>CM053813.1:42531875-43135937 GCA_028671895.1 Oenanthe sinensis | reverse complement strand
GCAACTATTTTAGTTTCAAGTTTTTATAAAGCAACAAGACAGACAAAACTTACTTGTTGAACCTGTGTCCGCAGAGTATCAAACTGAGCCTCTGTACAACAAACATTGCCAGTTATAGTTGGGCAAAGGCTTTGCACTTTGGAAGAAAACAGATCATCAGGCTACAAAAAATCACATGAGTGACATTAATAAATCAACTGAAATTGGCGGTGGAAACAGCTATGTTACCCAGACTCGGGTACAGGCGTTAGTCATGGGTGTTGATCTAAGTGTCAGATTCTTATTATTAGAATATTTGGGATTCTTGGCTATGGGTGCTGCGTGCAGGACTCGGCATGCAAGTGTAACACAATTTTATATGATGTTTTATTTTTTTGTACTTTGTAAAATATATATTGTCTAATACAAATAAAATCAAATGAACTTAATTATTTATGTAATAAAATTAAAAGTATAATTTAAAAACAAGATGTCTAGATGCCTTTGATTAGATTTCGAACTCGGCTACAATATAATGAAGTGTCCAGTTTCAACATGAGGGATCCGACTCATATCCCATACCCACCCCAGACACCACTGTGTTTCATGTCCGATACGGTATGATAGCAAAACTAAAGAGTCTGGGTTACGAAGAGAACCATTATGCAAGACAAATGAGGTCTACCTTTACAGCTTCGGAACCATAGGGGCAATTTAAAACTTTGCCGTCACTTCGTTGTCCACATATATCATACATAGCACAGTAATTACTTGAGTACCTTTCCCTACTCAGAAGAACAATATTAGTAACCATTAAAGGCAAATGGAGGAATCTCATATAATGCAATGTGAAATGGACGCTCCATATAAAATAACAAACAATCGATCACTTTTTGGAAGTATCCATCTAACCATGACAACATTCGCGAAAGATCACATCTTTCCACATCATTTCAACTTGATCAAACAGTAATATGAAAGTAGAGCATTCTACAAGCAATTTACCAATTTACTGATGTTAAAAACTCGGGGTTTACCTATATTCAGGGTGGGAAGAACTCAAAGGAACTTCCTCATGCTCTAAATCAACTAAAACTGAACCTATAACACACACCTGAAAATATATATATATATAAAAAGAATGCAGTAATTAATAGATTTTACAAGCAGAAAGGGGAGCAACTATGTTAAATAAAAATCAAAACTTGAATATTGTAATCTTCCCTAATTCATTTTGTTGGGCAAGCATAGATACCATGTTAAGGGAGTCTAACAAAAAACACCAAGAAAGCTGATACAAAAATCTATATATATACATGAATTCCAAGAAAGAGTAAAAACCCATCATGTAAAATATATGAAACTCATGGAAACAAGTAACTTGCCTTGTGAAGTGTAGTAGTAGTAATGATAAAAAAAGGGAGCTTTAACGCCATGCCCCTTTTGTTTGTATCTGAAAAGAGAAGAATCATATAGTATGATCTTTTTGTTATTGCGCACACAACCGTGACAATCCAGGTTAAATTTAGAGTTTTTTTTCCGAAAATCGGGTCAAGTCCCGATTTTCGAATCCGAAAATAAGTCAAAGTAAACTGACCAAAATACAATAACTTGTTACAAATTCCCCCACTTAAATTTTTGATATCCTCGTCAGGCCGAACAGATAGCCCATAGGCTCAGATCGTACCTCTCTGGCCATTGTGGGATAATACCGGCCGGTTTCGTGTCACCACCTCTAGACCTCTGTTCATTGTGGGATAATCCCACTAGCCTTCGTGTCCCTATCTCCGGCAACTTGACGAATCAAGCTTTCGAGAGTCGGCTCTGATACCATATGTGACAACCCTTTTTTTTCAAAAATCGGGTCAAGTCCCGACTTCCGAATCCGAAAATAAGCCAAAGCAAACTGACTCAAATACAACAACTGAGTAATCCACAAGCCCACCACAGGCCCCAAAAGATCAATGGTTTGTTGGTGCACTTAGTAGTAGTATTTTTACTTATATACTGAACAAACTAATTCAATTTACTCGTGCAGGACTGGGGTGTTACAACAACTGACTAGAGTTTCTTTCTTTTTCAACTCCCCGGTTGGGTTAAATAAATAAATGTAGAATACTAAGAACAGAACAAGAAAAGCAACAACCCAAGTAGCTAGTTTGATGGTCAACGCCACCGTTTGTCAAACGTCCGACTTTAGCAATTTATATATACACCCTCAGCACACACTTCACTTGGGTTTTAAGGCAAGTCAGTTTAACCTTAAATAACCAAATTTGTTTTTTATAGTTTTTATAAATTATTTAAAAGTAACATTTATTTTTTACTAAATCTCGAAATAAGTGAGAATAGAATAAAAACTGAAAATATGGCCTTATAGACTATCACGTCACGTTCATTACAGGATAGTGTTCATTTATGTAAATAGTAAGCAAGAATGCAAGATGTTCGTTTTGTATTCAATGTGTTCTGTTCATCAGGCTATATTGCTCTCTGTTTGTTTATAAAAAAAATAAAAATGAATTCGTGTCTTAGCTAATACTATTGTATGAAGTTGCTATTAACAAGATCAGGATTACAGAAAAAACAAATATGAACATTTTGTATCTCTCTCTTCCTTGTAGATAAATTTTGGTTAACTGTAAATGGAAAATTTTAGTAAACAGGCATGTCCGTGGCAGCACCGATTATATGGTGTAAAGTGAACAATACACAGAGTCTGTGATACATAATAGGAAGATCACAAAAGCCATCAGTGTACGTTGCAAAGTAATATCGGTAAGTAGGGTTTATCTCAACCCTTTAGACTATCATCAGCCTGCAATCTGCATTAGAGCCTAAAAAGTATATAATCATGCCTCAAGGGTGCTGTGCCTGGCTGCTCAGTTACAGTCAATCCTGCACAAATCTTGTGCCTACGCTGAATCAAAACTTTGTACCAAAAAGCACTCGATTTCATAGGAGACGGAAGGTATCTGGAGCTTGTATGTGCATAATAAAACCATCACTCGCCAAAGTTGCAAAGCTTAAGATATGGATTATCGAACATAAGGTATTTAGACCAATAAGACCTGTATTTGTCTATGGCAAGATCCAGCCACGGTTTGTAGTTTCCATTATAATGGACCACACCTGCATTCTGAATTGCTGTTTGGTTGAGGGCCGGATCATAGCCAAGTCCCAACACATGCCAGCTCCGGTCCAATGGATAAGTCAGATTATAAAAAGTTAACAGTCCAGGAGGCAATGTTCCAAGTTTCCAAAGAGTTCTATCTTCATTCTGCAGGAACATAATATCAAAACAATCAAGTAGTGGATATAATATAATATAGGACCCGCAAAATCTGTGATACATACTAGTCTACACTTCACACATATAAGGGAAAGTCTTCCATTAAAATTTAATGGCGAGAAGATCAAAATATAAACTAACCATGTCTTGCCAGCGATGATAAATGCCAGTGATATTGCGGAGCCTCCACTCTTTCAGATCAAACATGTTCATACCAAATGCCCAACCACAAGCATTTGGATCAAAATTCTGAGATATTTTTGGATTGGAGAAATTTAAGTACTTATCCAATCTATGAAAGCTCTCCTTACAGGTCTCGATTGCACCATTCACCATCCCTTGCAGATTAACTGACCATAAAGGGGTCAGATCCTTCTGAACAACAATATCATCATCCAGAAACAAGATTTTCTCTAGCTTTGGGTAAACTTCAGGGAGGTAAAACCTAAGATGATTCAGCATAGATAAGTATTTTGGGTTCCTATACTTGAGATTGTCAGATCCAGAGGTGGTGGAAGATGCTTGATGTGCATTAAAATAATATTCTCTCATCCGGGCTGATTCAAGCTGACGTAGAACAGGACAATACGAAGAATTGAGCCACGTAAACTCATCTACATTCTTAACTTCGATAGCTGCACTCCCAGGAGGGTTGACAAGAAACCACATTCTCATTGATACAAAATTTAACTTATCTGTCACTATATGGAAAACGTGCTTTTCTGGCTCCTTTGCATTTAACACTGTTGAGTTAATGACTATAGATGTTGCAAGAACATTATCTGAAAATATGGCGTAATGGTAGAGAGAACGATCCTCAAGTCTTTCACTGTTTGGAAATGCCTTGTTTTCATAACCCTGCAGTAAATAGTCATTTGCTAAAACTAGAGGCAGGCAATGCAGTGGTCTTGGGACTGTTTTTGCAGCTAGCTGTGTCAAGAATGCACTTTTTTTCTTCATTTCATGTACGTTTGTTTCAGTCATCTGAAGCATGGCCCTTAGCGTCCTTGCTACTTCAATACATTCATATAGTTGGTCCTTCGCTAAGGACAGGGTGTGACCCATTTCTTTTGCCTGGTCAAGTGCACTGGATATGGAACAGAAAGTTTATAAAAAAAACACAAACCTACATGCATTAAGGAAATAGATGAAACTTGATGAGATGTACCATGGCTGTAGTTCAGCATCGGAATTTGCATCCCCAATTGCGTACTGACTTTTTCTGGAATGTTCAAGTAGAGAATCATAGAGACTGTCATAATCCTTAGCTTTAGCAATTTTTGCATAAGCTTTGGCCATTATGATCTGATCTCGCATAAGTTTCAGGGTAGAATCAGAATTTGGATTTTCATATTCTTTTCTCCATATACTGTATCTACCAATAACAGTAGTGTCCAACTCTCTAGCTCGTTCAGCTGCAGCTGCATTCATCTCGATGTCTCTCTCTTTGCCATGTTGGATGAGATCCAAAGTTCGCCGCTTCCTCCTTTCTAGGCGTAACTTCTGAAATATGTGAAAAAAGGCAAAACACTGTCCAACTTAGTTCTGCAGCTACAATTAGCGATATGCAGAAAAGACACCAGAAACCCAACTCAATACCCTAAATGTAATACAATAGTACATTTAGTATCTTAGTATTCAAAAAGGGATAGAAAAATCTAGTGCAGCATGCTAAGTAAACTATCTAATTCAATTGTGAACTAGATACAATTGACAAAAATGGCGTACTAATATTCACCTGACGTTTGATCTTCAGTGGATGAACTAGCACAGGATTCTTGATTTCGTCTCCAGTTGAACTTTCATTAGTATAATGATCATCAGTGTCTTCAAATCTCGTTACAACTTGTAATGGTTTTCCAAATGGCTAAAATAAAAAAATATATAAATTTACATATATATAAATAGAGATACACATACATGATACATATATGAACTATTCATATGAATCATATGATAAATAAGAAATATAAATAATTCATAATATTATAGTTCAACTGACCACCTGCATACCACAAGAATACAATATATGAAGATTTGGCTTCAACATTCTGGTGAATAATATATACCTTTGAACTCTTTGTCTGGTCATCAATAGGGTTCTTCCAGACCCAAGAAGCTGACAAGTCCTTCGATTTCACACTCCTGATTCGAACATCACCAGAGAGGTCACTGTATGTCACAATTATGTCAATATCCTGCATCAGAAAATAAAAGCATCATTATGATGACATAATTGTATGAATAAAAATAAGAGTTGTTTACCTTGTCAGGCAGATAATTGCTAATTGCAGCAGCTGTATTTGTCTGCTCTTGTTCCAACCTAATAGCCTTGTGATACGAAGAAATGGACCAAACAGTGAAATTAACACTTAAGAAAAATGACATTCAAAGGTTTAGAGTGTCTTACTAGCTAAAAGTGACTAGTTGGTTTTAGTCAAATGCATGAATATATAGCAATAAACGGAATATTTAAATACCTCACCAGAAGAGAAAATCACTGAAGTATTACTAAATTATTGCTTAGATGGCTAATCATCATTGAGCCGGGGACCAACTTGCAACTGGATCATCGCACTCAAAGAAATTTAATTAAATTAATTAAAGTATTAAAGAACTTCCAAACAGATCTCAAATATTAAAAAATAATAGAGGTGAACAATATTTCACGTCCAACTATCAAATGGACTGTTTCAACTGATTTAGATACTCATATCTAAGCTTCTTACGTGCGATGATCCAACTTCAAGTTGGTCCCTGATTAAATGATAATTTAGCCTTTAAGCCCTTAAAAAAGAAAAGAATTACAAAACCCTGCTTATATTAATTGGACTGTCAAATCCTCGAACACAACACTCGTTCTGTGCTATGGTAATAAGTTCCGACTTCAAAAATAGATAGCAAGGAAAACAAAAGAATTAAAAAAAAAACCCTGTTCATATTAATTGGACTCTTCGCTTTCGACCACCATGCCCATGTCAAATCCTCGAACACAAAACTTGTTCGGTGTCAGATCGATTGGACTGAAATTTGGACGCTTTGACCAACTAAAAGGCTATATACGAGATGAATTAAGGATGCAAAGAAGAAGAGATGGAGAAGAATGAACACAGGCTCCCTTGGTATTAATATAAGGACATGTATTGACAAAAGAATCCAATATAATTGGTTTTAAAAAAACACCTGAATTTGCAAAGTCGTTTAACAAAATAATATTGAATTTGAGTATTATGTTTCATTTTTACTTAGATATTTTATCATTTAAACTTGTTTAAATTTTTATAAGAAATTCCGCATACGTGTCCAAAACAACGACAAAGGCCCATGTCGCCAACTTTTAAACGTACTTGAGTTGGACGCATTCCAAGCAACATAGTTTATTAGTTGCCACCCAAAGAACAAATGGATCTCAATCAAAAAACAAAACTGATTCTCTTTTAGATAAGGCTTAAATACAATTATAACCTTGCGCTTTCAACAAGATACAATTGAAACCCTCTTTTAATATAATTAGTAAATTTAACCCTATGTTTTTGAACTATGTATAAAATAAATAGTAAATTTAACCTTACGTTTTAAAACATTTAGTAAATTTAACCTTGACTTTTTAATTTCGGAATAAAATAAATTTTATCTCGAAAAAGTATTTTCGAGAATATATTCACCGAAGAGTATTTTTGAAAATAAATTAAATTCGGTGATGAACATTCATGAATATATTGAGCGGGAAGTGTGATGGCAAGATGGAATAATATAAACACATATTAAAATTTTATTGAACATATATAATATATTATACATATAGATATATTAATATAGAAAAGAACATCTAAATATCCATTTTATAAGAAAAAACCCTAATAATTGCAAATATCTATTATGCTTAGATAATATCTATACAAAAAAAATTGACAATAGTGCATTTGACGAATATTTATTCAAAATTTTGTCGTAAGATTTATTTTATTCCGAAATTAAAAAGTCAAGGTTAAATTTACTAAATGTTTTAAAACGTAGGGTTAAATTTACTATTTATTTTAAAAAAGGTTTCAATTGTACATAGTTCAAAAATATAGGATTAAATTTACTAATTATTTTAAAAAAGGTTTCAATTGTAAATAGTTAAAATAACGTAGGGTTAAATTTACTAAATATATTAAAAGAGGGTTTCAATTGTATATTGTTAATAACACAGGGTTTAAATTGTAAATAAACCTTTAGATAAACCTTAAAGGATTCCTGTTATAGATTATCATTCTTATCCTGATCATGTTTTCTATCGAAAAATCAAACATGGCATGAAGGTAAATTGTGTCTAGATAGCGACACAAATGAATAACAATTTAATTGTCTGCTAACAGCCTGTCCTTAACATGAACATCATCAAAGTCCTTCATCTGAAAGACTGAAATTACAAAAAGATTTAAGAAAATGTCGAAATGATTTAACTGAAAAATATTGTGGAAACTTTTTAAAATGTTTTCATTTCTCAACCTAAACTATGAACATCACACTTATGGCCTTTTACTAAACGTTTACCACTAAACCCACTACAATAAGGAGTCAACCCAGCAGAATGGTGACAATTAACCACGGGGTTAACAAACAGATTACTTGGTAATCCAATATTTTCGTCATCTCTAATTCTGCTTAATGACGATCCCCAAGATCACTAATTCATGTTTGCATTGGCTCTCACTGTCTCACATGATATTTGCACAACTGAGCTATGTCTTACCAGCACTTGAGTTCACTAATCAGGTACAAAGTAGGGTAGCAAAGACAAGTATAGCTTAAAATGTGATAGTATCATAAACATATGTACTATTGGCTTAAGTAGTCGTATAATTAATAGGGAAAGATTAACAACATTGTGAGGTACTATTTGGAGAGAAGAATACAAAAATGAAAACCTTTTGGCCGATACATTGTGGGCAATCAAATGAGGGCCAAGATCCTTTGAAGTCTTCTTGACTGTAAAAACGGAAATAAGTGTGATACACAGTCAAAACATAGTGAATTATGTGAAGGATCCGAGTAAAACAATCCAGTATAAGTTCATTCAATTTTAGGAAATACATGCATCTGAATTAGATCTAATATACAACAATATAGATGTCTAACATACCCTGCTAAAGTACGAGGAAACACCACTCCAATCAAAGCAATATGAATTAGGACCTGTTTATATATACACATCTGGAAGTATAAGGGAATACAAAAACGGAAAAACTTAAAAAATAATAATTATACATCTCAAATACTATTAAAAGCAAAAAGTCGAGTTTACCATCACCGAAAACACAAAAACATATAAAACCCTATCATTCAAGCAAAAAAACATCACTAATGTTTACATGAACCAATTCTCTGTATAGCTTTCGCCATATTTTATTCATCTCATAAATACGAGTCGAAGATACATGTATATATCCATTTCGTGTCAAAAGGGCCCCCCGATCCCCTCCCCTTTTTCATCGGGTGTTTTAACAAGCCTCATTATCCTCATCTTTGTTTATATATACGAATTACGATAATTCCTCCATGCCTACGGATGAGTCGACACTGGACATTTTGCACAAATTTTACGAAATAATCACAATCACAAATAATCCTCATTTCGACAGCTCATTCAGTTAAATATTCGAACACTTATCACCAAAGTAGACACTAGTTGATGTTTTAGTAGGTGATAACACAAAGCGTAAACACAAGGCAAGCTAAAAATGAATAGCAATTAGTAATATATATTAAGTGTAAGTAAAGAAATGTGAGTAATTAAAAGTTACCTGAAATATCAAATTGGTGATCCGAGATGATGAAATCAATATTGATCCAGAACAACAACATTTCATGACTCTGTGTGTGGGGAGAGAGAGAGAGAGAGAGAGAGAGAGAGAGAAGGACTAGATCAATCTAACTGAGTTGATTCCATTCCATTTCTATAATGGAGACGAGGCGGAACTGAATATTTCATTAATATCATGTGTGTTTATAAACCAATATATTAACGGCCTAAAATACGATACGGAAGATATTAATAAATTATATATTTTTTATTATTATATATTAATTTTAATATTTAATTTAATATGATAATTTTTTTGTTATTAACTTTTTCTATATTTTTTATGCAATATTGTTTATATATTATTATATATTAACTATTTTTTATTTTAATATTTATTAGATTTAACTAATAAATTAAATAGTTTGAATGAAGATGAAATAGAATTAAATGTTAGTACAAGTGTACAACTATATTACATAAAAATTATGGTATAAATATAATTTTTAGAATAGAAAATATAGCCTATAATTTAGATATAATATAATATTACCAAATAGGATATATCTGTTTTAAATATTATAATAATATATTAAAATTAGTTAATTAAAAGAGTTTGTATAAAGGAGTATTCTAATAAAAGTAGTTTGTATAAGATTGTATATTATAGTCTAAATAAGATTATTAAAATAGAAAATATATGCTATAATTTAGATATAATATAATATCATTCGTTAGCAATTGTAGACATATTTGTTTTAAATATTATAATAGTATATTATACTTTTTATTTTATTTTAAATTTTAATTAATTTAAAAAAATTGTATAAAAGTGTATTTTAATTAAAATTTAATGAAAAAGAGTGTTTGAAGTTGAATAGGAATGATAAGACCAACCAAATATTTATCACTTCATTTTTAATAATGTAATCATATTAGATAACATACGGTAATTATATGTTACTAATATAGAATTGAAATTTTTGGATTTGAAGAACTCGTCTGAAGTAGCGTCAATTGTTATACTTGATCCAAGCAAGTTTTATTTAAAGAAATCATTTGTATTATTGAAAAGATTAAAACTCATGCTACACAAAGTAATATGCATTTTTTTGGGGGGAAAGGCCCTACAAAATTTTGAAATAAAATGTCCAAAATGGCACAACATAATAAATGGTCCAAAATATCATTTCAAAACAATGATTCATGCAGCGTTTCGAGAATTCACGAAAAACACTATTTCGTGTAGAGTTTTGGAAGTTGAACGCTATTTCGTGTAGCGTTTTGGTGACTGTGTGTATGTATATGTACGTAGCGGAGATAGAGAAGACAGAGAATATAGTTAGACGTTAGACGATATAAAGTTTTAACTGCGGAATGCTAGAACGTCTAGCGTTTTGGAGGCAGTCCTAGCCCTAGAACACGCCAGACAATATGATATTTTGGAATGTAATTTAGGACCATTTTTTCTCATTGTCTTCTTTAGGGCCTTTCATCTTAAAATTATGTCATCTTAAAAATGGGCCTTCCCATTTTTTCCCATTGCAATTTTGATCAGTTGTTGTGTATATGTAAGAATATTTTAACTATACATGTGTAAAAAGAATTTAAGTCGTAAAATGATAGGTGCACTCACAAGGTCAAATAATTTAGACCTAATCTATTCGTAAAGTCCATTTTTTTATGTCAAGTCTCTAGCACGCAACATCTCATAGTACACCCATAATGTAAACTCAATTACACAATCTAGAAAAATAAGTCTTTCCACTTTAAACATCGTTTATACATAATTATATATCCAAGTATGTACACATTGTCTAGGTAGACAAAAAAATCATGAAATAAATATCAAAATTGCATTTAATAAGTAACATGCTACAAGTCTGATCATACTTGTTTTCTAATTATACTTAGTATTTAATTATTTACCTTTGGACCAAGGCATAACATCTATAATAATTACTCAATTATAATTATTATCATTCATAATAATTATTCAAATACAATTATTATTCTGCCCATATTTGTTTTGAGTCACCAAATCTTGTACTAACATATTGAGTTTAACCTAGTAATGGTACGAGTGAATCACAATGCCAAAATCTACAAACACGTATTGAAGTCGAAAAGAGAGGCAAAGAATTACATTTGTTGAATGGAAGAGAATTTGATGCAAATAACGGTGTGTAAAGCAGAGTGCTTAAAATCAAGAACACTAATGGGGTTGCACCACAAAGAAGTCTCCTAGGTTCCTTGTCCATCTTCTTAAGTTAATGGACAGTAGTTCTCGTATGCATGAAATTATTGACATGATGAAGTAGACATTTAGAACTGCAGAGTTAATCATTTATCTGGTAGGCTGTCTAATTTCTAGACACAGTCTTGTTTATGTTTCCATGTCATTATCATCTCCCACATGCCCACATTTGATTTGCTTTTCTACGTTTGTGCTAATCAACTAGTAATAAGAAACATCTCCTAAAGTTTTTCCATTTGTAAATTACTTTTGCAGGACTTTCGAAGCTTCATGCCAGAATATTGAGTGCTGTTGATACCCTACCCGACATTTTGTTTCTGTATTTGTGTTTGTAAATATATTAAAGAAGGATTCGAAGCCCCGGATGTGACAAATCTTTAAAACCTAATCCTCCTCTATATAGAGGGAATTGAAATGCAAAAAAATATGCTATAACACAGGTCTGTCATGGTCAACCACATGTCCTATTAGTAGAAATCCATACTTAATTTCTTTTGTTAACAACCTCTTTAACATAAATCACAATTATTTTTCGTAACAATGATTACAAGTCAAAAGATTAATTGCTTCACTTGGGGTAAAAGAGACAGACAGGTATTAGAAGGCATTATCATAAGTAGAATTTGGCATCAAGTGTTTAAATCTTTCATGCATGGAAGTGTGCCTATAATCTTGTCAGTCATATATTAATAGGCAAGAATACAGGAGGCAAGCATCGGGACCAACCCTTTGAACTTTTGAAGCACAAAAAAACATAACCAATCGGACAAACCTGCTTCAGAAATATACAAAGAGGGAGAAACTTCAAAGTTACGAAGCAGATCTTAGAACCTATACTAGACTGAAAAAACTTGGCATCAAAAGCTTCTGAACAACGGCCAAAATCAACTCATTTCATAAGCTTCCTCGAAAAGAAAAATGACAGTCTTCTAGGAAAATAAACTCATAATAAATTAACAATTAATGAGATACTATCACTGACTCCAAGACAATCTGATTGTTGTTAAAAGACAAGGATAATTAAATTTATTAAGATGCAAAACAAAAATGTGCAGTAACAATTCTCAAATGGAAATCATAATATCACAGAACAAGATTATTTCCACGAGGTTCAGCTGAATTGCTGGGGGGGGGGGATTAATCAATTATAGGATCACCACATTGACAAGACCTCGACTTCTTTGAATTCATTCTGCAAGACTCTTTGTTTCACTCACAATCACCTCTGGATCCCTATAATCAGAGGCATAAACTTCGCGCATCTCTCTTAATAACCAGGGTTGACGAGTATCAATAATAAACCTCTGAAGCATGGGAGCCTGCTGAGTGAGACAAAGTGCAAGCCCGGCAGCAGATGGACATCCAGCATATCCAACATACTCTACAGTCTTAAGGTGCTGATGGGAACATATTGCAATTACTTGAGCAGGATTTGGGGAGAAATTTGCGTCATACTTTTCCGTTGTTTCGTAAACCACAGAAATCAACATAAATTCGTGTCAATACTGCCTGACATGCCAACTAAAGTGAAAAAGCACAACATTCGAAGAAAATAAAAAAGTAAAACATAAAAACTGATGACTGTGCTACATTTTAACAGCATCATTAGGAAAACGAGATCATCAGGAAAACAAGATACAGAGTAGTTTTCGAAAGGCCAGATAGGGAAAATAATGGAAAGAAAAGGCTCTTGGATACAAGGGATTCACAGTTTAATCCTAGGAAAGCACCCAGGTTCTTAAAGTGTGGTCTGCAGAATACTTGTAACCTACATATGGACAGCTTATTAAAGCAAAAAATCCAATTTATATCATATATGAAGTACTATCGAGAGTTGAGACCAATATCAGTAAACAACTGTTAGGGAGTATACTGAACTATTCGTTTGAAGTATATGACATTGTCCTTTTTATTGAGAATCTTGAATGCATATTTTAACACTGTTTGTATATTATATATTGTGGATAATCTAGTATCAAATGGGATAACAGAAGATTAGATTGTCAGTGTCTATATATAATATAATAAATGTTCACAGTTTAAGTGGAGTTAAACAAACCACTGGAATGACTGAAGTATTATTTGGAAATAATCTATCTTGATTATTGAATAATACTTGTATACTTTGTGTATATTGAACGGGATTAAAATATTAGAATTGTTCTTCTATTCTGATAATAAAGAAGAACTAAGATTCTATAATATTATTATTGCTTAGGTTCTTAATCCGGATACAGTGATTGACACTTGTATGCAATGCACATGTTTTGATTCATATGTGATGTGATTTTTTGTTAATCACAATATTATGTATTGGACAATGACATTGCATACAGAGTGGGATATTGACTATAAAAGGAAACCGTGTCCGAAAATATTCGGGTGATGATGTCCTCTTGAAAGCTCATAAAGATAATTATGCTTAAGTCCTGCAGGCAGATTTGTTCTTGCATAATTATAAGGTTGAGTGGATGATCAAGGATAAAAGATATTGATTAAATTAATTATCAGAAATTAATTTAATTAATGGACATTCGATATCTTAAACATGGGGAATTTAATAAGCAAATAATATTGGAGCCGAATTAAATAATTAAATTACGGCATTAGGAGAGGTAGTGCAAATATTAATTCTTTAGTGGATTGAATTAATATTTAATGACATTGGGCTTGACCCAGAATGTCATTGGAAGGCCCGACCTAATTATCCAGGATCCCTACTGTAGCCTATATATTCATCTTATTCTCTTCTAGCTAAGAGTTGGAAAATACTAGGGTTTTTGTGAGCAGCCGTTCAAGGAGACAACCAAGAACTAGGGTTCCAAGATCTCAAAGTTAGAAGGGAGGCAACCTTGGGAGGATCGAATGCCACACTTCGCTCAAGGTGAATACGGGAATACAGTAGAAGACGTGGATTTGAATCGCTTGCGCCGTAGCGATTAAGGTTAATTTTCTATTCAAACTCGTTCGTTTTCATATTATAAAACGCAGCATCATGATTCGATTGTCCCAACAACAACAACAATAATAATAATCGAAATCATATATGGAAGGTGCATCCAACCTTGAACTATGCAACAAAGGACACGCATTTATCAAGGAGGTCAAGGAAAGAAGGTCATCACCCCAATGTGGATATGGATCAAATATTATCTCCAATTGCTGTCCGTTAACAAAAGTCGATAAAACACTACATGCATTGCGTACCTACAAAACAAAATTTTAATGGACCAACTGCATCAGGGTTGCGTAAATTATATATGACACACATACTCTTGTCTGAGTGGCATAAATTATTTGTAAACGACTATTTAGCAACAACATAAATTATAGCACACAGTGAACTTACCTCGCGCAACCGAATCGATAGTTTTTCAAGCTGCGAAGAGAAGCCGGATAGGATATCCAAATCATGGAAAATGTGATGAAAATATGACCCTGCAAAAGTAACATCCACAAGTGATGGACTACTACAATACTCCACATGAATCACCGACTCATAAAATACAAATGAAGTAAGATTTGGAGCAGATAGATGGAGTGTTTCAAAGTTGAGAAACTTCAAGCTGTAGAAGAACTCCAAGTGTTTGAGCTCAAGGGACGAGACGACAAGTACTTTTTTTTGGGGGGGGGGGGGGGGGGGGTAGAAGAGGAGGCATCTTCGTCTTTATCGATGTTTCTACAGCAGTGAAGCGTGAGACGCTGAAGATTAAGGCAGTTAGTTAAAACCCACTGAAGCAAAGGTCCATTTATACACACCGCTTTCAAGTAAAGAGATACGAGCGTAGTATTGAGCACCAAAGCAGGATTGGTGGAAAAGATGTTGGAAAAATGGATCCTTGGCATAACTATGAAGTCGAGGTTCAAATTGTGGACCGGTTTAGTAAGGCAAAATTGAGCCAATTGTGAATATGAGCAGCATAAAAATTATTAAGGGGAAATTTTATTCTCAAGCTATTGACACGGAGCTCGATTTGCACTTATAACCCGGTTAACCCAGCCAACAAATTTATCCATATCTAGAGTGTCAGTAGTTTCGGGATCGTTAAAATCTAAATCCACGAGGTGAGTCCAAACATCTTGGAAAGAAGGCTGGTTCTTCCCGCAGTTTTCATATCAGCAGCTAAAGATAACATCATCAGATAAACCACTTATTAAATCAACATGATGAGCATGATTATTGTCCTGATCACCACCACCACGACACTGATCAATGTCGTAAATGAACCTTCTCTTCTTCTTTTGCATGGCAGTGTCATGTTGTTGACAAATATCTCGGAGACATGTCCAAGCATCATGGCACTAGTAGTACCACCATCCATGACACTAGAAGTATGGGTACCTGATTTGTGATTGACTAAGTGGTAAAGTAAATAAGCAGTGATGGTGGCATAAATCCACGTAAGAACAAGGGCATCTTGTTGACGCCAAAGGGTGGTATTATTATTCTCGAGGGGTGGAGTAGGAATGGTTGGGTCAATATGATGTAGAAGATTATGATCCCGAGCAGTGTCGTGAAAAAGACTAGATCAAGAATCATATTGGACTTTGTTAAGATCAAGAACAACAGGATCAAGTTGTTGACGGGCGAGTACTTTGGGAGGAATAACAGTTTCATCATTGAGTCTTGGCCTACACAACTCACGTATTATGTGTTCGATGGAGTAACAACCTGGGGTTTTTGCTGATGCTTCCCTGAGATTCAATAATTCTTAGGGTTCACATGTGTCATGTGGGTATATATATGATCCCTGCCTTACATTACTATTTACTTTACTTATTTTCAATACCTTTTTAAAAAGAAACTCAAGTCATAAGGCATTTGTCGTCCCAGTTCCTGGGTTCGACTCAGGCTCGTATTATCACCATCAATCATTGCCCATCAATCCCCAATCCATAATAATTAATTAAAAGAGAATGACTGGATAAACCGGATAAGATTTGTCACAAAGTGTTTTCTCTCTACAGCAACAAGTATTAGTAGTTACTATATATAATGGATAATCTACATATCATCCTAACACTATACACATTACTGTTAACAATGTTTTTTCTCTTCATGCCAATGTCTAATGCCAGAAGCTACCTAGTTGGAAGCTGAGACACTCTATTTCCGTCTTGTCTAGTGTGATGAGGGGACCGATAAGTCACAGAATTTTGTCCATTTCTTGAAACTGTATGGTTTGAAGAATGAATTCTAGGTGGCCTTGGTTTTTCATTAACAGATTCAACACGTTCCAACATCTCCACTACTTGTTTCATCGCTGGCCTGGTTTTCTGTTCAGTTGCAAGACATGTTAGAGCTAGCTGAGCAATTAACACAACACCTCTAGAAGGATACTTTCCTTCCAACCTCGAGTCCATTATGTTCTTCAGCTTTCGTTTATCACATAAATATGGTTTGATCCAGTCAACTAGATTATGTTGTGTACTAGGACGATTTGTGTCTAGTGCCCGCAAGCCTGTTAACATCTCCACCAATACGACGCCAAAACCATAGACATCACTCTTCACATACAAATGCCCTGTCAAAATATCTACAATGTTAGGTCTATAATTTTTCTAACGTTCAAGGTACTAAAACTCCAAAGGGCTAGAGGATTACCTGTGGCCATATACTCAGGAGCAGCATAGCCATATGTTCCCATAACCCGTGTTGTTACATGTGATTTACTAGCTGAAGGACCGACCTTTGCCAAGCCAAAGTCCGATAATTTGGCATGATAGGACTGCACACAGCACAAAAATTGTTAATTAAATACAGAAGACTTTCTTCTTAATAAATAAGTAAATTACAGTCAGTGCAGGCAGAGAACAAATTTAAATAGTATTCTGTCAATCTAAAGGAGAAGAAACAAAAAATTGTTCAGCTATATCTATACATTTACTATATTACATCTACTTAAATTAAACTTCTAAAACCTAATTAGTTTTTTGGCTACGCCCCTGTTGGTCTGACAAATCAACCTACTCTAATTGTTGAACTCACCCCATCCAGTAATATATTTGAGGCTTTGAAGTCTCTATATATTATCTGTTTTTCTGCTGCATGTAAAAATGCCAGACCTCGAGCAGCTCCGATCAGAATCTTTAAACGTATGCCCCATGGAAGTGGCTGAACAGAGGATCCTCCTGCATGCATCAAAGTGAAAGAAAATGAGAGTGTCGGACTTGTTAAAGACACAAAGGATGACTTTCCACTGCCTGATTCCCGCATGTCTGTGGCAACTTAATACTTACTTCCAAAAAGGTGGTTCTCCAAGCTCCCTTTTTGCATAAATTCATAGATAAGAAGTAGCTCTTTATCCTCCCAGCAGTATCCCACCAGTTTAACAAGATTAGGATGAGAAAGACGTCCTAGAAAGTTCACCTCGGACTGAACCAATACGAAAATTAGCAGCAGAAAAAGTAATAATTTGAAGAACGTTTGGAAATCAAGAGACAAAACTGAATTACCAAAATGGACACAGAATTAGAGTGATAATCATGTTCCTATATACAAAAGATATATAACTGTAGAGTTGTATAGTTTTCTTTTTCATTAACTCTAAGCAACAATTTATAATATAACTATAATTTTTTTCTACTCTAATCACACGGAGTGAGGAAAATTACAAAGCACAGCAAAGTAAGCCTAAACCACAACGTGGACACTTTCCCGATTATTAAAACACAAACTATGAAATGCACTATACGCAACTCATGAACATGAATTTCACTTTGAAATAACTCAGTTTGATCCCAATGTTCAGGTGTAAAGACTAAAGGTCAAGTTACATAGATAGATTGACGTGTGCTTGTAAGGAAATGAAGCATGCTTAGAACATGAAATATAGATGGAGAACAAATATTGAAACTCAGAAGAAACTTTCACGAGAAATCAGAAAGAATTATTCCCCCAAAAACAATGTAAGGAATGGGTATCATGTCTCGGAGATATAATATAGCAGTTATGTCATGGCAAGAATTAGTATGTCAGCCTTTATTTTCATTTCCAACTAACAGGGTAGTTCTTTATATCCAAATGAATGAATTTTGTTATGAAGAAATAACTTTATTTGGACAATGACTAGTACACCAAACTCTAAAAGAATGATTAGCAGCATTTGAACTCAAATAAGGACATGGCAAGCTGATTCTAGTACTATTTGAGCTAAAGAATTGTATCAAACAACATACACAAGCAAGAATGCGCGTAAACAGATATCTAGAATATATTTGTGCAAACACAAGAGTTTTGATTCCACATCAGTATAATAGTGTACTTTACCTGCCACTCCTCATAGCCTTGCATACTCTCAGAATTTAATTTCTTCACAGCAATGACAGAGCCCCTTGACGAACCTCCCTTTTCATCAAGCCATCCCTTGTGGACTTTCCCAAAGCCTCCTTCTCCCAAGACAGTGTCATTTCTGAAATTCTTGGTTGCTATCTTCAGCTCCGAGTAAGTGAACACCCTCAAATTAGGGGTGGGAAATATCTGACCACTTGGACACGCCTCTGATCCTCCGCTTGATGCCGAGAACTGGCTGTTTCCAGAGACATTGCTGCCTCCTAAAGATGTTGTGTTGCTGGTTGTCTGTGATATGCCTATTAAAATATATAATTTACAGCAAATCAAGAAAAAAAACCAAAAGTCTAATCATAATTAACTAGAATCTAATGAACAAAGTTGATGACAACACTTCCAAAGATGATCAAGATTAATATCAAAGTAAAAGATAGAGTCTTTACAGCTAAAATATAGAGTATATAATTATTCAATTTTTATATAAATCGACATAATTGAGTAGTAACAACTACTGGAGTAATCTATAATCAAACTTGTCTGGTTCATCATGGTTCATCAAGCTAAAGCTGATGATATATATATCTACATATGCAAATATGAACTGGCCAAAAGAAAGTCACAAACTAATAATAGTGGTACCTGAGCTGATGGGGCCTGTGGGATATGGACTTTGATCAACAGCAGAAGAAGAAGAACCCCAACAATTACCCATGTATAATCTTGATGTTATCTAACTAAAATTCTCTGCAGAAACAGATATGATCTACTTTTCTTTTTTCTTGAATTTAATGATGTAAATCACCTTTTGGGTAAAGCCTTGTGCAACTATAGATGCAACTTTGTTTACCATTGACTTGAGATATTGATTTTTTATGCATATTCTAGTGGTTGGTTATTATATAGTACTAGCATGTCATGTGTGTACATAGTATGTAGGCCAAATTTCAAAGTAAAACTACAGGTATTTTAGTCAACGCCATTTTTCCCATTCTCAACCCCCTCCTGGCTGCTTTTCACATTTGAAAGGGAAAGTTTAAAAGAAAATGCTCATCTTCATTCCAAACCATGCTTTATACGAAAGAAAATGCTCATCTTCATTCCAAACCACGCTTTAAACGAAAGGTACGTCTTGACTATATCATAAATGTATCTAACATGAAAACAATATGTCATTATCCATCATTTGTGAATTCTATCATCTTGCCGAGCTCCTTTTGCACCCTCCATTATTAACCATCGGCTAGTCCTTAAAAATTTAACCGAATAACCTACAAATAATTTTGACAGGATAAATCAACGAAAAAAATAAGATTGTGTGTTTATAAAATACATATAAAAACAAACTTGTGAAGGGGTCACCAAACTCAATCTACCAGCAAACTCTATTTCTGATCAATATTCAGGTAGGCTTGTATTTTGGAACACTAACATCTCATATACCCTCTATTGACCATGAAAGTACACATGTACTGAAGAAACTGGAAGAGCTACATCTAAGCAACTTCCTGAAAGTTCTTTCACACTAGACATTTTGAATATATGGAAACCACCAGTATACCAAAATTACAATAGTTAGAATTGGGAAGATACGTAACAAACAATACTTTAATCTCATCCATACAACGTTTAAAACATTCAAGATGTGACAGACTTCAGAACCAAAGAAAGATATACATGATTCAGATTCACTACAAATAAACTGTTCAAGTTTTCTGGCTTTACAGGATTATAGCCTGAAGAACTGACATTTGAAAGTGAGCAGCGATAAGAAATTGATTGCTAATATGAAACTTCAATCACTTGTAAAAATCAAAGTCCGTGTCAGGTTTCTTCACATTAGTTCTGTATCCCTTCTCAAAATCTTTTGGGAGTATGACATAACGGTTCTTGCGGACTGCATGCATTCCAGCTTCTTGACAAATAGCTGCAATCTGTAAACACCAATATTGTTGAGTGGTCAAACACTTTTACAAGTTTGGGCGCATGTAAATATGTAATTGTCAAATTAACTAAAAGTACATTTTCTTTTTCAGGACCAAATGTATGGTATCTAAAATATATTTATCTAATTAACTCCATTTTCACACAAACACTATTTCCAAGGCTAAAGAAATATCAACTAACCTCAGCAGCACTGATTTTATCTGGCCGAGATACATAATCCTCCAAGTCAACTTCATCACCCAAGTTCATTTTGGCAGTGCAAACCTGCAACAGTGACTCAAGTTTAAATGCCTTTCAATGAACAAAAAAATACTTGCAGTATGCTATTTTTATTGTTGTTGTGCAAATAAGGAAATAAAAAATCATGCCTGGAAAACAAGTCTCTTCTGTCTTCTATCTGGCAAAGGAAACTCTATCTTTCGGTCAAGTCGTCCAGGACGGAGAAGAGCAGGATCCAATGTATCAGCTCGGTTAGTAGCCATAATAACTTTCACATTCACTGTTTGATCAAAACCATCCATCTGCAAAGACAAACCACTTATTGATTAAAAGTTTAGGAAAAAAAGACTGCAAGTTACCGTACCTATGATTCATACATCAGAAACAAGGTAAGCTGGTTAGCTGATTTGTTCATTAGCTAACCCAACTTGAAGCTTCTCAAACTTTACCTGGTTCAGAAGTTCCATGAGAATTCGTTGAACTTCTCTGTCAGCTCCAGTCTGAGCATCAAACCTAGCAGTTGCTATGGCATCTACCTCATCAATAAAAATGATTGCCGGAGCATTTTCTTTGGCCAAACGGAAAACGTCACGGACCATTCGCGGACCCTGCATAGAATAGGCACAGATATTAAGATAGCAAGAAACAAATTGTTCTTCTTCATCACCACTTCCTTGTATGGAAGTAATCAGAAAATAAAATTTACATTTATATCTGAAGATCAAAGAAGATTCTCACATAAAGATGTAGGATGATAAAAGGATATATTCTAATATTCAGCTCTAGGTTGTATTCTAGATGCAACCTATTATGTAACCTGACCATAGACTGGTAACTGGCCTGCCTCGGTAACAAAGCAACATAGTCTTAACTGTATTGAAATACAGAGTCTCTTACAAAAAGATGATGGCCAATCCATTACTAATGGGAAAAAAAAATACTCAGCAGTTCACTGACTAGTCTCTATATTCATTTGATGGATTTGAAAATGATAGAGTGACATTGCTTCTTCGGTTAATTCCAAAAAAATCATACACAACACACGTCTATTACATACAAGCAACGGTACACAAAACTGCAGAAAATAGTAAAAGTTATCATTAACCTACCTCACCCAAGTACTTCTGAACAAATTCAGATCCTACCACTCTAATGAAGGCTGCGGTAGTATGGTTGGCAACAGCTTTGGCAAGCATAGTTTTACCGGTGCCTGGAGGGCCATAGAGCAACACTCCACGAGGAGGGTCGATACCAATCTGTTTGTACAATTCATGATGAGTCAAAGGCAATTCAACAGCCTCACGAATTTCCTGCTTCTGAATGTCACAGCCTCCAATATCCTGAAAATGAAAAAAGAAAAGCAAATCAGCTTTCTTCTGACAAGGCCCCATACGTTGAAATGTCAATCTCTAGCATGGTAGTCAAGTGGATATCCCTTTTCTCTTGGAAACAATATGTCAAGGGTTTAAGCCTCAACCAAAACATTACGAAACATTATTTTCTGCCTACACTCCCGTCATACTGTCTATCCAATATTCATATGTATGGGTTTATTCATGCAAGTATCATCATGAGATATTATCCGATGTTTCAGTAGCTTAACTTCTACATGTAGATACAACTAGAAAAATTAAACATAAACTATAATGAAGCATAATGTAATTCCAACTCAAAAAGACAACTTTAGATCTTGAGCACTGGTTACCCTTGAGCAACATGCTTATCAGTATCTATGGTAGTAGTAGGAGTAGCAAGTCAATGGTTAGTAGTCTGCCAAAATCTTTTTAAGTTAAAATTGTATACACCGTTAAAACTCTCATACATGTTCTCGACAAACTAAAGTTACAATTACTTATCCTAAAATCTCATATACTTATCCATAACACAAACCTACCAGGTTCAAACTGAATACACGAATTAGCAATTAAAACTCTCACATGTTAAAAGGCAATATCTATCGAAAAAGAGAGAGTTAAGAGGCACATACAGAATAGGAAACATCAGGCTTCTCGGACTGACTCAACAAAGATATACTGGAATCAGCCTCAGGAGGCAAGACATCAACAAGCGCATTACTATGCCTATGCAACGCAACCGAAGCGGAAGGCTTCAACAACTCCCGATTAATCGTGCTTAATATCCTAACATAGTAATTAGATCCAGTAGTAGATCCAACAATACCGTTATTAGTATCAATCATCTCCATGAATTGACCGATTACGAGAGGCACCGATTGGATCCTCTTCACCTCCTCTTGTGCCCTAAGGAGCTCGCGCTTGAGATTCTTTTGCTCGTCCTTGACGTATTCTTCTTGGATTTCGATGAATTCGAGTTGTCGTTGGAGAGATTTCAGGCGGCTGTAGAGATCGTCGTCGTCGGGGGAGGGAGAGGTGTGGGTCGGGTCGGGGAGGTGGGGTTTCGGGTCTAGAACCATGGTTAACGCGAGAGAGATAGAGAGAGCTAGGGCTCAGAGAGAGAGAGAGAGAGATGAAGGAGAGTTTGTTTGGGGAATACTCTACTACATTTGATGATATGTGAGTGAATATTGTCTAGATATATAAATATTTTTTAGACAACTGCATACGATAAATAAAATTTTTTGAGATTACATATCTATTCTTTTTAGATTTTGAAGACTAAAATTTATTGGTGGATTAAAATCAAAATAAAATTTAGAAAAACCGAAATATTAATAGAATTATTTTAAAATTTATTAAATATCGCCTTGGCAAATTTTTTTTTATCAAGTATTAATAAATATGTCTTTTGTAAACTATATATTTTAATTATTCTCACGTATTTTTGTGTTAAGAGTTGTTTCATATTAAAATTAAATATCATTAAAAGTATTTGATTTAATATATATTTTTTATCTTTATTTTAAAATAGGTGAAATTGTTTTTGAGAAATGTATAATAGTTGATAAAGATTTCTCTGAAGAAATATATTATTTTCATAAACTAAATAAATAATGTGAAATCTATAAATTATAAAATTCGCTATAGATATTTGCAACAAATCTCTGATGTCATAACCAGAAATCCAGAACCTTATATCATATTGTCTTCTTTCAAGTGACAAAGCAATTAACATAGTTTAAGTTATCAAAACTGTCAAAGTTTCAAATGAGAGTCGACTTTCGCTCTCTTCTCCCTCCTCTTTTTCCCCCTTCACCCCTTTCTCTTCTTCCTTCTTTTCTCTTCTCTCGTCTAACCCTAGATGCCGCCCCGTGTTTTCACTTTATTCCCTCTCGCTGACTATGTTACCTCATCAGATCTACCCTTCATCCCCGAATTCTTTGGAATCATTCAATCACGGTTGGACTTGTTGCGACCTAGCTTACTCTCATTCGCCTGAAATTGTCGATGAGAATATCCCTCCTTCAAGGGTTGTGTTAAACGAGGGTGGTGGAATCCAAGAATCCCAGAACCAAGAGTGAGTTGATAATGCTGAAAATCTCCGATTATCACCGATTCACAAGCAAGGCTCTGGTGTTGGAGCTCCCCACCTTCACAAGAATCACTTCTCTGACAACGTTGACTCCTCCTCCGGGGATTCAAGCAGCAAGCTCTCTATTTCGGACCGGTTAGTGGATGACGATGGGTTCATCCGATTCAAGAATCAGGTATCTTTGTTAACCACAGATTCAATTACTCATGTTACTCCTTACTCTGCTACATTTAGGGATTATACTATCAATACTCTTGAAAGCACTGATGATGTCCAAGTAATGCTAATGAATGAATATGCCTTAAACTATTGAGATTGTCAAAGATCTTATCGTGAGTAATTGGGATAAATTAGGTCTTATGAGTGTAACTTACAACTCGAAGGGTTTTTTAGTCTTGTTTTTCCTCATAGGTTCAGTAAGAACACTTTCTTAGAACATGAAAGTCTTGTAATGGATAGGTGTGTGCTTGTTGTTAAACCTTGGATGTATAGCTTAAATTTCTGTCTCTGCACTGTTGCTGCTAAATTTACTTGGGTTACTATATCCTCTATCCCTAGGCATTATCGTTATAGAAAGGGTATTGAGTTCATAACAAACATGATCGGCATGCCTGTTGTTTTGGGGGCCTGTGGTTGGTAATGGCCCGAACTTTGTTGTTATAATGTTGCTTGAACTATTCTCTTATTGCAAACCTCCAAAGGTGTGGGTTCCTCTTTATGGGGTAAATGAGGAGAAAATTGGTGATGCCCATGTTTTGCTTAATTTTGCCCCTTGCTCTTATGTCCCGGAGAGAATGCTACTAATTGAGTTTAATCACATGGTACTTGATTCGTCATCTTTCTTGGAATGCCCTGTTACGTTGGATGACATTGAGAATGACTGTGTAGAAGACATTTGGACTGCTTCACTAGTGGACAGGCATAATGGCTACCGAAGACTCCACCGAGGACTACAGAACAGGTGAATAGCGGAGGACAATCCAACCAAGACAAGCACCTTGTGGTTGCAGCAGATGGGCAACAACAACAGCAGCGATGAAGCTTGATGCAGGGAAGTTGGAGTAGTTATAGTAGTTAGTTGATGTCTAACTATTTATTCAAGTTGTAATCTAACTCTTGTACTTTTGCTATGTTCTTTAGAGCATAGTACGTGATTTGGAGTTGAGTTCGCTCACCTCGCGATTTCTCCATGGCTACATATATGGAGTTATTGTAGGTCTATACCTTTTATCTATAATATTAAACAAATTAGCTAAAAAAACATAGCTGAAGTTAATTCTCATTCGAGCATGATTGGATAGAAATGGTAAATGACAGATCATCCGGGACGTGGGTTCGACCCTGATTTATTCAAAAATTTATTTATTCAAAAATAAAAGTTAATTCTCATCAGAACCTCAATCCCATGATTTAAAAAATTTTATTTAATTTTATGAAAATATATTTTACTTTCAGAAGCCCAAAATATGGTATAATTTTAGTGTATAAATTAAATCCTTATAAGGTATCATTATTTATTACTCACTTTATTCCCCATCCCATTAAATACTACTTTCATTCCATAATTTTTTTTCATTTTAACTTACATATATATATATATATATATATATATATATATATATATATATATATATATATATATCAATATTTTAAATAAAAAATAATATATAATATTTTTGAAATTTTTCCTTTTTATAAAAACTAGCATGAAAGCCCGTGCGAGGCACGGGCCTAATATAAATTTATTTATTTATATCATATTTTCTATTTCAATTATAATTTTTATTTAATTATTTTAAATTTTTTTATTTTTTTAATCTATTATATATTTAGTTGATTTAGAATATTCCTAAATTATCATAGATCACAAACTCAATTTTGTATATATATAATTTTTTTAATACTTAAAATCTTTGTTATATGAACTCGGCTGCAAATGTCCAACATGGACACATGTCAAGTTTCGGACTCGGTAATATTTTTAAAAATTTACGTATTTTTGACCTAAAATAAGTACCCAAGTTTTCATACCCATGTCCGAGTGTCGAGTGTCCGACACGAGTACTCGAGACAAAATGAAGAGTCGGGATAACAGAGCTTAAAATATAATTTATTTTTTTACAAAATTATTTTCTCATAAATAAATAATATTGAAATACAACATCTGGAGTTAAAATACAAAATCCGGATAAATGAGTTAATAACATGTAATTATATATGCCAATAAATATAAATTTCCTATATTATATAAGAGACATGAGTAACATAATCTTTTTTTATAAATAAAGATATTATATAATAAGTATCATTACATAATATTAAGTGATTATAATATAAAATCATATACAGTATGATTTATAGTTGTATTAAAGCTATTTAATATCAAAAGTTCATGTATTCATTTAATAAAATAGCATTATAGCATGAATTTTTAACATTAATTAGAGATTATAATAGTAATTTCACTTGAATAAAATGACTCAAACTTTTTCCGGAATAAAACGACTCAACACATCTTCTTGTCCTTCTATTATATATATAAAGGATTTGTATCTTAAAATTTTATATCAAAAAAGAAATTTTTAAAAATATTAAATGCAAGTATATTTTTTAAAATGTATGAAAAAATTAAATGACAAAAATTATAGAACTGTGAAAATATATAATGAGATAAAAGTTAATAGTTAAAATTATAAAAAGATAAGAAAAATTAATAAAAAAGAAAATAAGAATAAAGATGAGGAATGAGATATAAAAAAAATTAAAAATTGAGAAAAATTGAGAAAAATTTTGAAGAATTATTATTTATAGTAAGATTTTGGGATGGGGATGGGCTCAGACCTCTGCTTAAGGATAAAAAAGTTTGCTCTGTTCTTTTCTTTCGTAGAGATGTAGGGTGAGGTAAATACTGTACTGTTTGCCTCAAGCATCCACAACTTCATACAACAATTTTTACACAATTATATACACTCAACATATTTCAAATATTCAGGAGGAAAGAGGATAGAAAATTACTCGTAGCAATTTGAAGAGGAAATATCCCGGTGTTAACTCATAAGCATGTTAATATTATTTTCGTAATGAGTTGCGTGCAGAATTTGCTTAAATCTCTAGAAAGCTATAAATTGATTTGAATCTTACAAAGATAGTTGCCAAGAGATGAAAATAATTATAAACATACTCAAAGTATGATATCTTCTAATTAATTGCGATCATATCTCATATTAATCAAAAGAGCAATGATAGAAACAAATAAAGTGGAACAAATGATGCAAACGATAATAGCAAGGGTCTGTGAGTGGAATAGCACAACCTATGTTCTGGTTTGATAAAAGTCAACATTATTGCGACAACAGAGAAAATGTTGAGTACTGCTGATGCAAGATTGGATTTCGACACTTGCTTTTGCATCTGATACCATAAATGTAGTGAAAGCTGGCTTCCTTGAAAGAAGAACCGTTGCTTGATCCAATTCTCCACTTTGATAGCATCCCCCAGGTATGGTAAAGCCTACAATAAAAGTTACTGTAGTTATGAGTGCAGTAACTATTATTTGAGTATTGGTCCTTTCCTACCGTTCACTTCTTTTTTCATCAACTCTTTATTAGCTATCTTAAACGCAGCTTCTTTTGTAGATTTTCTCTTTGAGGCACTAAACTTTCCTACGTATCCAATTTCAAATGCTGCTTCTATGCCAAAAGCTTGAATATTGATTAGTTCTGGCATCATCAAGTTCTTTTTAAATTTGTAACTGTAATTGAAGGATTAAGCAGTTCTGGATAGCTTTTAAGCTTTTATCATGATCAACGCATGGCATTATCAACAAAAAAAACACTACATATACACTTGATATCATGTAGGCAATTTTTGTAACAATCTAAAAATTAAACAGAGCAACAACTGAAATGAAAAAAAAGGTTCTAGCCTACGTGATCCCTTGCTCTTTTTTTCTGGAGACCCCGGAAAACTAGACGAAAACACATAAAAATTTCCGCACCCTGTTATACTATATAATGTAGTGGTCAGTCGATGTATAAATAAAGCAGTCATTTGTTCCTGTTTGTGATTTGATTGTAAATAAATTCGCATAGATGGCTCAATACTAGTTATTTCATCTCCCCCTCGTGTTGTTAGCAATTCGACCAACTTTTTGTTGTTAGATGTAATAATATGAACCCAGGCTCAACTCTCAAGTAAAATCAGGTTTTATATCAATTGGAAGTTAAACAAGTTTTCGGCACAAGGATGTTGTTGGTGCAGTACTGGCCAAACCTTTTCTATACATTCTAGAATTTTATATCTCAGAGCCAGTTTCGGAACCAGGAGAGACTTAGACTCCAGCTCTTGCTGTTAAGCTTCAAAAAATAGAAGAATTTGTTTCTCTGAGCTCCAAGTCTCCAACAATTATAAAAATTAGTAAAAAATTCTAAACCCTGTCAAATTATTGAAATTATTTTAGCTACGGGTCTTTTAGGGTTCCGCTATTGTCAAGGTGTAATAGCTATGATTAATTTGATTAATTTGATGACGCTGGACTAGTAAATTCAAGGAGTAACTTCTTCTTCTTTTTTGTCAAGGTCAAGGGAGTAACTTGGCATGTGTGCAAACAGGGCAAGTCTATGGTTCAAACATAGATTGCCTACTCTAATTGACAAATGAATAAATCTCACAAGGTTGGTTGGTTCAGGGCCCAGGGGTTTGTATAAACTTTACAACTCATAGAATTAACAATAACAAAAATACAAAGTACCTTTATTCATGTAATAGTGCAAGACAAATAGCCAGTCTAATGTGTACAGAAGTTATTTTGGGCAGGGCTCTTCCTGTGGAGTTGGGTGAAAACCAACTACAGCCATGATAAACTATCTTAGAGAGTACTTAGTTTGTAAAAAGACCATGGTAGGAGTAGCAGATATTAACACAATGACAGAGCCAAGAATAATGTCGAGGGTGATCTAAATTACATTTCTAATTTTTATGAATGTTGAGTGAGTTTAATTGAACTTGTAAATTTTTTTTTATCAAAAAAGTTGAAGTATCGATAGTACTTTTTTGCATATTCTCGTCCCTTACACCTTAATCCCGAATTTTAAATAAAGAGGAAAGCAAAGGGAAAATGAGTAAAATTATAAAATTTGCATTCCTATTCATGCTCCCGAATTTTTTTTATGAAAGAAAGTAAGTGGAGAAGAATGCAAATTTCGTATACTTTCTTCACAAAACTTTCACTCCAAAAATGGCATGCAAGTGAAAGGTGAAAATTAAAAAAATCTTACAATTACTAACATACCCTTACTAACTCAATCATTACATTTTTAAACATAAGGATAAATTGATAATTTGCATGCTTTCCTTCTCACTCCGGAGCATGTTAATGAAAGTAATTGCACTCTATATTTTTAAAACTCGGGAACAAGTGAGTGAAGTTTATTACATCTCAATTCACTTACTTCCTCTTACATTCTCTTGCTTTCCGTGCTTAAAAAACTCGGGAGCAGGGCTTCGCCAACGCAAGTAGTATGGAGGCACGTAGACAAGTGAAATATAGTAATGATACATGAACCCTTGGTGCAACTATTTGCTCCCAATCCCATGGTTACATAGTATTATTTCTCATCTTTACCAAAAATTAGTACTAGTATGGGAGTAAATAGTAATTAACAATAGCAAAAAAGTAGTAATGTCGATACTAGTTCCAAATACGTATTATTTCAAGTGGTAGTTGTGGTTCAGTTCTGGATAGTATTTCATCTTGGTAACATTCATGCATGTATAGTTTTCCTTTGGTATATGTCTCAAACAAAATTTGAAAACAGGGAGCAAATTTTGAGCAAACAAACAAGGGGGCTTTTATATCTGGTCAGCAAGTGGATGTGTACTGCACAAAATTTCAGCACAGTAGCCATGTAGGTAGCCATGTAGGGTACTAGCAGTGCTCATTCATTCAAATAAGTGTTCATAATTTCATATGTAGTCACTACCTACCTCAGTATGTTCTGGTTTTTTGGTATTTTCTATTTTGTGGGCTAATTGCTAAACTCTGAATATTTCTATATAAAATGTTTTTGCAGTTAATTATAGGGAGTTGCATGCTCAGACATGTAATTTGGTGGAGCCGGGGAGGTTGTCCAAGGCATAAATGTTAAGCAAATATTTGTTATACTTTAATTGATTGGCCAGTGACAGTTGTAAGTATAACATAGGTTGTTGTTGACAACAATAATAGTAATTTTTTTTTTTGACAAACAACAATAATAATTATAATATCCTAGGGATGGCTGCAGAACAATAGGTACTAACACACAAGTGATACCTGGCTGATTGTCTTGTGTTTTGCAGGGTAAAATCCAAATCTCGTAGTAGCACACGGAAAAGATAAAATATACGCAGACCTTACTTTTATTTTTAAGATTTTGTTTCTCCAACTAAAATTGAAAATACTAAACACTACTTGTAGTCTTGTAGATGATTGAAGGGGGAATGCATACGCAGAAACCTATTGGTTTGGTTTAGCAATAATCTGTTTGTTGTTTTCGTGTATATAGTTTTTAGTTGTATGGTAAAGTAAACAAATTCCACTAAATATTAGCGGAGCACTTGAAACAATGCCGCGGAATGATGAACAAAAGCCAAGCTAGCTTTATTTGATTAAGAAATATCATATCACTACATATACTTAATTCTATGTACATTGTAACGAACATATCGAAAAAAGATATATAAATCTAAAAATCAACAAGAGTAAAAAGATAGACTATTCTGTAATGTGATGCGTGTATAATCTCAAGGAAGATTGGAATAGATATACTAGTGGTGTTGTGTGACTGAGAGAGTCAGTCCAAAGCATTAGGACCAGCACAAGCCTTCAAAACAGGACTCCAGATCCACTGCACCAGAAATTTCCTACCTCTTCTGCCATGCAAATTGAAAGTCCTCCCTTGTCTGTCCTTCATTACCTGTCCAATGTACCCTCCTCCTCCTCCTGTCCCGTACAATCCTTCGCACAGATCCCCAATTTCTGTCGGTGCTGTTGGATCTTCTCCAGCGTACCACGCGTTCACCAGAGGATTAGATGACAACTCTGCCAGCTCGTGTCCTATCACGCTTATCATACCATCCACTCCCACGTCCCCATTGGGCGGACGTAGGGCTCCTGGCCCTCCTCCGCCCATGTAACTAGGGACAGCAAATGGATACGCGCAAACCTCAGGGCACTGCTTGATGGAGTGCCCTATCCACGCGTAGGGGAGGGTGTAACCGACTTTCGAAGGGAATGTGAAGTAGTGGAACCCACACACAGCGCGGCAGTAGTCCTGCATTGTCACATCATCCGCGGTGAGAATGAGGTAGATCCCGGTCTTGTGATCTACTGGGAAAGGCTTGGATTTAACCGCGGAGGCAATAACATCCTGGACTGTGAGTCGAGTCAGGTCTTTGCCCTGGGAGTACAGATGGTCAGTGTACTCCCCGGCAATAAGTACAGTTCTTGAAATGTTGGCACCAGTCTGGTCAGTATAGAGCGAGACCGTGCGCCACCAATCCGAGACAGAAGGCGAGGGGGAACCTTTAGAGGATATGGAGAGGAGGAAGTCTTTGATGAGGAGCTTGTGGGGATTAGACCACTTGCCATACCAAATAAGGTAGATGTTTATAGGAGAAGAGAGCACAGGGCCCATATGGTAGCGAAGATGGACAAGATCAGACGAGCCTTCAAATTTCTTCGAAGCTGAAAGGGGGTTTGTTCTGATATCAGGAAGCTTTGCCTGTGGATTAAACATCTGGTGATTGCCAACATCAAGAAGGGCGGTGCTGGTGGTAGTAGACTTGCTATTTCTTGGTAGTGAATTAGCATTGTGAATAAAAAACAAGAAAATGAGGAAAGAGTACAAAGAGAGCTTCAGTGACATTTTGCAAATTTGAAATGCCTAGCTTAGTATACTAATAGAGTAAAAGCAATGCAGCTCACTGGAATAAATATAGTAAAGGAGCTGGAGGGTTTGGGAGGAAAATAAAAAAATGGGCTGGTGACAGCTGCTTGGCATGATAATATCAAGACATAAATGTAGGTGAAAGAAGGAGTTTTTTTTATGAGATGGTCCTCTTGTTACTTTATTCAATTACTTGATAACTGTGGACACTGGCTTTAGCCCACCAACCCATGTGTGTCAGTTTTTTCACCTTCTCTGTTTTAGCAAATCTTAAACTTATTGGTTAGTATTATAAGCTGAGATAAACACATGTTTAGGTACTTAATCTGACTAGTTAATACAAGATAATTTGGCAATCGCCTTGATAAGTCTTATACTACAACCCACCAGATCATTTTTCTTTATCGCACCCACCTCACCAAGGCATCCTTTTAGAATTTGTGAATGACTAGTGGTGTAGGTGGTAGTACTATCAACTTGTCTTTTTTCATAATCTGAAATTTCAAGCTGTCAAACATGTAAGGATGCTTGATGCATTCAATAAAGCCTCACCCCTTTTAATACTCCATTAACTAATATAAATATAATAATTCATAGCATATTAATTAAGATCAAGTTCTTCCTAATCCTAACATAGAAACAATACTTTTATGGCCTGTCTGAGAATTTGAAATTCTGGATCTGGTCAAATGATATGTTGGATAATCAGAATAATTGGAATTTGGATTTAATGTAGCTAATTTGTTATGATTGTTGTAGCTTCTTCACATATCTGATCTTAAAATATTATATTGACCAGAGTATTGTAATTGAAAAAGTTGCTGAAGGAGTGGAGGACTTGATGTTTAGGGAAAATATCATTGTTCTTTTCGGTTGATTATAAATGAAGTAGGGTAGGGGAAGGGGGATTAGACTTGAGTTTCTTAGGGAGAAGAGGGACCCAGGGAGGCCCATAAAGAGTTGCTGCGAACATAAATAAATACGACCACTATTATCGTTGTAACATTTCTTCATTATCATCAAGATTCAGGCATGCTCAATTGCTCATACTCGACAAATTTGTGCAGCAAGTCATTAACTACTATTGTATTCAGGTCTAGCTCAGTGATCATCGTGGTTGGAACAAAATATGGATTTGAGTAGCTAATTTATAATTTTTCGAGGTTTTGTATTGTTTTCGAGAATCAAATAGCTCTTGTTTATGATTTTTTTCCGCCATTTAATTTAAATTTCGATTTTTAACATGTCAGTTTGATCGACCCAAATGAGGGTTGAATTGGTTTGTTTGGATTGAACAACCCATGCGCATCCCTGGTAAGAAATGTACAGTTAAAACATATGAACTTTTATTAAAACTTTGGAAGATGTAAATCATGTAGTCAGACAATCATAGCTATTTGGAATCAATTCCTAGTAATCTCACTAGAACAGAATCTGAAATTCTGAGATTTACGCGTATCTTACCTCCAGTCTTAAGACGTGGAGTTTTTTGCCAGAAGTTCATTTAAATCTCTGAGTGATATTTTAATTTAACAAATACGCAAAGTCATTGTCGTAGTATGTAACTAAGGATGGAGGGAGGGCATCAGTATCCATTTCCTCGTCAACATTGTTTCCCACTCGATGCTATATATGCTAATCAAGGTCCTACTACTATCGATTATTCTATCTATATTCATGGTGTCAAACTAGACGGTTCAAAATGAAAAAGAAAGTTCCAACACTTGTATGTCCATGTAAAATAGTTGAATTTTTTCAAGGTGAGGAAAAATACACTGGGCAGCAGCTAGCACTCTCTTTGAGTTGAAATGATTGGAAGAGGAAGACATCATAGTAGCACCAAAAGAAAGCTGGAAGGAAAAAGAAATAGATGGGTTAGGATGGGGGGTACAGTAAACAATATATAATTAGTGAGCTGTGAGGTAGCTGTAAGCTGTAATCCCTTTGTACTATCTTCTTGTTTTTGTTTAAATCTGATAGGGATTTTTGCTTCCTTGCTAGCTACTACCTTGCTGTAGAGGGCATTGCTGTTATGTACAATCTACAAACACCCTCACACATGACACATTTATGTATGTGTGTGTTATTTAGCAGTATTATTACTATTATTGAGGATCTTGTATTCACTTTGTACAAAAAAAACAGAATAGTATTATCTATTCTGATATCTTTCGATCCATAATTATTCTTAGTTTTCAAATTAAATTAAAAAATTATTGACTAGATTATTATGAATGATTGTTTTCACTAACTCTTTTGTTCTTAATCAGATTTTAATTGTATTTTATTAAAGAAAAGAAATAATAAATTTCAACTCAACTTTTTTAATTAATTATGAAAAGGAAAAAAAGAAGAGTATGAGAGAGGTGACATATAATTTGACCTTGCTCACTTGAGTTAGAAGCTAACTAGTTATAATTTTCACTTTCTTTAATCCACTCATCAGTGTCCACTTCCATGCCTGCCTGTGTTTCAACGTTAGGTTGGCTTTGCCAAAAGAAAAATAAAAAAATCTCAGATTGAACTAGATTTTCATGACCACTGCAATTTGTTGATCGTACAACTTTCAGGTAGCAGATAGCAATCCAAACATTTACGGTTGTTTTAATATTAGAAAATCCATCAACATTGAGCCAGGACCCAATTACATTGCCAAACACTAATGGTAGCTAGTTGTGCTAATGTCAATAAATTCCAAAATTTTACAAAATGTGCACCAGTTCTCTCCTCTGCAGAATTTGGACAATGCATGTACGCATAAACAACAATTGATTCACTGCTTGATGGAGATGAGGAAGATCTGCACACAGTTGACAGTTGTAAATTTCTCAATTTCAGTCCTCCTAAAAGAGTAACTAACTAATATTATGAAATGAGATAACTCGAGTGATAAGAGCTTATCTCTTGTCGTCCCATCGTCCCAGGTGATGGGTTCGATTCTCGTTCACCTCGAGATTTGTGCGAACAAATACTCATTTGTAAGGCATATAAGCCTAACTAGTCAAAAAAAGAAAGATATTATCAGGTAGAACTTGCTGCGAAAATATAACTTGGTTGAATTATATTGTATCAACTATCAAGTTAGGTTAACTATAGAAATATATTAATTGATGAAATACATCTTCTTTTTGCTCGACAGTAAGGTGACCGGGCATGCTCTACAATTAAGAACCAGGGTATGAAGTCTCCACATCTCATTATCCGATCTTTGTTTGAATTCGCTAAAACAAAAAAGTTTATACATTCCTAGCTTGCTCTTTAACTTTTTTTTTTTTTTTTTGGCTAAACCTATTGTAATATCCTATTCATTTCTTCTATCCAATAATCCAATATTAAATGACAAGGACAAAAATAAGAAATAGAAACTGAAAATATTTTTCTTCCATTCATTCACTAACTAAAATAGAATAGAACAAAACAAATGAGATGATCTAGTACACATTCTAAAATATTTTTTGTTTGGAGATGACAACTAAGAGCATCTCCAACATCTCTATTCAAGCTCCTAAACTATATTATGAGGAGAATTTTCCAAAATCAAGTTCCAAAAGCCTCATAAATCTACCTCAATTAATTAAGAGCATCTCCAACAATCTCCTAAATTTATCTCTAAAAGTAACATAAATATATTACCTCTTAACTATTTAAGATGTAAAAACATATAATCTCTCCAACAACACTCCTTAATCTCACTCTCTATCTATATTTTATTATATAAATATATAATAGTATTCACATCAATGCATACCGGAGGAGTATATGAAGAAGTGCGGAATTATCTTACGAGGGAGAGTTATATTACTAACATAAAATTAGATGAGGAAGGATATTAGGCTCCTCACTATTGAGGAGAATTTTAAAACTTTTAAATTTTAGAAAACAATTAGGAATGTGTCGGAGATGATTTTTATTTCAAACTCCTCAAAATTTGACTAAAGAGGATATATGAAGAGCTTAGAGCATCTCCACAATCTCTTGAATACACTCTTAAGTTAAATTTTGAGGAGAATATGATGAAATTCAACTCCAACAATTTCTTAAGTCATCCTCAAATTGTTAAGAGGTCTTATTTCCTCCTCATACTTATGACTACTCTTTCTCCTCTCCTTACTTCATTCTTTATGGATAATACATCATTTTTCTCCACTTTGTAATAATATACATGTATTAGGTACCATTCCGCTGCAAACTTTTTAGTGTGAAAACCGTAAAAAATTTTACTAAATTTTACAGAATCATAATAAAAAATAGTGCAAAACCATAATTTTATTTGCAAAACTATAATAAAAAATTTATTTTAACATTTATTTTATATTTTTTATTATGGTTCTGCAAAATTTAATGAAAGTTTTCACGGTTCTCACGCTAAAAAATTTTCACCTAATTGTTACCTACATCTATTATATATACATGAAAATAGACAGGGAATGGATTTGAGGAGAGATATCGGAGTGAAAATAAAAAATTGTCCCTTAAATAATTAAGAGTCATTTTAATAATATTATTTTTAATGAAAATATTAAGAGTTTGTTGGAGATGCTCTTATATTGGAGTTGCTTTAAGAGCTCTTCCAACCTTCTCAATTCAAATAGTTTATTTCCAACTTTTTCATTATATCATATTTTCCCTTCAAACACTATTAGAACATTTATTACTAAAAAATGTTAAAAGTTTATCTAAGAGGCATATATAGGTCGGAGATTATAAAGATTAGAATAACTTAAGTAGTTAAGAGTTAATATTTAATAATATTTTTGAGGAGCATGGTTAAGTGATTGTTCGTGAAAGAGTATAAAAATCGATTTTTTATGTATGAACCCAAATCAAATCTAAGAGCATTTTATGTATAATAATTAGATAAAATAATATATAATAATTATTTTTTGAATTATATAAAACAAAAAAAGGTGTTTTATTTTAATGATATCCTTCCTTTAGATACTTGTATTTTTGAACAGTTATAAGCATATATTATTAAAAAATTATTAATGGATTTATAATAGTGATGACTATAGCTGTTTTATACACATTTAGGTCCGAAATCAGATCAAAAAGGCAAGATTTGACAGTTTGAACTTAATAAGGCATACTGGAAGCCTTCCACAGTTCCATGATACAGAGAAGTTTAGTCATATTAATTCTTGTACGGTCTTAAAATGACATTGTTGTGGAATGTGGAGTAATGAACATATAAAGTCATTCTGGAGTTTGATGGCCACTGTTCAATTGGATACACTAATTATCACTCTGTAGAAGTCTTAAGCACTAGAAAGAAACTTCTAATAATCCAGAAACTGAACTTTTTATCTCAAAATGAATAGTTTTTTTATATTTATTATTTGTTTCAGAATTAATTTGTGCTAATTTAAAATAATAAATATACAAGCATTGACACGTGCATGGGATCATATGCTGAGGCTTATGAACCCAGTGACTGGTATATTTTGTGATGTATGTCAACAACTTTCTGGGTCTTATAACCACACACCTCATTCAAGATCATTCACTTGTAGATGAAACGTGAAAGACTGCGACAATACTGACAAGAGAAATTTGAGAAACCATGTAAATTGTATAGTTTTTTTTTTAAAATTATCATCAGAGTTCCTTCAGATGTGTCTCCATTTTGTGAGGGGATGAATTTTGGATATGTTGGTAAAGGATTTTATGATGCAGCTTCGTACTAAATTAATATTAATCTAATTATATACTATATTATATATAGACCATGTCATCAAAATCATGGGTACTCAGACATCATCGCGCATTTCAGTTTAGTTCACGACACAATCTGCTGGAGTGAGAGGATAAAAACACTAGCACTTGCAGACAACAAGCCGGTCACATTTAAATAGATTGGTGCATAAGATTCTTTTGCAAGATCAAAATGAGACTGGGGAGCGTTTAATTTTTGTTTAATTTCCAAAACATAGTAAATTCTTACATTACTTACCCCAGAAGTTTACGGACAACGTGAGGCTACCGGCCCGTGCCTCGGGCTTTCATGATAGTTTTGTGTAATAGTTTAAAGAGTTTTGTGAACAATTTTATAGAATAAGATCGACCAACAAAACACACAGATAAAAATTTGTTAAAAATTGCAAAAAAGAAAGAAGTAATTTTTATGGCCACATTAGTTTTAACCCACGGATTTGTGTCGACCCGCCACTCACCACCATTTTCATTTCATTAGTTATCTCCGATTACTCATTTACTCACCAACTTATTCTCTGCTTAGAGTTATAACTTAATAGATCTCTTCTTGCTTCTCAATTTTTTGAAGAATGCGGCGTTGTATTATTGTAAGTTCTCTGTTCCAAACATTTCCTGAAAGTAGATGTAATATCTCATATTTTTTAGAATAATAAAATAGATTAATAATAATAGAAAAAGCATTAAAATTGGATAGAGATTAGGAATTAAAATTAGATTATAATAATGGATTTCCGAATATGGGTCGGATTTGAATAACCAAATTGTAATATGTTTATAAATTAGGATTTTAGAACTCTATATATAGATTGAGATCTTCTTATTTTTTCATATTCTTTTCAAGCCACCAAGACTAAACAGTTATAAATCTCTCTCGACGCAAATCTTGATTCTTTTTCTTCGTCTTTGTTATTAAAATTCGTAGGATTTCTCATTCGCAACTCAGCAATCTTGTAAAATTCGTAATAAATTCATCGTAAGTCGGAATTTGTTAATTTTGGATTTTTTGGAAAGATCTTTTCGTTCTCTACGATTTTCGTGTTTTAAGTTTTCCAGAAAACATCGTTTGGAGGGTCAAAAAAATGAAATACAGATCTGGACAGAATTGGAGTTATGAAGAAGTTCGACGTTTGAGACGTTTGAGATGTGATATTTTCGATTGGGTGTTAAGGATTCAATATATATTCTAGGATGCTGTTAATTCTTGGTTTGCGAGATTGAGGTAAGTTTTCGATCGATATTTCTGGTATTTTCAAAATTATGTGTATATTTAATTATATAAATTTGGGCTAAGTGATTATATTTTAAAGTGACGTATATTATCCGTATATGTGTTGTGTGTCAACAGTAATTTTGGATCTCTGATTTATGCCATGGTTTGTGAAAATAAGAATAAGAACTTAGGACCGAGTCACCGGGTTGTAGTGACAGTTTTCTGAAAATTTAGGACCGTTATCACCGGGTTGTAGTGGTCGTATCATAGATCATGGGTTTTGAATTATTGTTGTTTATGTGGTTATCTGTATCGTATGTATCGAATAAGAATATGAAAGTGTATTAAAAATTTATGTGTATAGTTATCGTATTATCGAAAATTATTTTGTTATATGTATTACTTGTTACTTGGCCCGACTAGTTGGATCGGTTGGTTACTTGCTGGGCTGTGTAGCTCATTACTTACAATTTTCAGGTTTGATGTAAGAGGAAGATGAAATGTATCGGATTTCGAGGATCTTAGATTTGGAGTAGATTGGTTGTTGACTCGTCATTGTTAGCTGCGCTTTTGTAATAGTGACCTTTGTAATAGAGTTTTGGATTAATAAATATAATTGTTTTGGATTTTGTAAGATTAACGGCCCGAAAAGGGCGGGCTGTTACAGTAGACGATTAAATGTGTGATCAGAATAACAGTTCTTTCATTGTTTACCATGTTATTCTATCATATATTTATTATTATCATCAAGTGCAAGTTGTATAAAAATGAATACATCATTCAAAAAATATGATTTAAAATTATCTTACCCATCTTCCCAGCCTTGTGAATAATATATTGTCTTGAAATGCTAGGCATAATATAATTATGTCACAAGTTTGTGATCGAAATTAAAATCTTCTCGAGACCCTCTATATATAATTTTGAAAACAATTAACACAACTAATATCTAAGTTCAAGATTAGACAACTTTGTTAAACTTCCTAATTTTTTTATGTTTTATCTTTTCGATTTTCTTTTTAATGAAGAATAACATGACTAAAGTTAATCACAGCTACTTTTCTCATATCAAAATCTACATTATCCTCGATGTAAAAGAGTAGAATTAGAAATTATCAATCTTCCATGATGATGAAGAAAGAGAAATTAGACGGTCACTATATATCCTGTTAATCAAAACACTTTAACACCGAAGAAAGATGAAATAAACATACTATTATACATGTCTCCCCATATCAGGACTTAGCACATGATTAAGCCGAGGAGACTCAAGTTCAAGCCGACTTTACTTAATGTCGGATGGATCATCAAGGTCCACCCACTCCACTTCCTCTACTGTGGATACTCCAAATAGGGTTTTAACCTATGACCCTTAACTTTGAATATATGGTCATCTCTAGGACTCGAATATTTGTAGCTCCATGAGGATATATTTTGTGAACAAAATAAGGATCATCCCACCTAGATCTTAATTTGCTAGAAAAAAATGTATAAATGAGAGTTATAAATGTGGACTTTTTCTCCTATATTCAAAATTTTCAATCTCAATTTGAGAAATCAACATATGTAGTTGATTTACTTCATTATCTTGATGAATAATAGTGATGTGCAATGAACAACTTAGAGAGAAATATGGTGGAAGAACAATTCAGTTATTTCATTATCTGAAAATATAAAACTGTTAAATGGGAAAATATCAGTTATCTCTATCTATACACACGTCTGCCATGACTAATAACTACAACATAATTTGATAACTAACTTGATAATTAAAAAACTAATCTACCCTTAACAACCAATTAATCTATCTTATTTACAAAAAGATATAGCATGTCCAATCCAATTTCTTGTCATAGAAACATTTTTGCATCATTTCTAAGTTTCTCTAACTCACTCAAATGGAGAATTTTTTGGGTCTTGACTTTATATAAGTCAACATTTATTTCTTTAATGGCCCAAAGTGTGTTATGCTCTAACTCAACCAGGAAAATGACATCCTTTCCCATGTGATACTCATTTATAAGGTTATTAGCCAACTTATTCAAAAAAAAAAAAGAAATTCAAAATTTCAACAATAATATAAAACACATTTCACAATAATACGAAGCGACGAAAAGTTATTACCTTAATTACGCAAGCAAAGAATTCACATCATTTTAGAACATATATTCAATTCTAAGTATCTAATTAAAAAATTACATCTCAAACATTGAATTTCTCCATGATTTCAATTTTAATCAGATATGTATATGACCGTTTTGACCATCTAAATGATGCTTTTTGAAAAAACTTAGAGCACGAAAGTCCTGCATAACGAAAATATATTTCCGCAAAAATCAAAATTAACGAATTCTGACTTACGAAAAATTTGCTACGAATTTTACAAGATAGCTGAGTAGCTTATAAAAAATCCTATGAATTTTAATAACAGAAATGAAGAAAAAAAATAAAAATTGTGTATCGAGAAATATTTATAAATGTTTAATTTTGATGGCTCAAAAAGAATTTGTTATTAAAATCCAACCCATATTCCGAAGACCCATTATTTGAATCTAATTTTAATTCCTAAACTTTATCAAATTTTAATCTTATTTATTATTATTAACCTATTTTTATTATTCTAAAAAATATGAGATATTACAATATAATACACAAACTTTTATAGGAAAAAATTGTGAAAAATACTTATATATAAATAAATATATTCATATACCGAAAAGTAAGGTTATTATTTTTTGTGAAATTATAAATATATTCTAAAACATCCATGTTTAGTGAATAAATTATATATATATATTATGGAATAAAAACTAGGATGTATTAATTTTTTAAGATGTCGTAACTTATCGAGTTTTAATGGTTGCACTTACTTGTGAAAACTATCTTTGTTCTAGTAAAATGCATATGTATCTCAAGCATGTTGAGAATCAAGTCAGAACGTAGTTTTAAGAATTAGGGGTTAGGTCTTTTACATAGACGTTGGGAGTCTTAGAATCATATTAGTATTAGGAACATTAATGGATGATGCCCTCGAAACTTGATGGTGATGCCTTCGGGGCTTAGTAGGACATGGTGATGATAAGCTTAGTAATGTCCATTGGGCTTGTGATGATACCCTCAGAGCTTAGTAATGCTCGTAAGATTTGGTGATGATGCCCTCAGGGTTACTAGTGCACATGGGGCATGGTTATGATATTCTCGGGGCTTAGTAGTGTCGATTGAGTTTGGTGGTAATGTCATAGGGACTTAATATTGTCCACGGAGTTCGGTGATGATGCCCTCAGGGTTTAGTAGTACCCATAGAACATGGTGATTATGCCATTGTGGCTTACACCCTCAAGGTTTAGTAGTGCCCATGGGGAGTGATGATGCCCTCGGGGCATGGTAACATATGGAGTTGTATCTATAAATTTTGTCTCCCTTGCTATTCAAACATGCAAACATATATAGTAGTTTGAGAGACTTGTTACTCAAATCCCATCAATGTGGGATAAGTTCAAGTCATCTCTCCCTCATAAATTAATTATGAGTCTCTTTATATCGGGAAAAAAATATAGCTTGTTTCACATCTCCTTAATCGCGGAAAACCTGTGGATAAAAATTCCAACCCATTTCATGAATAAAATGTGACCAATTAACCAACCAATAAAACTGCTTGTTACAAATAATATCTTGTTATTGCATCGAAACATATAAATGTTGACTAATCTGGCTAGCAATATGAGAAAAGTAAACGTCTTTTATATAGGAGTTTTATTCTAGATCCTTTGTTATGGAAATTAATTCTTTATAGGAATATTTGACCTAGGAATATTTGACTTGTGAAGTAGATAAAAAATAAATTTTATTAATAGACTTAATTAATTACAGATTTATGAAATAATAAGATTTTGGGGTGTTACCTTGAATTCCATTATACAGTATAATTAATATATATACATATAACAATAAAGATATTCAAACCGTTGAATCTGGTGATAGTTTGTTTTTTTATGGATCTACTAGTGAAGCTCCGCACAGACTATGCGACTCCTTATCAATCTAATCTCACCAATCATTATTGTTATCATCACTTGAAACGCCAGCGGCATAGTGTTTCATTAAAGGCAGCCGCGGTTCAATGTTGTAAATCAATTGTTCAAGAAGAACCTAAACCGGTGTTCTCTTCGGTCAAGACATTTGCGCCTGCCACGGTTGCTAATTTAGGGGTTGGGTTCGACTTTTTAGGTTGTGCCGTAGATGGTTTAGGTGATTTTGTTACTCTCAATCTTGATCCTAATGTCCGTCCGGGTTATCTTTCGATTTCTGATATTATTGGCTCTACTCGTAAACTTACTACTGATCCTTTGAATAATTGTGCCGGTATTGCTGCTATTTCTGTTATGAAAATGCTTAATATTCGTTCTGTGGGCCTTTCGCTTGTCCTTCATAAGGGTTTGCCTTTAGGGAGTGGATTGGGGTCGAGTGCGGCCAGTGCTGCAGCTGCTGCTGTTGCGGTTAATGAGATTTTTGGGAGTAGGTTGTCTGTTGAGGAATTGGTTTTGGCTGGGTTGGAGAGTGAGAAGAAGGTGTCGGGGTATCATGCGGATAATGTGGCTCCGGCTATAATGGGAGGGTTTGTGCTTATACGGGGTTATGAGCCGCTTGATTTGATTCATTTGAAGTTTCCGGTAGGGAAGGAGTTGTTTTTTGTGCTTGTGATTCCGGAGTTTGAGGCGCCTACAAAGAAGATGAGGGCGGTGTTGGATAAGGAAGTGAGTATGGCGGATCATGTGTGGAATTGTAGTCAGGCTGGGGCGCTTGTGGCAGCCGTGTTGCAAGGGGATTTGAGGGGAATGGGGGGCGCGTTGTCATCGGATAAGATTGTGGAGCCTAAACGAGCACCTTTGATTCCGGGAATGGAGGAGGTTAAGAAGGCGGCATTGAAGGCTGGGGCTTTTGGTTGTACGATTAGTGGTGCTGGACCAACTGTTGTTGCTGTTACAGATGATGAGGAAAAGGGGAGGTTGATTGGGGATTGTATGGTACGGTCGTTTATGGAGTTTGGGAATTTGAAAGCTGCTGCTGTAGTGAAGCAACTTGATCGTGTGGGTGCTAGGCTTGTTAGTTCCACTCCTCTGTGATCTATCTGCACTACTTTGGTAATAAAACTGCAAGGATTTCTAGTAACATGATTGAACTAGTGATCTTATTGTATTAGAAAGCAGGCACCTTATGATATGAATTTTGTCTTTGTGCTGCAGCTTGTTAGTGTTGTTTTTGTGTTGATTACTGTGGATGTTTGTAACAATTACTGGGTAACATGTTACTTTCAATCTTAAATGCACGAGATATTTTTTGCTTTCCTTTGATTGGTGATATGTTAGTGCAATTTTACTGGAGAGGTTAGTAATGTACTGAAGTTGTTTCTCTTTGGTTCTTAGAATACATAAACTGATTCCAATTTATACGAATCATTATGTGGGTTATTACTTACCATGATGTACACACTGCAATGAACTATTATAAATTTACAAGTGCATTGTGTTTTGCATATACATCCATAGTTATGCATATATGAAATAAAGATATCAATTTGAAATTTTGAAGTGCTCGGATGGCTTTCGTTCCTAATTTTATAAAGTTACTACAATAGGAAGTAGTTTAACCAACTTGTGCTTGGTAATGAAATTATCTGGTTCAGCAAGGTTATAAGTCTTATGAAACTGAGTCTGCCAATCATATACTTTAACCTCCCCACTCCTGTAAACTTCAGGGACAATATTTTCTGGAAGTTCAAATGACTTCCCTTCTAGGGAAAACTCTGCTGACCCATAGCATTCACCCAATACACATCTGGCAAAATCGGGTCATTCTTCAGTAATCATTAGACCCAAAAGCAGGGGAACAATGTGGATAAGGTTATAGAAGAAGAGATCTAGATTTATTACTTGATCAAACTCAGGTCTATAATTTTGATTCATATTTTGTTCCTTTCTTGTAATGCAGTATAAGAGGGTACATGCTGCAATATTATTGCCTTCTAACATAGGAGATGCAACAAAAGAATTTATCTTTATGTATTGTTGTCTTGTTCTTGTTAGTAATTACTGTATAATCGGCAACATGATGTCAAAATTTGCACCAGAAAACTCTCCTTGTAACCCAACTGCTTGTCCAAGGGATCTAATTATTTGGTTAGATAGCTAAATAAATATAAAATATTGACTAGTCAAAATTTTGTCTTGCTCCAAATATGTTAAGCAAATTGGCTAGTTATTTCCAATATTTTTCTTTTGCAAGAATTTGAACAAAACAATTTAGCTACAAGGACATTGAGGGAGAAGCATAAGAACAATTCTTGTTTCTAATATTCTATTATGCGGTCAATGTGTTGGCTACAAGGAAATCATAGGCACTTGAACAATTTTCGTCCTAATACTCAACATCTTGACCTAAAAAACCAACTGAACTGTCAATACATATATTTACAGGCTCCTGGTTGAGAATTAAGGTTGTCGCTTGCAGATCATTTTTTTTCAGTTGAATAAGGTTGCATCCATTTCCAGAAGCTTCTACCTTATACGTTGGTGTGCAAGTCCATAAACAAAACTTTGCTAATAGTTTTTGATTAGTATAAAAAATTTCATTAATAAACTCACACATAACAAACTCCAAGACAACACAAAATTTCATGTTCCCATATGTATATCATGGAAACTTAAATGAACTAAAATTGGAATATCTTAAAACACCCATCAAGACATTGAATTCCTTGGTGCCCTAAATCAGTTGTCTCTTGCAGCAGTTGCTTGTTTCGCACCAACAGAGAAGAACTCTGTTATCACCTCAAGAGGCATGCCCTTTGTTTCTGGAACTTTTAAGAACACAAAAACCCATGATATGACGCACACAACAGCATATATGCCAAAAATACCGGAGAGCCCTATGGAGGGAAGCATCAAGGGGAGTGAGTAGGTGATGATAATGTCACAGATCCATGCTATGAGTGAACAAATTGCAATACAGAGACCACGGACCCGGGTGGGGAAGATCTCTGCACAGAGTATGTTGGGGATAGGCCCAAATCCCATGAAAAAGCAGCAGAAGTACACCAGAACACTAACAGTCGGGATGACAGCGTTCATCACTCTGCCTAAATTTATGAAACTGCCAATAACTAGTATAACCAGGGCCACAATCAAAATAGGAATTGTACCAAGCAACAGACTTCTGCATGGGGATCACAGCAAAAGATAAGAACAGTAGTCAACAACTGGAACAATTAATGAAATGAAAGTATCATATAGATATTGTAATTTATCAGCTAATTATAACCCAGCATAAGAATTTAAGATTTCGTGACATCTAGCACTCAGTATTGACCATAGATATACATCAACTATTTCATAGTTTCTAGCTTGAGAATAGACTAATCCCAGTTCAATTGTAACCAATATAATTGGGTGTGAGCCAAGTATATTTTATCTCAGTTAACAAGCTAGAGAATGCGATAAAAATCCTTATTTAGAGAAAGAAATGTTGCCTGATTCCAAGTCTCATGATAAGACCAAGTTATAGAGATGCTCAGTAAAATATAAACTCATTAATATTCAACCACTGTATTACAACAACAATGCATGACAACTGCTAACTGCTTCTATTATCTTCAGCAAATTATTTTTACAAATTCTTTCCAGAATAAGATTATAATCAATTATCTGAGAATTGTACATGGAGAAGATAACTGTAAATGACTCACTTGATTGAAAAATATTAGAATGTCCCAGTCACTAACATTACCAAAATTTATGACATTATTTTCCGTTCTAAACATGCGATCTAATAAACATTTTTTTATAAAAAACAAAAAAAAAAGGTGCAACAGGACCTAGTCTTACGACTGACATGAATTACATTTTTTTTTGGCTAATCTATATAACAGATTTGAAAATAGATAAGAAAACTTTGAGTCAGGAAAAGATATACCTTCTGCCAGATAAATCCATCAGCCTCATGGCGACAGCTATGCATGGAAGCGTCAACAAAGTCATGATGGCAGTAATAAGCAAACATGAAGAGGCGGCACTAATTCCGATTTCTGATACAAGTTCGCAGATACCAGCATGCTCAAGAATCTGAGGTGTATAGTAAACAACCCCGCTTATGCCAGAGAACTGCAAACATGGATGTTATAGATGAGTAGCGATATATCAGGAGAAACCATTTCAGAAAGTGCAATGAATATTAGTGTGCCTCAAGAGGCCTTTGTATGAACAAAAGCCAACTTGAATTTTCAGAGGCTGCTTCTGAAAAACAAACATAGGGATCATGACCACTGATTAATAGAAATGATACAAAGAGGGAAAGGTTTAATATATCAAGTTTGTTTATTTAAAAAAGGTTACCACAGACAATTTTCAATTACAACTATTCAGTATACACAAAAAAGAAATATGTAGCGCAGAGCTCCCTACACAAAACTGATTAACTAAGATCATGTTAGTATTATAACCGAAAGCAAAGGAGATACCAAAAGGGAAGATGGCGGAAAAGAGAGAAAGGAGAAGGAAGAAGTGAAGAACAGAAATTATGGGAGACACTCAGTTATAGTTGATTTGATAAAAGAATTATATATATATGGGAAAAATAAAATCTATCAATATGCAGTTTGATCCTTGATTTATCCATGTGATCTATATTAAATCAAGCCTCTTGCAAAATTATAGCTTTTAATTGCTTCTTTTAAGACAGATATGAGAACATGCATGAAAAAAATATTACATATAGGCCTTGTCCTATCTGAACTCTGAAGCTCCTATTTGATGAAAAACAACATATGCATGAACAGTTCTAGAAACAAAATTAAGGTGCCATATCGACATACAGAAAATAACCAACAGAAATGAGGCACGGGCCCACGGCACGAGCCAACCACCAAACTGATGAGCAACAAAAGGGTTCAAATTATTGTTTAACTTTTTTATATATACATATGTTCTTTGTATTGTAGCAAGTGTTTATCTGGAACAGGTAGTAGATATCAATTAAGATTAATTTTCTATTGGTTAGATTTTCTTGGTGGTAAGTTTTAAGATTTCTAATTAAAATCGTATAACCTTGTCTGGGGTTTGGATCAAATAGAAACCAAAAGAAAATAGGAAACAAATAGAACTTTCAACACATTTTTAACACAGTTCGAATATATCAGTTTTATTAAATGGCAGCGGTTCATTTGGGATTCATCACCATCTCACAATTAGGATATAGATTACGTACGGTTCAGCATACATAACTAAGGTTCAACATAATTGTTCTGTTGAATCCTAGTATTGGAAGTGTTGAACCTTGGTGGTTCTCATTTTGGTTCCCATTTAATTGGTTCTCATAGAACTAGACGCGTCTTAACTATGATCTCAGATTATGAATTGATTGTGTCTTGATAAAGGGCCTAAAAATATTTGTTATTCATTCTATATCTTCCTTGTCCTACTTCAAAAAAATGAAGTTTGAACTGCTTGAACAAACGCCAAACTAAGAAATTATCTAGATAGTAATTTACCTGCTGAAGTATTTGAATTCCAACACCAACAACTAAGGCATGCTTGACTCCTGGTTCAAAAAGATTACTCCAACTTGGCCCACTAGTTGCAGCTTCAGAAGGATGAATAACAGCAGGTCCAACTGCAGGCTGATCCATAATCTCCTTAGAGTAAAGAGCAGGCCGACTCACCAAAGCATCAGCTTGGATGATCATGAACTCACCACCTTCAGTCACATCACCTCTGGGAGCAGGAGTAGATTGAACAGACCCACGACAAGATGGAGCAGTGCTGTCTTGGAGCATGTATAATCTTTTAAAACAACCTTCCTTTGTTCCATCTTGACCTTCTTTTTCTGTCCATTTCCAGGCAAGCTGCCAACCACCACCAATCCCCACACTACTGACTGGTTCACCATTAGCATCTTCCACAGGGTTTCTATTGGAAGCAGACTGAACCATGTCTTTTTCCAAACTTGTAGTCTGACGTGAAATCAATGGACTACGCAAATTATCATCAGAATCATTAATAGCAACATCAGAAGTATAGTCCTCACCCTCTCCACGAAGACTCTCTTCGTCCCAATCTTCATTCTTTTGTTGATTTCCAGCAATACTGAACATACTTCCAAAGTTTGGGAAAAGCATGCTACCAATGTCTCCTGTATCTGGCAGCTTCTCATGGACACTACCGAAGAGGGTGACAAGAGGGTCCACAAGAGGCATGGTCTGGCTTGAAATGCTTTCTTGACGAGATGCAAGACCAAAGCTATTATTCTGCTCAGTAATTGGTCGAGCTACCCAGGAGAGTCCTTCAGTCCCATAAAACCTCACACTGTCTTCATCCACAGCTGCATCCTGATCATTGGTAAGTTCATCTGCTGGGCAAATAACGTATTTCTCTATTGATGTCTGGCACCCAACACCAAGACCTTCAACCAATAACGCCAACTCACCTGATCATCCAAAAAAAAAAGAATTAGACAGATTTCAGTTAAATTGAGAATTCAGTAACCCATAATGAAAATAAACAATTCATGAGATAACACTTCGAAGGACCGAATAAAACAGACAAGGAGACTGGGTGAGAGATACTCTATGCATATTAGTTTCTCTGACTTTGAACGTAGTAGTACCACCATTGAAACGGATGCTAATAATGTTATAGATCTTTCAGTATAGAATGTCAAAGCAACTTGGCTATATCATGCAAACCTGAATCTTCAGTGCAAAAACTTGGCTATAGTGTGCCTGTACATAGCACTGCAGAAACTTGTCTATTGTCACAAAATTTAAAAGGCGCTTCATAGAGAAACTTGTCACATGTAACTGCAATAATTTTCGGAGCTTAGACCTTTTGAAAAAATCAATTTGTCATACGTACAACATAATAGGCATTGATAGGTGTTTTCTATATCTCACAGCAAGTCTTGGACAACATACACATTACGATACAGATGTGCATATACACACAACAACATACTCGTGAACATGCATACTTGTGTGTAATGTGTGTGTAAACTGGATTTCTTCTATCTGTTATATTTCATATTCAATCATGCCACCACTACTCATTGTCCTGAACACTGAAACAGGAACCAAAAACCAAAATGAATTATATGCATGAAATCTCCATTCATCATCTATTATTAGTAATAGAATCTATAAGAATATTTAATTGTCTCCACTGTCATGTTTTGGGGCAACTATTTAGAAACTGAATATATATTTTCAGTAGATCAGATCTTGTTGCATCTCAAGACTCAAGACATAACTTGCGAGCAACCCCACAAACAAAGCTTTCATGATAGTGAGTTCAGAGGATTCCGGGATTTTGAAATTATGAAGAAACTATTAGTAAATTTATATTTGCTTGTAGATATGTCTTAATAAAATTAAAGGACATTACTTCTAAATTGAAGCAAGTGCCTTCACATTACTGATCAAAATGAAACCTGCCTGATTTTAATAATAACAAATACATGGAATAAATTTGAACCTTGAGGAGGTGGAACACATCCTTCACCCTATTGGAAAAATTAGAACCTACATTAAAGCTTGGGTACACTAACAATTTCTCGTCTTTGTTAATTCCACGCACAAAGCATAGATATTTATAGACACACATACTAACAATCTTCTCCTCTTTGTTTAATTTAACACACAAAACAAATATATATGTTGGAAGTTTGTCATGTGATTGTTTGCTACTATCCACATCCACTTTTTATTGTACATTTATAGTAGTGAGCTTGTATTGCACATCAATTGACAATCACACGCCTATTTGTATTGACACGATCGAATATTAATTAGTTACTTTTTTTTAATTTCTCAGAAAAATTCAAAAACCTTCGAGAATTTTACAAATGGTTTGATAATTGTCATTTTGTCAATATTTTAGAACAAAACTCTCCAAGATCATTGCCAAAAAGCTGAGGGTGTTCATGGAAACAACCTCTATTCTTTAGACTACTCTTTGGAGTGGGGACAAGGTATCATCTCACCCTCCTGAGACCCTACTTATGTGTGGGGCATACTGAGCAGGTTTGGTTTGAGCAGGTTTGGTTTGGTTATGTAATATATACCTGTGTATCTCATGTGATTTATTCCTGTTTAACTAATTAAATACCACCTAATATAGAAGATAAGAACATTCATTTGTAAACCACCTGAAGCATGAATACTAATTAGTTACCATACACTATTAAAAGAACGACGCTGATAAAGTAATTTGTAGCTGTCTTTTACTTTTAAATGTGAATGCCTAATTTGGTAAAGATTTAATGGATTTCCAAAAATATTGGGCCATATCTATTTTCTTTGCAATATGCAGAAATGAGAGATTGAATACCAATAAAAAAAACTCACCAGCAACATCATCCCTACCACGTAACCTCTGCAAAACCTTCTTGGCCTCGAGCATTTTCCCTTTACTAACAAGCCACCTTGGAGTCTCAGGTAAAAATAATATTGCTAAGAGAAAATAAAAAAGGGAAGGTATCGAAAGAACAGCAAGCATGAGCCTCCAGCTAGGTGAATTCATTAGCGACATTCCAAAAACCATGCAGTAAGAGAGGAACATTCCAGCAGATCCAGTGAACTGAGGCAAAGTATTTAGTGTACCACGTATTTCAGGTGGTGCAATCTCAGATATATATATAGGAACTATAGTAACTGCCAGTCCCATTCCAAATCCATCTATAAGGCGTGCCAGGAGCAGGACATAGACATTAGGGGACCATAGCATTACAAGACCACTGACAAAATAAAGGATTGCTGAAATAACAAGCAGGGGGCGGCGGCCAAGCCAGTCAGCTATTGCACCAGAGCATGCAGTAATCACTGTAGCACTGATGAGTGACATGGAGACAATAAGGCCTTCTAAAGTGGGTTGAGATTCCAATTTAAATTCTTTTTTGATATATGAAACAGATCCTGCAAAGAAAAATCCACCACAAACCCCGAAAAGTTCATGATTTGCCGGTGCTTAGTAGTTAGGCTTCCTATTTAAATATTCCACCCCACATGTCGCAATGAAACATTACAGAAATGAGATTAAAATAAAACATTGGGGTATGAAGAAATATAGAATTACAGCAAATAATTAGAACTATGGCAATATATAAGAATATATAGTTACCAGCAATAGTTGCATTGTCCCATCCTTGGAGTAAGTTACCAATTGTAACAGCAACAGCTACAAGCACAGCTCCATTCATGTTTTGTTCTGAAACAAACTTATAACAAATCAACTAAATTTGCAACAACTAATAATTCAAGAAAACATGCAAACATGTATATTGACATACATGATACATACAGGGGGTAAATTAAAGAAAGAAATCTCAAAATTTAGAAAGAGAAGATTAACTACCTTAATTGAGCAAAAGGGTTAGTTCTTGATTCATTTCAAAATATATAGATACATATATGTGTATATTATGATATGGGGTGTTGGGCATGACTGTAAATGTGTGAAGAAACAACAAGAGCCCATGCAAGTAGTGATAAAAAGAGAGAAAGAGAGAGATCTTTGTATCTAACCTTGTTAAATTGTGTGTATTGTTGTTCTTTCCTTCTGGGCTGTCAACTTTTGATTAGAATGATGAAAAATAGCAATAACTCGGACTCTGTTACACAGCAGCGAATCACTGCGATTGTCACGCCCCTTGTGTATCATTTTCATTATAATACTTCTATTTATACCCGTACAGGTTCTGAAAAAAAATTATTAGAAAAATAAATTAAAGGTCATATAGACAAATATATAGTTTGTTAGACCAAAAGAATTGAAACGTGAGTTTAAAAAAAGATAATACATATTATACAAACAAGTTTAAAAAATGTATTTAAAAATAAACGACAAACTATTATATTTAGGGGTTTAATTCAATTCCAATTATTTGTGAGCGGTTTAAATTCAAACTCGTTTAATTGAGTATTAAAAACTGTATACGAGTTGATTTTAAATACAATTTTAAATTCGTTTATCGAAGCGAGTCCAACTGAATATGTGTTGTGTTGAGTCGAGGTTTATGTATTGAACTTGATTTAAGCTTGAACTCATTTATAATTATAAATAAATTATTATTAATTATAAATTATTTATTATTTTGATTGAATATAAACTTGACTCATTTTGTTTAAACTTGACTCAACTAGTTCTTGATGAAAAAATTTAATATGATGAGAAAAGATTAATCGATAAAAATAAATAAAGAATTATGTGTGTATATATATATAATTTAAATGTGTGATTTGAATTAATTAAATTTTAAGAAAATGAATAGTTAAAACTGATTTCTAAGTTTTAATCTCAAGTTGGTTTTAATTAAACAATAACTTCTACTATTATACATATATTTTAGGCCAAATTTTTACTTAAAATTTATAAAATGAGGTGCATATTTTTGTCCAAACTTAAGAAAAGAGGACATGAAATTGAGGTGGATTTCTTGTCCAAAAGGGTACTTGATTCCTGGAAGGCAAGACAAGCCAAGTCAGGGAAGGCAAGACAAGACATGTAAGCAAGAATATAAAAGTGAAAAAGGAAAAGTACAGAGTTAGCCTGTATTTGGTCAGCGCCAATACATATACATACAACACTCTACATACATTATTACATACATTCATTCATTCTCTTCATTCATCCTGAACAAATCACAATCACTCCGCATATTCCTCCCCCCCCCCCCCCCCCCTCTAATCTATACATACATTTATTTGTATATATATCTTACACGTACTTGTTCCGATCACCGTCGTCAACGTCAGCGTCACCTTCTCCGATCGCTTACACTTTTTCATTTCTCAACTCTTTCATCAACCTGGTACCTTCTTCATCTCTCTCTCTCTCTCTCTCTTTCTTCATATATATATATATTGTATGTCTCTATTTGATATATTTCAAGCTTAATGGATCTGATCTACCTGCTTGTTTTTTGTTTTTTCTTTATATATGGGTATGAAATATTTAATCTTTTTGTATATTGTGTCTAGATATTTGTCAAAACAAGCACACTTTATAATAAAGATTCAATCTTTTTGTATATTGTGTCTAGATATTTGTCAAAACAAACACATTTTGTAATAAAGATTCAATATTTGTGTATTTATTCATTAATTTATCTTTAGGTAGTACCTGTAATTAATTGCTCAAGCAGACGGCCAGTCCCAGACACATTTTTTTTAAAAGATTGAATCTTTGTGTAATAAGCAGAATTTCAAGAACTTTTGTTATGTATTTATATAATGAATATTTCGATTTTTGTATGTTAATTATTAATTGAGGTGAATTGAATTGTTTCGGACAAGGCATTAGATGAGGAAGGAGCTGTTGCTGGAGGGTTTGTGATTGTTTCATGGGCAATACATGCCGTGGATCTTTTAGTGTACAAAGTTACAAGGAGGGCGTACATAGGCCTGAAGAACACCACCATTCTGACTCCAACGACACGTCTAACAACTCCTCTTCGGACTATTCACCCACCACTATAAACGCACAACAACTCGTTGCTCAAGAATTTGGAAAAGACACCCAGCTCCCGGTTGCCAACCATAATAATAAAAAACAAGATAATACTTTACCACGTGTTAACCCCAAAAAGAATACCACTATGAATCGTAGCAACAACCAAACTTATTATGTCTTGGGTCATGCCACTGCTAATATACGTGATCTTTACACTCTTGGACGTAAATTAGGACAAGGCCAATTTGGCACTACTTACTTATGCACCGAGAATTCCACGGGAATTGAATATGCTTGTAAATCTATCACAAAGAGGAAGCTGTTATCTAAAGAAGATGTGGAGGATGTTAGAAGGGAAATTCAGATAATGCACCACTTGGCTGGTCACACAAATATTGTGACCATCAAGGGTGCGTATGAGGATCACTTGTATGTTCATATAGTGATGGAGCTCTGTAACGGGGGTGAGTTGTTTGACAGGATCATTCACAGGGGACACTACAGTGAGAGGAAGGCTGCTGGATTAACAAAGATTATAGTAGGTGTTGTTGAGGCATGCCATTCACTTGGGGTTATGCATAGAGATCTAAAGCCCGAGAATTTCTTGTTAGTTAACAAGGATGACGATTTCTCTCTCAAAGCAATTGATTTTGGACTTTCAGTTTTCTTCAAGCCAGGTAGATGGTGGGAAATAGACTAGTATATTTTTTTGGCTATATTACACTATCAAGATATCAAATAATGTTTGGTACCTAAATGCCGGTTACACTTTATTATACTAATTTCTGCAATACAACACAATTGTTTTTTAGGTCAGATTTTTAATGATGTGGTTGGAAGCCCGTATTATGTTGCGCCTGAGGTGCTTCTAAAGCACTATGGGAAGGAATCGGATGTATGGACAGCAGGGGTTATATTATATATATTGCTAAGTGGCGTTCCTCCATTCTGGGCTGGTACGTGTTGCATTTGGAACACAGTTCAGGATCACCATATGACCAGTAGACTAAAACTTGATCTCTTTTCTTTCCAGAAACTCAGCAGGGAATATTTGATGCAGTTTTAAAGGGAAAAATAGACTTTGAATCAGATCCTTGGCCCTTGATTTCAGATAGCGCGAAGGATCTCATCACGAAGATGTTATGCTCACGACCTTCAGATCGCTTAACTGCTCCTGAAGTCTTATGTATGTTTTTCTTGTCTGCAAGTAACCAATCCAAGTCATTTTTATTAGGATCAGGACATTAAGTTCCACATTTCGAAACTTCTTTCTTTGTTTGCATTGTCTGTCACACCATGATGCAGATAAGATAGACATGTTTTTCGATTCTTATTCATACACCTGACAGAAATGATGTACTTTATCATTGTTAAGGAATGGTTGGTATGTAATTTGTGATTATATGGTTGAGTTTGTATTTGTTAAATATCAGTCTGGAAATGTTAAGTTTTAGATAATATGTAGCATGAACATTAAATAATAGATTTACAATGAATTTGGGGGCATGTAGCTAGGAACCTGATAAATATACTATGGTTGCAGATCACATTAGACAATTCTAAGGTGCTGTTTCCAATGGTTCTCCTGATATATAAGTATAATGTTAGTCACAATATCCTTGTTGGTACATAAGATCTATCAAAATATTAAACAAGTAAATAAATCACACCGAGTCAACAATCTTTAATATGCACCGAATAAAGAGTTGAAAAATGAAGTTTGCTGAAACAAGATCAGTTGTCAAGTTTAAATTTGATATAAGTCCTGGCTGCAACATATACATCTCATTATGAACCTCAAACACTTACTGAGGTCTGCGAGTAAGTGTTGAGTTGTTCCTCACTGGACTGTTTTCGGCACTTCTTGATGTTGGAAAATTTCAGGGACACCTGTTCTCTATTTGTTTTTTGATTCCTCTTAGTTCCACTGACAAATGTTGCCTTCATTATACCTTTTCGTAGATGCAATTACTAGATCTAGATGGCTAGGATGTGACATGCTCATATAATTGTATGTTTTGGTTAATTTTTTCTTTCTTAAGGATATTACCAACTAGTACTAGCTTTTTCTTCTATTTAACTTCCTCACTGTAGTATGAAATTGAGTTTTTTAAGATTCTTGTTTTTTTATAAGATTTTGTACATCATGATATCTGGTATAGGTCATGTAATACTATGAGGGGGAGGGGCTTCAAATGAATTTATTGCTTTAATTTTATTCTTATTTTTTGCTTTATTCATTGTATATCATTTAGGTCATCCATGGATATGTGAAAATGGAGTTGCTCCTGATAGATCCCTGGATCCAGCTGTACTCTCTCGTCTCAAACAGTTCTCTGCAATGAATAAGTTGAAGAAGATGGCTTTACGGGTATGTGGATAGACACAAACAAACGATTGTAACATATGCAATGATAATGTAGTAGATATGATATGGCACATTTTGAACTAATCTTTTGTTATCTATGTATATATGTCTTGAGTTCATTATGCCCGAGTGTTCCCTTTGATTATGCCTAAATGTTTGACCGAATAATGACGGTGAAAGTTTGTGCACTTAAATGTTCATGTTTCATCTACTGGAATAACCTTGCTTTCTATGACCATAATTTATGCACTAGAAGGTGCCTAATCTGTTTCTTTTGTGTCTGCAGGTTATTGCTGAAAGTCTATCAGAGGAGGAAATTGCTGGTCTGAAAGAAATGTTCAAGGCAATGGACACTGATAACAGTGGTGCAATAACATTCGATGAACTCAAGGCTGGTTTGAGAAAATATGGTTCAACCTTAAAGGATACAGAGATACGTGACCTTATGGATGCAGTAAGTTGATTTTTATTAAGCTTATTTTCTTGAAAAACTGAGATCGTAGATTGGTATAATTTTGGCCATAGGTCAAATAAGAAGATATTGAGACCAAAGTTTGAGTAGAAAAGTGTCAAAAAATTAGGGAAGGAGATAAGAGCCATAGACCAATGCTTATAGTTCTTATTAATTCAGACAAAATTACGGTGCTTTATGTCATTACTCTCCTTCCTAATACCTCTTTACTCGCACGATGCATACATATTTAGATACTACATAGTATTGACAATACTGTTTTCATATTTAGATTCTACAAATTTAGCTTTCTTGGAGTTTGAGGATTTCCTCTATAAGCCCTTTTGCAAGTGTTGTTGCTTACCCGTCCTTTTTAAACACACATAGGCTTTCCTTCTTCAATACAAATCCATCCAGATTATTTTGAAGATGTTTCCTTAAGTATTGATTCATTGACTCGTGAATGTCCATGCTTAAAACCTGCTCTGTCTGTTTTCTGGGTTTGGAAAATTGTGGAATTTCAAGAATGGGAGTCTTTTGATATGTTGGGAATTACATATTTCTGTTTGGTCAGAAGAGTCCTCTGGCTTTTTTGGGGGTTTTGGATCCAAATGGATGACCAGGTCCTACATCCCATTATTTTTTTAGCACCCGGCTCTACCGTTGTATTAACAGTTTACCCTGATTTTCTAAATACCGCCTTGGGCTTTGGTGATTCATTAATGGCCCCGCATATTGTTTCATGATTGGCCCTGATCAAAATCTGATCCTTCCATTGGAAGGATGATCGAGGAAGTGGTGCTTTGCAGGGTCTAATTAGAAACCATTGGATTTTGTCATGGCAACTGATCCACGTATCATGACATATACAGAATCTCTCTTTTGAAATCTCATTTTTATTGTTAAATTTGCTCATGTCTTTGCACCAAGCAATAATCTCTTGAATGCGTGGACAAGAACTGCAGCTAGCATAAAAAACATTCTTTTCCCCATTCCAAATCATTATGTTACTTTGTAATGATATTCCTTAAAATTTTATAAGATAGGACCTTCCCAGGTCTGCTGATACAGAATGCTTATGCAGAGGGGACAAACTTTTTTTTTTAGATGACAATGAGAAGATGTGGATGAAGGGTTGAACTAGATGATGAGGATGAAATTTCAATTCTATACCATCTTGTAGTGCCTCAATGCTTAAACTAATTAAACCTGATATAGTTATATTTATTTGCGGTAAAAGGCTAGAGAGAAAAGACAAATTTGGTGAAGAATATAATAGGCTCAGCTCAATTCGCATAATTTGTATTATTTCTTGTAATAAAATCACAGACCTTATACACATCATAAGGATATGCTCTAATACTTGCTGACAACAGACTCGGGTTTCAAGCTTGTACTAGATACCACTAATAATACTGCTTTTAAAACGAGCTACTGGTTAAATTCCCTTGGGATATTAAATATTAGGTATATAAACCACATGATTGTTTGATTGAAGGAATCTAAAAAGTACGACACCCAAGTAAACTTTGGATGCCACAAAGTAAACAATTCAAACATCTAATATTACAGTGTGATATAGCTTCTTCACTCTGGGCAGAAGGTCTTGCTTGTGTTTGACTTTCTAACATTCATTGGTAAGATAAATTTTTGTTTATTACTCATCTGTTGAGGTGTTATTAACCGACTGATGTTGCTGATCATAAAGTTTTGTAGAGCATGCAATTACATCCATATATTTTGTATTAGTGTTTTAGATGGATGTGGTGATGTCATTTAACTTACCATTAACTAACAAGGACGGTTATGTGCAACTTAATATAGGGTTGTGGCCTCTTTTTTTTTGCAAACCTAGTGAGTGTCAAATATATTTATTACTCATATGTTAGATTTTTTGGCAATAGAGATCTTATGAACAGTTTCCCTGTATATACTAAATCATTAAGAATGTCTGAATGGTTAATATACTTTTCAGGCTGACGTGGATAATAGTGGGACTATAGACTATGGTGAGTTTGTAGCAGCGACAATTCATCTGAACAAACTAGAGCGCGAGGAACATCTCATGGCTGCGTTTCAGTATTTTGACAAAGATAGCAGTGGTTATATTACGGTTGATGAGCTCCAGCAAGCTTGTACAGAACATAACATGACTGATGCTTACCTCGAAGACATTATAAAAGAAGTTGATCAGGATAATGTAAGTGAAAGTATTTGATGATACTAAATTATTATGTTAGAAGTGGTATTATTCCTTATAGTATGCAGTTCTGCTTTGTGTACCAAGACTTGTAATTTGATTGCCAATTACCTGAAATGACATTTACTAATATGATATTGGTGGAGATTTAAACCTGTCATTATCAGCATCAGAACCGGATATACTTGTACTCGTGAACACCAGTTGCCTCCTTGCACTGAATATGCCAAAGTTAGATTGTTTATGCTTGACACATTATGTACACTAGATATTAATTAGAGGCTGTTTGAGGAAACTGATATCAAATTGTTTCATTAGTTCTGTGTAAATGAAGAAAAGGAGAATCAGAATCGGCATAATAATATATGTATTTTTCAGGATGGGAGGATCGATTATGGTGAATTTGTTGCTATGATGCAAAAGGGCAATGCAGGAATTGGAAGGCGAACTATGCGAAACAGTCTGAATATGAGCATGAGAGATGCACACGAAGGTCAATAGCTGAAAAGGAATGCACACTGTCCGTAAGTATGCTTTGAGGCTATACCATACAGTAATCCTGTATCTTTTATGTTTACCAATTATAGCATGAAATATTAAATCTTTCCATCTTGAGAAAGGCTTCAAGATGTAACGTCTTTGATGAAATATTTAATATTGATTAGTAGTTTCTTTATTAGTATTTGGCTCAATGATGTAACGTCTTTTTATTATTCAAGACATTATTGAATATTGAAATTGAGATTCTTCTCCTTGTCGTGGGCTGTGATCCATACAAATTCTCTATATAGCGATTAGAGAAATTCTAGGGGTAGTAATTATTTTGTAGTTGAGTCGCCACACGGTTAGTGGATTTTCAGTGGTTAATTTTGCCTAAACATTTTTTTTCCTTCTTAATTATTATCCTACAACAAACTAGTATCAAGAACCCCAACATCTAGCCAAAAACTGTGTTGGTAAAGTTCAATGGAAGGACTTGCAGTTCAAGATTTTTTCAGAGCACTTTGTTAGAAAATTGATTGTATGGACATGTTACAGAGTTCCTTAAAAGCTGTTAACCACATGAACGAAACCCAATCTTGCCCAACTTTAAGTCTTTGGTTTAAGGGAATATTTGTAGTCACTGTGGACAAAAATCTTTTTTATTTATCCTTCTGGTGGTATAATTCTAGCTAGTAATCCCCTCTTACTATTACAGCCGGCCATCCAACCAGATGAATAGACGGTAAAGATTTGTGAGTTACCCTCATACATACATGATACACGAGTTGTATATTTAGATATGTTTTTTTGCTCAAACACTACTGGTTCGACTTGTCTGAGACAAAATACTCTTGGGGCTTCACACCCACATACACACCCGCATAATCTATCAAACTTTATAAATTTGTTACTGAAATATGCTGCACAATAAGTTATATCGGTTGATTTGGCCTTTACAATTGAAAAACCATGGAAGTTACTGGTTAGTCACAGGTTTGAAAGTACTATGCTTTATTTCCGTGCTGCATTGCAGGTTATACGGCAAGGACAGGTAGGAGGTTCCAGGACGGTTAAAAGACTAATGAATCCTAGCATCCAGACAATCCAGTAGAACATTTAAGCACACATGTAGAGTTTTGTAATGCTTGAATATTATTGTTCTGTAACGTGAGATGTTGCATATTGTGTAAATTATGTAGCTGCTATTAAATGCAGAAGTTTCCACTTTTTTTTACTAGTTAGAAGTTTCTATATTTGTGTACATTGTTCATATTCTTCAAGCAAAATAAATTCTATATATTTGTGGCCAGACATTTCGGAGGGTGTATTCAATCTAGATTTTAAAGTATTATTTATAGTCCATTGTTTTCTATTGATTGTATTTGATTCAAGATTTCACGCAGAGTCGATAGATTATATACATAATTCATGGAGTCTGCGTTGAATCCAGTAGAATCTCTCGTTCGTACTGGGAAAGATTTTGAAACATAAAAAATATATAAGAAAATTCAACATAATTCATAGATATTTAAAATTCATCAGTGTTGATAAGTTTTTGAATATTCCTAAATTTTAATTGATTAATAATAATACATATTGAATACCCCAGAAATTTAAATAATTGATTAAAATCCTGATTGAATACTCCGGATTTTAAAGTACAGTTTAAAATCCTAATTGAATACCCTCAGATTTTATCCTGATTGAATATCTCATATTTTTAAAATACAAAAAAATACTGTAAAATCTGGATTGAATACACTCCCTTATTGTTTGTACGGAGAAAACAAAGCTCTTGACCTTATTTTTTTTTAGTATATATAAGGATTATAATGGAGCATGTATATTTTAGTATCACTGGCTAAGTTTTTGATTTCTGGTATAATATTAAATGACTATAACTGAGTTAACTTTATTTGGGAAATAAAAATAAATTACGTCAGTACTTGCAATACATGTGTCGCCATAGGAGGAATTACGAAAAAAATTACATCAAACCATTCATGCGTATTTTTAACAACTGTCGATTTCTATCATCACATGCAATTTACACATTTTGTACCGAAAAGTCTTCTCTGCTGTATAACAAATAATTTATCTATTTGTTTTAATATAAATAAATTTACTTAATGAACGATTTTTCCGTAACCGCGTTACTTCATAGAAATTTAACTAGATTTTTCTGAAGTCAATATATTTGGATCTTAACCAATAAAATGAGCTGTAGTATAGTGGAAAATGTTTTTCCAATTTATGAGGGTTGCTTTGCATCAGCTTCTGCAAGCGTTTTTCATGGCCTGCACTATTGCAGTAGAGCTCATTTCCTGCAGTCATCAGAGTTGTTTTGTCATCAGCTTCGTCCGATAATGTGATTTTGGTCGGGCATGCACTATTGCAGTATAGCTGCAGTCTCACATGATGTGGAAATTTCCTGCAAAAGGGTGGGATGTTAAATGAAAGTGATTCCCTTACCAGGTCGGCTTCGAATTAGGTCAGAACTGATAGGAAGCAATAACCTAACCTCAAATACAAACTGACGTTTCATTTTGTTAAGGTCATCTATTAAAAGATACAATGCAATTTACAAACAAAAGTAGGATACTAAGATCAGAGGTTTTCTCAAAAGTAAAAAAATAGTCTAACTTGATATGATGCTAAAAACATAGTCTATTGTAAAACTAATCAAATCAAACACAGGTAAGGTCCCTATTCATGAGTGGATATATTAAGGTTGTGTTCACTTGGATGGAATGAAATCGGGGAGAAAAAAATGAGATCTATACTTATATCTAGGAAGATTGTATATAAATTTTATTCCTTCCTTCATTCCTTTCCAAGCAATTTAAATTAACACTCCAACCCACCATTTTTGAAAGAAATTCTCCATTCCTCTCTTTCCTTATTTTCCATACAATCTTCATCATAGAAAATTTTAGTCTATCATTTTTGTTCAGTATTCTTCCCTACCTCCTCTCTCTCCATAAATTTTGTTCATAGTTTTTATTGTCACTTAATGGCATTACTTAACAAGTATCAAATACATTCTCAGAAAGAAAGCCAAGGGTTACTGAAGTTACATTCATGCAATCATATCCATATAAAACTGCAGCAACTTCCTACTAGGCATTTCATTGGAAGATGTAGAAAACATGCATTGATGTGCTTAATAGTTATTCTACAGAGAGTGGAACCATGCATAATGCAAAGCATGAGAACACAACAAATAAGATATGCTTATAACAGTGCATTTACCTTCAGTTCAGCATTGCTTGAGAATGTGCATTTTGATGTAATGGCGTGTCCCGGACCAAAAAGCCATCCCACCTCACAGTGCTTTTCCCCTTTGTCTTCTGTCATGGAGCACCACAGTTTCTTTGGTAGCAGTACGACATTGCTTCCATCTCTTGTTGAGTACTGAATCTTATCTTCGACAAATTCTTGAATATTTTTCTGCAACACCAAGAAGCACAAGCAGTTAAATTGAAGGACATGGAATTGCATCATGCAAGCCACACCATGCAGAGGTGAAGTCAGAAATTAATGGTAGTGGGGTCAAAAATTCATAATGTTTAATATATTAATTTAAGTAGGGTAGATTTTTAATTATGTGGGGCAGAAATATAAATGTAAATATATTGAATATAATACTCATGTATATATTGCAAGATCAGCGAAGTCAATCGTACTCACTTCTAACATGGTTGCCCCTGCCCACTGGCACTTACTTCTTAGGTTATAATGTTACTTTAAAGTATGATTTAGCCTTATTACTTTATACCATAAAAGTTCAACTGTAAATCTGTCTAGGAAGTTAACAGATGTAAATTAAGAACGGAAATATGACATGGTTCCATAGGAGCTCTAAACAAACCTTGGACCAAAGTATAGAATTCTTTAGCGCTATTCAAGGAAAATCGATAATAAATTTTGAGCCATCAATAACATTAAAGTGATAAGAATGCTCTTACGAGTAGGTCTTAACTACACTGAAATGAGTAACCAGTGGATCCATCACAACAAATAAAGAAAGTAAGTGGTACTGTACTATCCCTTCAGACTTGAAGGGTCTGCAGCTTCCAAAGTATATCTGTTAGCCTCATAATTGATGGGTGAGTACGCATGCATGTGTATTAGTAGTCATAACAAAGAGAAGCGGTAACACTAGAGAGTAAAAGAAAAACAAGAGAATATATTAGGAGGAGTCACTTCTAGAGAGTTGTGGAAGATGGCGACAGCATTTAGGCCTTGCCATGTCCCAGCGACTTCTGAACTTTTTAAAGCCTCTGTGGAAGCAAATGCTGTATCACGTATAGAACATCCACCAAGCGATTCCCCATTTCTGAAGGGACCATACCATTGTTCAACAAAGACTTTAATATTCTGCATCGTAAATTTGCTATCTTCAACTCGAATACCCTGAATTATTCTAACACGTGACTCCTGATTTTGAGGATGAACCAAGCAGTGCTCCAACTCAAGTAAACTATATGTCTCGTGATTTTTTACACACCAAACAGCTGCATAACATCCGCTAGATTGATAAGCGAAAGCAGATACATTGCTTTCAGCTCCACCTATATATCTCTCATCTATGCTATGCCTTGTGGCGGCATCAGCTTCACAACCAACTGTGGGAAGTAGTTTGATCAATTTGTACTTGGCAATGAAATCTTCTGGTTCAGCAAGAGTAGGGCACTGTGTCTGCCAGTCAAATACCTTAACCTCCCACTCCCTGTAAGCTTCAGGGACAACATTTTCTGGAAGTTCAAATGGTTTTCCTTCAGGGGAAAACTCTGCTCCAAAGCCATCCCATTCACCAGATACGCGTTTGGCAAAATTGGGCCACTCTTCACCAGACATAAAAACAGAGGGAAAGACAATGTATATAAGGTTATAGAAGAAGAATTTAAGAAATACAACTAATATTCAAACAGGATCTCCATGTGTTTTCCCCATTTTCAATTTTTCTTTACGAGTATGCCAACCTGAACCAGAAAACTTCAACCCAATTTATTATGTATGTTAGAAATGAAAATCATATATTAGAGTAGAAGGATAACACCAGAAGAAAGGGGAAGAAATGAAACATTAGAAATAGATATAATATAAGGACAACAGGATATTACGAATTGCCTATCTATATAGATTCATAATACTATTATAGTAAGGTCCTGTGGAACACCACTGGAGACCCCAATCTTGGAGAAGACAGTTCTTATCCTAAACAAAAAAGGGCATCTTGTCCTGCGACTTCTTGACAAACAAATTTTGCAAAACACAACGTAGAAAAGGTTCTAACGATATCGGTCATAAGTCTAATATTTTGCCTCCTATTCATCCAAAAACACAGAAGAATAATTCTTGCATTGACATTAGAAAATCAACAATTAGCATAATAAAGTCAAACTGTATAAAGAAGACTTCATTGAATACTATGCTTGCTTAAGAGGGTAAGTGAAGCTATAGGATTAACAATACTTCAATCCAATCCAAACCCAAGTTTCCTTTCTTACATATTATCATGGGATTGTCACAAGTGATGGGATTAAACTTTAAAGTAAACAACTTTTTACATAAACACAAATACATTTAAACAAAAAGACCATAACTTGGAATATATACACACACATATACACACAAAGAATCAAGAAACAATAAAAAGATCATGGGTATGATTACTTACGGGAAGATAAAGAAGATGATGAAGAAGAAACTTCAGTTGTTGTTGAGATGGCAGGTGAAGAAGACTGACTGCAAGTAATAATATTCTTGTTATTATTGTAATAAGGAAGTTGAGTATGATTGATCATCTTGTTCTTATTGTTGTGAGGCAAGTACTTGTTTATATTATTTAACCCTTTGATGTTCTGCCATAATGCATTTGCAGCAGCCATGTCTGTGCCTAATACGAGAGAGAGAGTGAGATTGAGATTTTTAGCCCAAATCTTTAGTTGTGCGTGGGTGGCCAATAGTTAAACCAAAAAAATACGCATGTTGGCATTTTTTTTATCTATTAGGGTATTCCACGTGGTAGCACAGTAGCACCACATTTTTTATTTCTATTTACGGTAATTTTGTATATTTAATTTTTTATATATAATATCCTTCTATAAAATAAAAAATAATGAAATCGATTTTAGGCTGTAAAAAAATTATATATTTGAAATTTTTATAAAAAATTGCATGAAATAGACATTTAAATCATATAAAACAGAGGTAAAATGGATGAGATATTAATGATTAAAGTTTGGTTATAAAATTTAATATATCTCACTCATTTTAATTCTGTTTTACATTATTCGGATGTCTATTTTATATATTTTTTTGTAAAAATTTGAAATATACAATTTGTTTTTTAGTCTGAAATCAATTTTATTACTTTTTATTTCACAGAAGGATATTATATATAAAAAATCAAATATACAAAATTACCGTAGATAGAAATAAAAAATGTGATTCTATAGTACTATCCGGAGAATATCATAATAGATAAAAAAAAATGCAACATGTGTATTTTTTTGGTTTAAATCTTTAGTTGTACGTGAGTGGCCAATAGTTAAACCAAAAAAATACATATGTTGCATATTTTATCTATTAGGATATTCCGCAAGGTAGCACTGTAGCATCACATTTTTTATTTCTATCTATGGTAATTTTGTATATTTGATTTCTTACATATAACATTCTTCTGTGAAAAAAAATAAAAAAAATCGATTTCAGACTGTAAAACAAATTATATATTTGAAATTTTTGTAAAAAAATACATGAAATAGATAATTAAATCGTGTAAAACGAAGGTAAAATGTATGAGATATTAATTATCAAAGTTTGGTTATAAAATTTTAATATATCTCACTCATTTCAATTCTGCTTTACATGATTCAGATGTATATTTTATATATATTTTTGCAAAAATTCGAAATATACAATTTATTTTTCAGTTTGAAATCGATTCTATTACCTTTTACTTCACAGAATGGTATTAATAGAACAAAAATATGTGATGATACCATTGATAAATGTCAATCGTAATGTGTTATCATCATACAGAATATCCTTTTATCTATATTAGGATACGAAGCTGGTGAGAATTAATAACTTGTTATTTTGTTGGGTTCATGCCTTTTAGGACTTGTTTGGTTCATGGTTTGATATCGTGTTGGAATCAAGTATCAGGAGATGAGGATGATTTTTGATATCATATATTTGGTTGAATGGTAAAATGAATTTGTTAATTTAATATATTTTTAATAAATAAAAAATATACAATTAATATAAAAAAAATCGCTGTTATTTATTAAATATTAAGCACTATCATTATAAAAAATTTATTTAAAAAAATAACATTTAATTTTATAAACAAAGATAAAATAATAATTTTTTATTTGATTTCTCATACCCACATCCCGCTAATATATCATAAACTCATAATTTATGGGTTTGAGGTATAAGTTTTAAAATTAAAAAATTTCAACCAAACACTGGGTATGAGTTTGAATACCTAGAATTCACGAATCAAACGATACCTTAAAAAATTGTAAATATTTTTTTAAAATATTATATATATATATAATTTATTTTATTTATAATATAATAATATAAATTTAATACAATTTTAACAAATATATTTGATTTACATATTTCAATTTCATTAGTACTGGAACTCTTTAAACTCAACCAAAATTATAATTATTATTTCTTATAAAATCATATTAAAATATTAAAATTTTAAATACATATAATATATCTCATTTATAATATAATAGCTAATATTATAGATATTAAACAATTATAACAAGTACTTAACTTTCATTTCTACTCAAATTCTTTAAACTTTATTAAAATCAAAATATTTCTCAAATATCATTTATTATGTTTTCATCGATCCTACCTTAATTAATTAAAAAACCCTACATTCACATAAATCCTTTCTTAATTAATTAAAAAACCATACATTCACATAAATTTCACTAATTAAAATATTATAATGACGTATCATCATTGTCATGTCATTTGATATTTAAATGTGAAAAAATATTTTATGCGCTTACCATCACTTAGGGCATCTCCAACTATAAGCTCCTGTTAGCTATACAGTGTACGTGACATGAAATATAGATATAATCTAAAATATTTGTCACTAGAAGGGAGGAGAAGAACTGTTAGTTATAATTATAGATATGTCTTCTATATTTGTCGAATCTCTAGTCCTCCTCTAAATAAATTCACGTCATTTTTCGCTTAAATTTCTCCAATTTTCTATAGGGAAAATTAAATAATAGGTCCATGAATTATTCGTGTTTTATTATCTAGGTTCCTGAACAAAATATTCCTTATTTCGGGTCCCACAACTATTTTATTTTCTGATTCAAATCACCCTGTTAAAAATATTCTAATGGACATTAGAATCTCGATCACGTTTCACTATGTTGCATAAAAAATTCTAGTTTAGGTCCCTGAATTTTTCCATTTCTAGTTTAGATCTTTAAACATAATTATTTTAAAAATAATTGAATATTTTTAAATTTTAAATCTAAAAATTTGAAGATAATTTTTTTTGACAATGTAATTATATAGACATCAATTAATACCATCAATTACATGTTCTTTCCTATCGCCCAAAAATTACATTGTCAACAAAATTTAAAATAAATATCATCAGTTTGATATATATTGAAGATTGCCCTTTTTTTTTTTTGAAGAAAAGCCCAATTCATTGAAAACTAGTATTTATAATATGCCACTCATCCTCCATCTAACCTCCATTCCTATATGTTCATTCCTATTAACCAGTTTATTGAAAATTATTATTTATTATTAATAATTATAAAAAAATTTCTTCAAAAATAAATAATTATAAAAAATTTATAATATTTATTCTAAAATATATTATGAACTCACATTTACGATGCCAAATATTTATATATAATTCTTTTCAATAATATTTCAAATTAATCAACAATTGAATATCAATTTTTCATTTTGAAAAATTTATATCTAATATATTTTTTGTCATAATAATTAAACAACCCTAGTAAAATATACTTTTTTAGAAATCAGTACATTAATCTATTTCAAAATTACCTTAAAAAAATATAAAAATTTATACACAACCTTGACAAAAAACAAAAACAAAAACAAGTATATCAACATACAAGATGTTCAAGTTGTACACTTGTATGTTGTGACTACTTGAAATCACATCCGTCGGATCCCAATTTTTTTTTCCCCATCCTGCGGTTCATATTTGATTAGAATAAAATCTCCGGATATACACACATTGAGACGCACTGACAGTGTATATATAGAGTGAGAGGGAAGGACAGAGCACTAGAAAGCCTAATTTCAATTTATCCGATTAACTAGGGTTTCTGTAGGGTAATTTAATTGAAAGTTGTGTGTGTTTGTGTGAAACAAAGAGAGAGAGATCGAGAGAGACATTCACAATTAGAGTCCGTAAATTATTAAATATCTCCATGGAGAAGGAGCTTGTGGCGAAGCTTCGTGATGCTGGGGAGAGGCTCCAACACTTTCCAACTGATGTCGATCAGCTTATCTCTCTTCTCGATGTGAGCGTGCCCTAGATCTACTCTATTTATTTACTTTGCGTGTCTATCAGTTTGAATTATTCATTTTCACTTGATATCTGTTCTTGTTTTGTATGAATTTCAATTATTCAACTGTTTGTTTCGCTATGTGCGTGTGTGTTTCTGTATCGTTATTCAATTGTTGCTTCACCATGTGTGTGTGTGTGTAATTGAATTTTATTTGTTATGATATGATTTAGGTATGTATCTATGTCTTGTGATTTTGTGTAGCTATGTTGTGATGTTGCTATCCGTTATCTTTGAATTATCGAAGTAGGTTTCGTGATTATTAATTGATGCATATAAAAATTTATTGGTTTTGCGGCTTTTGCCCTTGTCGTTTAATATTTTAGCTTAGGTAATTTATTTTGGGATTTTGCCTATCTGTAATATTTACCTTTGTAGGTTTGGGGAGTGTTAAACGATAGGTACAAAAAGATTTTACCTGCACAATTTTAATTATTTCTCTCTTGTCATTTATTTCTATGTAATAATTATTATTCAACTATTGTTATACTAAACACTATACATATATCTATATCAATTTATGCTGTGATTTATGTTTTTTGGATTTTGATATTTGTTTTTTCTCTTTCCGGATTTTCCATGTCATTCTGTTAGCTCCTTGAATTAGCCTAGTAGGTCTGGGGACTCGTAACAGATACATATAGAGCGTCGAACCAATTTTTGTGCCCTAGATCTACTTCTGAATCCTTTAACTCTTGTTTCACTTTACAGTTTGTATTTAATGTTATTATAAATATGCCAAATTTAGTTATTTTGTTATGTCCTTTGAGTTTTTATGTTATTCAAATATATTTTGAATAGCCCGAGTAAGTTTTCGGCGCTTTGGGATTATTAACAGATTCATATATTGAATATTTTTTTATCTGCACATCTTTAGTTAGTTTTGATCTTGTGGTTTATTAGTGTCATTTATTGGTACTTTCCTAATAACTAAACCAGTATATTTGGTGTAATATATTCTAGATGAGTTTATGCTGGGAGATACGTTGTTTACACTTGCTCTATGTTACCTGGACTTGGTTTAAAGTGTTCAAAAGGGACACTTTAATAAGAATCCTCTTCTCTCTCCTATATATTGGCAAATATTGTTTTTTAAAATTTGTGTATATAACTGTTATATTTGTCATCTCCAATCCTGGTTCTGTTTTATTTAAAATACTCGTATATCTATGCGGCATCCCTTTTGTGGTCTGATCTGCAGTTCTCAGTCTAAGCATACATAATTAGTTTAGAATTAGAAAACAGTTAAAAGTGTCTTTCAATATGATTGAAACAATAATGCATATTCCTTATATGATCTGAGCTCAAGTAAATTTTTATCTCTAACACTTCATACCAGCAATATTGTTAAGTGTGTTTTTAAAGCTTTATATAATTCTTACGTTTCTTCAGGAAGTTGCGATTCTTCTAGAAAAAGTAGAGCAATCTCCATCACAATCAATACAAGCTGCTTATTCTAAATTAATGAAAGTGTTGTTGACCGAGCCACTCCTGAGGCACACAGATACTGATGTTCAAGTTTCAGTTGCATCTTGCATCAGTGAGATTACTAGGATCACTGCACCGGAGGCCCCATATGAAGATGACCGGATGAAGGTATTTGAATATATCTATCTTTTTGGTGGTTCTATATACTTTGCTTTCCTTATCCTTAGGCCTTTATATTTATGGTATACACTATACAGGAAGTATTTCAGCTGATTGTGTCATCATTTGCGGGCTTGTCTGACAAGTCCAGCCGGTCATATCTCAAGCGTGCTTCTATTCTGGATACTGTCGCTAAGATCCGATCATGTGTTGTTATGCTAGATTTAGAATGCGATGGGCTGATCTCTGAGATGTTCCAACACTTCTTAAGCTCAATAAGGTATTTGCACCGGTCATAAACCACCGGAGAATCTACAAAAATAGATGTGATATTTATATTAATGCACATTAGTCTCTCTCCCCCTCCCCCCGGCCTGTAACTCTCTCTTGGCTCTTATGGCGATAAGTATTATTTGGTCTTTAGTTATGGATTGTAAATATGTAAAGATAATAGTGAACTTGATAGCAATTAGTTTCATGTTATTACACTTAGCAAGTTGGCATACTTGGAACTGTCTTTGTTGACTATTGCATTGGTCATTTTAATAGCCACTTCTTTATCTCAATACTAGATATAAGCTTAATGATCATCCTCTTAAGTATGTTGATATATTCAGCTTTGAGTTATTTTATCTTTTGGATACCATGTATGATGTACCAAAAAAGGTAACCTATGCTACATGTGCCTATTTAGTGTGAAGTTGGATTCATGGGATTAGATGTTACAGGTGTTATAATCTTGTTTGCTACCAACACTTTGACATTGAAATTATATGATTCTAAATTATATTGTTTTCTCTACACTAATATTGATATTGTGGGGGACGTATTTTTTATGAGATCTATCCACCTGGATTTTTTCTACGCTAGATCTCCCAAATATATTTTTGGCTTTTCAACTTCCTTTCTTTTGCTGAACTTGTTTCTGGCATGATTCTAGTAAAGAGCTGTGCATGCTCTTATGCTAACTTGAAAGGAATAATAAAGCTCCTTACAGTCAATTTTTACAGAAAATTTGACCTCGTCTAGCTAGCAAATTAACTATAACTTATATCATGATGAGGATTTACATTGTTTACTTTCTTTGACAACTTACAAATTGTTTTTGCTAATTTCTTCAGGGATGATCATCCGAAAAATATATTCGAATGCATGGAAACAATAATGGTACTTGTCCTGGAGGAGAGCGAAGATGTTTCCATAGATCTTTTGAAGCCCTTACTGAATAGTTTAAGGGAAAATGAGGTCAGTAACTATTTGATGTATGTTAAATCTTATACGAAGATTTGCGAAATTATCCGTTCATGCATTAGTGACACGTTACCTTTTAAGGAATGTTCTTCATTATGTTTCAGACATCCCACCAACATCTGAGCATTCACTTTAAAGTTTTATTACTTTCTAGCATCGGTTTAATAAATTGGGAAACGAGCTCACGTTGAAAAACTTCAAGTTAGCTAAAATGTAGTTATTGGAACAGTTGTTACACACTTACACTCTACACACAAATGCTATGCACATGCTTCATTGAACCAAAGCACGAGACATTAAATCTTAACACAGACATATATTAGATGCTAAAAAAGTTGCAGGTCATAAACAATAGTAGCAATTTAACTGATAAATGCAAAATATTATGGATATACACATATATTTAGATGCCAAAAAGATACATCTCATAAACGTTAGTAGCATTAAAATTGAAAAGCAAGTAACATTAAAGTTACTGTAATAAAAGAGTCTAAATACAAATTGTGTTCATGATAACGTTTTAATTCTTCAACATATAAATCCTCTTCTTCATCAAGGTTCTCAAAATCCTTACCAAAGACTTGGCTGAATCCTAATGAGGCTCCTGCTGATGGGTCTGTTTATATGTGTCTTTCTCTCTCTTCTTTTTTCTTTTCATTGTTCATCTCAATTTTTTCATTTTCTATCTCAAATCTTTTGTTTTTTTCTCAATCTCTTCTTCTTCATTTTTGGGCAGTCAGGTTTTTATTTTGGCTGCCTAAATATATTTTGGGTGTCAAGACTGCTAGATCTGATTTTAATCGACTGATCCCGATATTTTTATAAAGCTGCCTAAATATTTGTTTTTAGTGTTTATTTTTCCAAATCTGCTAATTTTAAACTCAAACATGCTTATGTCATATGTGTGGCACCTTGCATCCCTCATGCTCTTGAAGAAGGGCTTTAGCGCGGTCACACCGCTCTACCTGTGTGATACTGTGATCTGCTTCAACCTCGAGTAGTTATGCGCTCTTCTAACAACTATTGGTACACTCAATAATATGGGTCAATGGTACCCTCGGATTTGGTCACATATTTGTGGTTTGGACTGATTTCACAAATTAAACTTGAAGAGGTCACGAATTTGCAAACATTCATTGATGGTGGAGGACATCACGAATTGAAACATCATGCATAAAATCCCAGTGTGTAGCAAATATGACTAGGCAGTCTGTTAGGGTGTTTGTTATCTATGCATTTCCAATAGCCATCACTAATTATTATACTTATTTCTTGCAGGATGTTCCATCCATTGCACGGAAGTTGGGGGAGAGTGTGTTTTTAAAGTGTGCAGTTAAGCTTAAACCTTGTCTTAAACAGGCTGTAAAGTTCTCGGGTCTTTCTTTGGATGGGTACAGTAAAATTGTTACTACAATATGCAATGGATCAAAAGGTGAAGTTGGTCATGACGATGGCAATGTTTCTGTAGAGCAAGTGGTATGTATATAATACAGCATAAAGTATAAATTCTTTCTAATATATAAACTGTAATGGATTGTATATCCTATTCTCAATTTACAGTCCAGGTAAGTATTATTGTCGTTTCTTTGTTTTCTAATTTTGGGTTCCGAGAATGACATTTTAAATGTTGTCGGATTGTATTTGCAATTGTTTGTAATTCCTATCTTCTAGCATCTTTAAACCCAGTTCTTTCTTCTTATATGTTCGGCTGTTATGCTTTATTTCTTTATGGGTGGTTATTAGAGATTTTATAAGTTGTATGTTTGCACCGAGGGGGTGGGTGGGCGTGGTAGCATTCTTCAGTGCCTGTAATTTGTGTTGCTGTGATTAGGTGACTAGATCAAAGTGGCCCTGGATTATAAGTTCAAAACTCATCCCTGCTTTATTCCTAATTCGTGTTGTCTAGATTTTTATCCGATATAGTGTTTTCCTTTATTTATTATTGGGTCATGGAGATTATTTATTTTTTCTGATTAGGATGCAAAGGAGCGTGTTACTGAAGAGGCTTGTTTTGAAGAGGTTCCTCGCGAGGTACAGGGATCTCTGGAGTCGGTTATTAGTAACAGAATGACAGATATTGGTGATGAAAAAATGTTAAATGTTTCTGACTCTATAAAGAAGTCCGATGAGAGTAATCTCAATACCAAGCGATTGGATGCTAATATAAACAAAGTAGACAAGGATGATGCAGATACTGGGAACTTGGTTAAAGTAGATGCTAAGCAAGACAAGATTGCAAATAGAAGAGGAAGGAAACCTTGCTCTACAAAACCCTCTGAACCCACACATATTGATAGTGGCAAAGAACCTGAGATTATTTTTTCGAAGGCAAGTGACAAAGAAACTGACGGATCTCCGGGCCTTGGCAAGGATGCCCATATTTCATTGGATGAGGATCCACGTGCTTCTCCAGATAGAGAAGAGCCACCACTTTCTCTACCAGGATTGTTGGAAGGTGAAGTCAATTTATCTTCGTTGTCCCCAAACAATAGCCTTCCTGATAAGAGTCCTTCAATGGTTGGTGTGAGAGAGAAGAATACCTTGGCTGAAGAACTCACATCAGTGGATTCTGCTCCTAACAAGCCAATTGATGGAACAAGTGGTATGGAATTTAATCCGGAAAGCCACTTTGAAGAGAAGAAACTGAATTTGACCCAAGGAGATGCACGGTCAATGGACAGTGCTGTGGCAGAGGCAGCTGATGGTAACAGTAACAGTGACTCGGAAAATAAGCGACGATCTGGAAAGAAAGAAAACTTTGTTGAAGAACAAGAACATGAGTCTTCTGAGAATCTACATGTTGTAATTGCAGCAGCTGCAGATGGGGGTAGGGATTCAGAAATTGAAGCCCAAGAGTTTCCCAGGAAGAATAAAGGGAATTTAGGCGAAGAAGACGAACCTTGTGAGGATCTTATTTCCCCAAAATTATCCGATGGAAGTAATGATGGCAAGGAAAACGTGAACTTAGTTCAAGAAGATGCAACAACTGTTTCGCTGAAGGTAGATGGTGAAATCAGTGATTTCAAAGATAAACCACAGAGGCGGTCCGGAAAGAAAGCCGTTCGTACCAAGAAGGCAAGTTCTTGCGTTATGAAAGGGAATATGCTCAAGGGAAGACGTACATCCAAAATTGATACCGAGGATAATAGTGAGGAAGAAGAACTAACGGAGTCTGCCAAGGAGGGGGCTGGAAGCGACTCGGAGACAAAACCTTTGGTGCGATCAGGCAAGGAAATAACAAGCGGGCGCAGGGGACGACCACTGAAAAAGTGTGGGAAGGTGGATGTGTTGGAGACAAGGGTGTCGAATAAGAGGTCTGAAACGACCAATGAGGAGGGGAGTAGAAGTGGCTCGCATACAGATGGGGATGGAAGCGGTTCGGAGACAGAGGCACTGCTGCGATCAGGTAAGGGGAAAACCAGCAGACCCATGGGACAACCCCTGAAAAAGTCAGGTAAGGGGTATGTGTCAGAGGCGAAGCTGTCAGGTCAGAAGGAAGACAAAACCAGCAAGGATAAAGATTCTTTAAATGAAAATAGCCGAAGGACTGTGCACATGAAGAACAAAAAAGAGAGAGTTTTGTCGAAGTCTAATGCTAATGATGATGACCAAGTACTGTGGTTTCAATATTTTTATACTGCTGATGTATGTAAATTGCCAGTTCTGTTATGAACCTTGTGCTGAACCTTGTTCTGAAACATGCAGGGTATGATTGTTTCCCCAGTGTCTACCCCAAAGCCATTTAAAGATAAAGATCCTAAAGAGAATTCTAAGAGGAAGCGAATGCCTGGCGAAGATAAAGTCCTGGTACTGTCCTGTTATGTAATAAGGAAAATATATTTTTCTATGCTACTGTCCATGTATGCTATAGAATTAGTTTGCTCGATCTTGATGGTTGTTTAAAATGCTTTGTCATTTCTTCTGTTAATATACTTCTCTCTTGTGGGTTTCATTTAGGTTTCCGGAGATGTCGAGTATGGAGCGAATCTAGTTGGTGCCAAAGTTAAGGTTTGGTGGCCGCATGACAAACAGTAAGTAATTGATTTTTTTTAGTAAAATAGGTACACAAGCAGACCGTGTTTTCAATTTCAGTTTCCTTGTCAACTCCTATCACCTAGCTTGACCCGGAAACCCACCCCTTTAGCAGGGATGAAAATTGGCCCCCGTAATTTTGTGAAGTGTTTTATCACTGTAGTATACCCACTATTTTGGTTCTCTTAACTACGAGCGGAAGTGATTCCCCATATACATAGCAAGTAATAATTTTTTTTTGCAGGTACTATGAAGGTATCATTGAATCATTTGATTCTAAGAAGAAAAAACACAAGGTAAGGGTCCAACGTGCGAACTTGGGCAGTACTTGTTTGTGAGTTCTTTTATACAACTGCCGTTTGCTTTATTTATGTTGTCTTATAATTACCCTTCTATGTGGTCTACCTGAGCTGGCAACTCGTTCATTTCCCTTTTTTTTTTTTGATAAAATAATTCTAAAATAGGTTTCATATACTGATGGTGACATCGAAGTGCTAGTTCTGCAAAAGGAGAAGTGGGAATTTGTTGATGATGGAAAAATGCAGGTGATTTTATGGATATTCCATGTCTTGTTTCATTTTAATCTTTTAATTATAGGCTACAACGATTTAATGGTGGGCTACATGGCAGGAGGAAGTAAATGAAGATTCGGATCCTAATTCCTCCGCAAAATTGTAAGTGTTTCATTGTCAGCTACCTGTTAAACTTTGATATCATCATATTTGCAAGTAGTCTAGTTAATTTAAGTGCTTAAAGGTCCAGATTGCACCTGTGCTATTGATCTCTGTTTACTAATTGGGTGCCAACTAACTGGTCTAACATAAAGAGGTCCATCGATATGAGAAGTAGCCATGATTAATAGGCTTATGAACAGTTCTTTATAGCGTATGCACGGTCCTTCATCTTAACCTGTAAAAGCACTACATTATATTATAAAATAAATATTAATACAGAAGAAGTTGTAAGAGTTTGTGGTCTTTTACCTTCTCAACATAGAATTAACCAGTTAGGAAAGGCTAATATTTTGTTGTGGTTTTCTGGGTAAGTAATTTAAATTCTATTAGTATTAGTAGTCTTAGGCTGTTTAAGTTTTCTTCTGTAGGTTCTCTCCTTGTCAAGTAAATGTATAATAACATTGAAGCACTTCTCTGTAGCCTCTGACTTGTTAATAGGAGATTAGTTGATCCTTTATGATTACCACACTAATCATGCAATGTAGATAAAAAAAATTGTGTGTAATATACTAACATATTTTCCACTCTCCAGACTACTACTGCATATTGTTGCTTCTGCGGAGTAGTTTTGTTTTAGAATATAGCTTCTGACTTGTTAGTAGGAGAGTAGTTGATCCTTATGACTATAATTTTTTTTAATGTAGTATATCCCCCACTCTCTAGACTATTACTGCATATTCTTGCTTCTGAGAAGTAGTTTAGTTTTAGAAGTGTCGACAAAACTGTAGATTTTGTTGACATGCTTAGCTTTGTGTTGCTTTGGAAGAGTGTGTTTGTTTCTGTCCTAGTAACAATCTGTCTACATACTAATCAGACATAGTCGCAAGAAAGCTAAAAGGAATCCTGAGCAATCATCGAAGCAAAAACAGATGGATGTATCACCTAGAAGGTTCGTTTATCAACATAATCATTTTTTTATTTGTTGTATTCTACTATCGCCGGTAGTTTAAGATATAATTGGTGTGTGCCTTAAATATGTAATTGTGGTGTTTTGTGGCAGTGGAGCTGCTACTACAAGCAAATCAAAGGGTTCAGTTACTAAATCTGGTTGGAAACGTGATAGTAAATCGAAAGACAAGTCCACGACTATTGGTAGATCTGAAAAAAATTGGGGAAGTGATGATAAATCTACGGATGATGAGCCAGGAGCGAATGAGATCAAAGCCAAGTCTAGGCCTGAAACTCCGAAGACTGTGACCAAGGGAAAGGGTAAAAAACCCCAAAGTGGCAACACATCTAATAGCATGGGGAAAGCAAAGTCTGGTTCATCAAAGTTGAGGGAAGGCAGTAATTCAAAGGGAAAGTCGTCTGCTTCTGGCAAAACACCAGAAACTGCTGAAGTGAAGTCAGCCGATACATCCAAAGCTGGAAAAAGTGGGGGTAAGAGTGGAAAAAAGCGGAGAAGGGGATTTTAAGGTTGAGGCTGGTGGTGCAGCTACTGTATAGCTAGTGTATAACTAGTTTTCGCCTATTTGACTGTAGGCATTCTGGGAGGGGTTTTGTATTACTACAGCTATATGTATCTTAGTTTGAACAAGGATGTTCCTGAGCTATGTATTTGGTGAATGTGTGCTTTGACCTATTCCCAAATCGTAGTTTGGCTTGGTGGTTACTATCTAGTTTATGGATGTAGGAGTATGATAGTCCGGTACATTCTTGTTTCAGTTGAACATATGTATCTATCTTTAATATTTAAAACTTTTGTAGGAAGAATTATAGGTAGGGTTTAGGAAAAATTAAGAAAAGCTATGTTTTGTATTAAAGCTTATAGACATGTTGAAAATGAAACTATTAGTTAGGTACCTTTCAGCTTTTGATTTTATTGTATGTTTTATGTAATCATTTCTGTCTGGCCTCTTAAGTAACCATCAAGAGTGATCTTCTGTTACTCTTGCACAATGTGACTCGTACCGTATACCTAACGTTTTTTATATATATATATTGATAATGGGTTAGAGGACTGTTGAATGCCAATTTGAAGTATAAATCAGAAGCTGCTGCAGCGTTAACTCAAAAAGTCTATGAAGCAGGATAATAGTTACAAAAAGAGCTTATTATTGATTGGGAGTAGATGTTGAAGTGAACTCATTCTGAAAAATCTATGTATTTTGAGGTTCTTGAATTGTACTACATTCATCTACTGGTTGCTGGGTCACTCGAGTGCATCTCTACATGAATACTTTATCATTTTCTGATTATATACTTGTGTATATAGGTCAAATAGATTGTTAATGCTAGCATTACTGTCTGACAGGTGACATGTTTTTCTTGTCACATAGGCAATTTATTCCGGAAGAGCGTCATTTACCAAAAAAAGAAATAGAGAGAGTTTATCGGAAGTAAGCGTCTGGAGACAATTTTACTTGAGAAATATACTACTTGCCTACAAGAAACAAAATTTTCTTTTGTATATTCAAATAAAAGTGATTGATCATAAGTAATTCGCCTACCAAATGATCAGTTTCTGGACCCCGCTTGCTTTCTTACCGATCTTTACTGGAAACTGAATAGCACTTCAGTTGACAAGAATTGAACCAAAAGATACTATTAGGTTAAAACTAAAGGTTTGAACCAAAAGATACTATTAGGTTAAAACTAAAGGTTTGATCTGGACTATCCGGCAAGAAGTACAAACCTCCACACATAACTGATGCGTGTTTTTCCATCTTTTGTGCTTTGCCACATGAAAGAAAGGGCTAATCCAAATACATTTGGATTACTGCAACATATCAGGACATCACTTTAGAAGATAATTCAGATTGCTATGGCTTTACCAAGACAACAGTGTTTCCGCTTATTGGTTGCCGACTAGCTGCACTCTCTAGGTACTTCCATGCTTCTTTCCGCTTTTCTGTCTCTAGTGTTAGTTTATATTGTTCCTCCATGAACCAAGAATGGCAGGTTAAAAACAGCTCATCATCCATCTCCGAGAGCATTTTTCTCACATTGAGAGTTAAGTTGAGAACAGAATGGTTCCAGTGGCTATGCACATTGGTTTCTAGGGCTGGAAATATGAGTGGCAGGATCACATGTCTGTTATCCGCAATTAGGTTCACAATCTGATCATTATTCCAGAGGAACAGTGCTCTCTCAGCCACCTGAGACGGAAAATTTTGAGCAGATAAGAAAGTGTTTGTCATTATAACAAGAAAGGAGTAACTATAAAAATATCCAAAAGCATGTAACAAAAGTAAAGCAGAATCTATCTCTCTAACTCTTAATGTATTTTCCTATGCTGAAGTGGTTGGCACTCTACTTGCAATACTCACATTCTGATGTGCATGGACACTTTAGTTGCATCTCATGATATGATTTTTTTTCCCGACAGTCTCATAGTACAATCTGACCTGGGACATTATTTAGTCTTTTTTGGAAATGGAAAACCAGATCTAATGCTGAAATATATCGTCATATTCCATACATGTGTGTAGGTCATCAAGCTTAACCGTATGTTTCCCCTAAAAAAGCGGGAGAGGGTTCCACAACATATGTTCAGTAGATAGATCCCAGGTGTGTTATGAAAATTCTTCTTCTTCTTCTTCTTCTTCTTTTATTTTTACCTCTTTTTATCTGAATATATTTATAAAAAGTAATCACTAAACTTTATGACATCAACTCCCATTGGACACTAATTTTTAAGCAAACACTTAAACCAGATTTACAAAACCATGTGAGAATCGAAATTGAAAAAGAAATGTAATACATGTAAAGGCGATATAGTTACATGTGGTATCTACCTTGTCTCTCAACCATTATTAGGTAGTGCAAGATAATTAAGAGCAATAATTTACACTCCATCTAAACCTAGATATACAATTTTTCCTATTTCTCTTTTAGAGTATGAATTAACAAAGATTTCTTAATTTGTCATAATTTATACTTGGAATATCTTTGCAGCATGATTACTGGCAAGATCTTTAAAGATTGTTGTCACTTAGAATAAGTTGTCATTTCCATTATATATTACTTTCTCTTTTAAATGTACTTCTAATTATACAACATAGGGGTAGCAAATAAGGGAACCATATGCAACAAACAGAGAAGATGAAGTAACTTAAAAGGAATTGTCTAAATCATTAACATACCTGAAAATGGTAACTGCTGATGCAGCATCCAATTCTCCGGAACAATAAAGCCATAACCTTCTGAAACTCATCCATATTAATTGTTTCAAGAATCTCTTCTATCTCACTCAAGAACATAACCTCCTTCTGGCAATTGGTAACTGGCCAGTATTTCAACAACCCCCTGATCACCGTGCTGGATAAATTTGGGTCCTTTTCTATATATTGCATTACACAATATGACAACTGTTGAAAGTAAGCCCCTAAAGCCTTTGGCTTGTGAAGAGGAATCAGTGCCGTCCGCAGAAAGATCTTGTGCTCCTCCTTCAAAGGTAATGCAAATCCAGTGACCACACTGCCAAAAATCTCTAACAACTCAGCAATTCCATTGCACCGATCAGTTTCGTTTACAAAGCGAGAGAAGACATTGCTAATGTTCTTACGTATAAAAGGTCGATGCACCATAAACTTGCCATATATTTTGTGCACGATACCTTTCAAACATTCTCTTTCTCGAGGATCCTCAGATTCAAAGAGATCAAGCAATTTTAAAATAAACGAATGATCTATATACTTTTTTGCAACCTTTACTTCCACAGAGGAAGAGCTTACAAACTTGAGCAATATATCATACACTAGCTGGAGATGTGTCCAAGCAGGTTCAAATGTAGGTTCATCATCATCATTTTCACCACTACGCATATTAGATCGATAATGTGGTGGAAAGACTCGAAACAAGTTAACAGCACACATTTTGCACATTGCAAGAATTGCTGGTTCAGTATATCTTGGAGGCCCAGAAGACACAAAATCTAGAAGCTCAATCAGCGTAACACGTTTGAGATCTTTCTCCCTAGTGCTCTTAATTGGATTAGTGAAATCAAACACCAGGCAGCACAAACTTAGCTTACTGATAAAAAGATTCATTTTTTCTGAATTGGGAACATCTTTAAAAGGCAAAAGGGGCTCAATTCCAGACATGAGACCAGCTGGAAAAACTGCTGATGATGTCCTTTTAGCAGGTATTGATCGGCCCGTGCCCGTGTTTCCACTTCTTTCGCTTGATGGAGCAGTCCCATTTTTTCGAGAATTAGTGGATTCAGATTTCACTGACTTCCTAGGAAGTCTTCTAAAAAGATGTTTCCACATTTCAAATGCAGTAAAAGAATACAGCTAAAAACACTCAAACTAAAGTACTTATCATTGATTCAACCATAAAACCCTTCAAAGGGGTAGCCTAAAAACCCTAGCTAGACCTTAAATCATCAAAGTTTGTTCAATAACTCAAGATCTGCAAGAAATTGCCCTAGATCCACACTTCAAACCATAATACAAGATAATCAAAATGCAGAGCAACCAGGAGTTGCAAATGGAGCAGATATCAAATTATATATTCAAAAGAAAACTTTTTTTAAAAAAGTTTAGATCTTGATATTAAAAAATGAACCTGAGAAACCACCTGAAGCAAAGATCTTTAGCAAGAGAGACAATGAAGCTCTTTAAGCAAACCCCAGATGCTAAAAAGAAGATACAACAACAATCTTTATCTAAAAAGAAGATAAATTCAAGAATATTTTAATTATAACTACAAAGCTCAACTTTTAAAATTAAAGAACATGAATACACACACACATATATGTACAATGTGTATACATAGAGAAAAAGGGAGAGAGGGTGCGAGAAAAATGCAAAAGATTGAAGGATTGAATAAAGATATGCAATGCAGGGAACATGCATATTTTGTATAGATATTGGAAGGGGAGGTGATTTTACAGCATTGAAAGGGAAGGAATATATGAAAGAAAGATTGATAATTAATATTGCTGTTTATATTTTACTCAATTATTTTTATTGAAGGAAGATATTATTGTGAATGATTTTTTAGAGGTTGGAGATTTATGTAAGAAGAACAAGAAGATGAAGAAGAAGAAGACATATATATTTGTAATGATCTGATTCATTTTACATATAATATAGCTAACATTGGATTCTCATACTTTTAAAATTACTAGCGGTATCAATGTAACAAACATGTACTCCCTCCGTCCCATGGAGAAGTATACACTTCTCATGGGCACGGAGACCAAGACATCCATTATAAAATGAGCAAGGTTAGATGAAAAGTGAGTAAAGTGGTGAGATCTATTAATATTTAATAATAAATTTGAGATAGTGGAGGAAAGTAGTGGGTGTAATAGTATTTTTATATTATGAATTTGAGATAGTGGAGGAAAGTTAGTGGGTGTAATAGTATTTTTTATTATTAAAATTTTACTATTTTTGGAATGTATACAAATGAGAGGAACATTCAAAAAAGGAAAGTGTATAGAATTGAATGGGACAGAGGGAGTATCATGCATGTAGATTGTAGGCACCAAACTTACTATAGTTTTAGACAAGGGCATCGCCTGTCCCTTCATGTGAATCTTCGTCATTTTCACCTGTACATCTTCTTGCATTATTATTTTATTTGATAACCTTTTTTCAAAAGAAAATAATTCGTTACTCTTTTAATAATCTATATTCCAAAAGAGCAAAACGTTCTTCATGTAAAATATAATGGATGATATGTAAAATATAATTGACTACCTTGTTAATCGACCGTTTTACATAAAATATGAAAACATGAGGTAGATTAGGTAATGTAAAATGATAAATTTTGATAAACTCGTCAAAAGTTGAAATTATTAATATATCAATTTTAATAGTAAATCGTATTACATATATGAATTTATATTATATGTATCTGTTTTTTTTTTTTTTTTGGGTAAGAGTTGTATTATAGTTTACATTGTTTTCCGATAATTAGTTGTTAAATTAGTAATGTGTTCACGGTAAGAAATATGATGTGTTTGTTATACATGGTCCAGATTGTGTCACGCTTTTCCCTCCATCCCTTTGTTCTTAGTCTATAATCATTTCTGTCTCAAGCCTTTTTAGATAGCATCATTCTTCCCCCAGTTGTTTCTCTCTCTCTCTCTCTTAACTGCATTGTAAAGTTCCAAGACTTTTGCTATAATGTAAGATACATTGGTAGTCTCGTCACGCAGTATGCGGAGCACCCACCCAACTCCACTCCAGCCTATATGTATCTTGGCTCTAGGTGTTATCAAAATGAATGCTCACGGAGTAAATTTTGTAGCACCGGGGCTCAAGGCAGTGGCAATGTTCCACCTGGTGCAGTGGAAATTCATGATCTGGGTTAAGAGGATGAAATTGTTGAAGAGTAAAAGTCTGGTGTTATAGAGTTTTTTCAGTTTTAGCAGTATTGTTCTCTAGGTCCTAGTAGCAGTCCTTGTCGCAGTTATTTTGAAAAGCTGATGTTATCTCCCTACTATAAAATGGAAGTGTTCCTTTGACATTAATGAATTAATGCTTCTGCTGTTCAAAAAAAAAAAATACATGGTCCAGATTGCTTTGTGTGTTGACTGTTGAGGCTAATCTTGGTGACCTTGACAATAATGAGCATCAGGCTTACATGAAGATTTGCTTGAGAACAGAGGATGTGCAAGGGATATGAAGAATGCATGTCCTTGCTACTTTCTGGGTGGGTACTGATTACATAGTTTTAGTATCTCTAGTGTTGATCTGGTTAAACACATTGATTAATGAAGGAAAGCTCATGTTGCCTTCCATTTTTTAGGGAATGGATTTCACCAGTCACAAACATGCTGATTGCTGAGATCTCTCGTACACAAGTAGCACACGTTGATTAATGAAGGCAAATTCATGTTGATGTCAAGACGTACAACTGACACAAATGCACACATAATGTGATAATCAACAGAAAAGAACTTGCTATGCTCAGTCTGGCCAGGTTGGTCATGGCTTTCAGTTGCCTGGGCTAGTGGCAAATGTAATAATGATATATCCATTCGTAGATTCGCTGCAAAATGGTAGAAATAATGAGGAATAATCAGGCTAGCTCTTGTGATCTAAGGGAATTAGTTTGCAAGTTTATTCCTGACTCTATTGGCAGAGAAGGATGGTTCTAGCTTTTTCCCACTCCAAAATGTATACCCACATTCGCAAAGTAAGCACCGAAATTTGACATTGGCAAGTTAATGGAGGCATGTTTTTCCATATATATTATTTAGCAATATTGATATATGATGCAGTGAGAAATCATGTCTCGATGCTTTTGGCTTTCATATGTAGGTCATGGCGATTACTCTGGGATGTTGGTGTGAAGCTTGAGAGGCCAACTGATTAAACAATGATGGCTGTTGGAGCATAGAAGTTGGATTAATTATTTTTTGGAGTATTTGTTGGTTGTAGTTAAGCTTGAATTGGAAAGGTCTCTCTTTTTTTGAAAAAAAATTCTATCCAAGTAGAGCTTGTTCCTTCTGTCGAGATTAGCTTGAATTCTATGCTATGAATCTTTTTGGATGATTGATAGAGTATATATTTATATATTTTATAGCATTTTATTCTCATATTTTTAGTATTTTGTATATAATTGGACATTTATTAATTAGAGTTTAATGTTTTATGACAGGAAATAAAGAATTTCTTGAAGAATTGGAGAATAAAGACTTTAATTTGAAGATAAATTAGAAGAAAATTCGGATTTAATAGGCAGCTCACACATACATCACTGTTTGGGCCATGAAGCCAGAATTGAGTGATTTTACAGGTCACGTGAAGATAATAGAAAAATCTATAATTCAGAGGTGGTCCAACACACTTATCTCAACTCTAGCAGCCCAAAAACAGGCCTGAAAGGCAGACTGCAAATTTCAATATCACAACCCAACTCATTATAGGAAATTGTTTGTGTTTTCTTGTAAAGTATTAAAACTCGTTTTATATATTATTAGACACATACCACAATACCAGATACCATAAACACCATCATATTATAATATATTATTAGTTAGTCGTACTTTCAAGAGAAAAGGGAGAGAAGCACTTTGAGAGGAAGATTGAAGGAAGAAACGGGATTCATCAAGACTTCAAACGATTTATTCAAGTTGTATTTTTTGTACTTAAACTCTTATGCTCATGATTTGTGCTATTAATATATGTGTTTTTATTCATCATGACTAGCTAATCCCTTAATTTAGGAATTTGGTAGTATTCGTTGGTTTATTATATTTATTTGATTATATTGTGATTTCTCTTGATTTGCTAATCTGTCATTCAACACTTAACACAATTATATCGGGAGGAGAGTTGTAATTCTAGTACATGATATGATAGACATGATTTAAGTATTAGATTGGGAGATTGATATGCAAATTGTAAGACTTATAATTCTTGGTACTTAATAGTCTAGTATTTACTTTGTTTGATCATGAGAGTAGCGTTCATGGTATAATTGAAGGCATTATAATTATCTTGGGAAATGATTTTATAATCATTAGAAATATTGTTTTTAGCAAAACCAGAGACACAAAGTAGACATTCATGATTGTCAATTGAAGAAATCTTGTTCCTGGATTGTTGTGTTTCATATTCATTATATAGTTTATTTTATTTTTTTATTAGATTAAATTAGTTGATAATTATAAATCACCCACAAATTATTTGCCATACTTCTAAATTGTAAGGAATAATATATTTGAAATTGATATTGATAACAATCCTTTCCTGCAAACGATACTCTCCAAAATACTCTGGATTAATCGGTGCTTGTGTTATAATATTTTCATTTTGTTGCTGTTGCAGTGACAATTTGATTTCGAATGTTAACTTGTTTAAAAAGCCCTTGAGATTGAAATCTTGAATTATTCGACTGCCTGTTGATAAACTTAAGTTCTAAAACATTCAACTCAGACCAATTCTTAATAGCCGTCCTGCAATTATCTAATATTGTATATGATGTCATAATAGTGTCAAAGATGCATATATTTTGATCAGAGAAGCACATTACACAAGTGAAGTGCTGGAAAAACTTGGTTCTACAAAATAGTTTTTAGTTATATGAAGATCTGATATTGAGTGGTGTTTAGGTAATTGAAATGTCGAAGAATGCTGTTTTCTATGCAAAAACATTGCAAATTACACCAAATTTTAGTGTGAAATATCAGGGTAATGAAATTGCTTGGGTTAAAAAGTATACAAGGATAATATTAATATTAAGATTTACAAAAATTCTAAAAACTGTGTACTATTTTAGTGTCAAATTTTAAAATTTGATTATAGGTAAATGTTATACACTAAAATAATGGGAAAATATAAATTTAGAGTTATCTGGAAAATGGTTACAGGAGACAACCGAACGGCCTACCGATTTTTAAAAAAGCAAACATTAAAAAGGAGAAAAAGTGAATATTTATACTTAACTTGCACAAAAAAAGAATCTTCAGAACGGGCTTGTAACATAAATATCAATGGAATTCTAAGAGGTTTTCTGTTTTCATTTGGAGCTATATCAAGATTTTCTATATTTGGGTTTTGTAGGACAAGGGCAGAGAGGTATTAAAGAGAGAAAAAATATTGGTATTTTTTATTTAAAAAAGGTGGAAAATTTGATGATCAGGAACATGCAATAAAGCTACTATAATCATATAGTTTATGTAAATTAATATATAAATCTCTATCATTTTGTGTGTGTGCGTGTGTGTGTTGGGTTATAGATTTATATTAGTGGAGATCAAAGAAGAGAAAGTTTAGATATGGGGGTGGATTATTATGAAGTACTAAATGTAGGGAGGAATGCAACAGATGATGATCTGAAGAAAGCTTACAGAAAATTGGCAATGAGATGGCATCCTGATAAAAATCCTACAGATAAAAATGAAGCTGAAGCCAAATTCAAGCAAATCTCTGAAGCCTATGAAGTAATAACAATTCCTTTATATATAAATACACATAACTGCATGTTTATTTTGTATTTTCTTGGCAAAATTTTAAATTTTGATTCAAACCCTTGATCACATTGTTTGGTTGACAAACAAATTTGCTGTTACTTAAAGAAGGAAATTTTAGTGATTTGGGGGGGGGGGGCAAAGGTAAATTATGAGTAATTGCCTGTTTCGCCATTTCTTCTTCCTAATGTAGTAATATTGATCTTCAACATAGCTTATCTTTTTCAGGTTTGTGTTTGAGTCTTTGTGTCTAGTTACAGGTTTTTCTTGCACAACAATGTATGTGTCTAATGCTATTTGATTTACATGAATTTTATGCATGGAAAATGCAGGTTTTGGTTTTTATGCATCAGCATATGAGTTGTTTCGTGATGGTTTTCTTATATTGTTAGACTTTTAGGTTAGAGACAATATGAAGATGAAAGTGTCAATGGTAAGTACTATGGGTTGAATGCGAAAACTAACACGAGGATCACCATAGGTTTGCTCATCTACGATCCAATTAACTAATGGAAACTACATCAATATCTTCTCGGTATGACTTTTTGCATGAATTTGAAGGCTGAAACTCCCCTTTCGCTATCAAGTGTACCAGAATCAATTTACACCATGGTCTCTCAACCTTATAGGATGTTACACAAATTGTAATTGTTCTATTTATCACTCATCACTCCACCACCATTTCCATCAACTCTATACAGCATTTTAGTTTATAGAGTAAAGCATCTCTGTCATCCATAACCAGTCTAAGATCACAAAAAAGTAGCTACAGTAGTTTGTTCTCTCCTTTTCTTAGGATGCATCATGCTATGTAAATCAGTTAAATAATTAAGATAATACTAATACTTTGCCTACAAATATTCCAGGTCCTTAGTGACCCACACAAGAGAGCAACATACGATCAGCATGGTGAAGAAGGTCTAAAAGACATGCCAGCTCCTGGTTCTAGTGGCAATGGGGGATTCCCCAATGGATTTAATCCTCGAAATGCTGAAGATATTTTTGCAGAATTCTTTGGGAGTAGTCCGTTTGAATTTGGCTCAGCAGGAGTTGGGAGATCTACAAGGTACTCCTCTGATGGAGGGGGGTTCAGGGGTTTTGGTGGGGGTGATGGAGCTCCTCAAACACCCAAAAAACCGCCACCAGTTGAGAGCAAATTACCATGCACCCTTGAGGAGCTTTACTCTGGATCAACACGGAAAATGAAGATTTCTAGAACAAGGGTTGATGCCAATGGGTATGTACCATTCTCATGATGTTATGTTTACTTCTCAGTTTTTCTCTTGTTCTTATTTGTTTCATAATATTCTCTGGTTTTCGATATATGGCAACCTTTTCAGCACCTTTCGAAACAAACGGTAATCTATAGAGAGAGAAATCTATCTCTTTGTCTGCGTTTTACAGTTTTCTGGACATTGGCTTGAAAATATTGCACGCTATAGTAGTTCTTGATTAGTTGATTTTGAGTATTGTCTTGTTTCAAAAAGATACCCATATATGTGTGCTTCACTGTTATCTCATATAAACATGAACTAAGCTGAGTTTTTATGTCTTTGATGCAGACGGGTAGTTCCAGAATCAGAAATATTATCAATTGATATAAAACCAGGGTGGAAGAAAGGAACAAAGATCACTTTCCCAGATAAAGGGAATGAGCAGCATAACCAGCTCCCTGCAGATCTTGTTTTCGTGATCGATGAGAAACCTCACAATGTATACAAGAGAGATGGCAATGACCTCATTATAAAACATAAAGTCACATTAGCAGAGGCAATAGGAGGGCCAACAATAAATATCAGTACACTAGACGGACGTGATCTGCCAGTCAGTGTTTCTGAAATTGTACACCCTGGTTATGAGCATGTGGTTCGAGAAGAAGGAATGCCAATTGCAAAAGAGCCTGAAATGAGGGGAGATTTGAAGATCAAGTTTGAAGTCAAATTTCCTACGAAATTGACAGAAGATCAACGAGAAGCACTCAAGAGTGCTTTAGGAGGGTGATGAAGTTAATCACGGTACTCTTTAACAGTTCTCCCATAATTTAAACTTACGTGAAGACTTTTTAGCTAAGGCCGAAGAGAGTAGTGTTGTGCCTATATACAAGAAGAGTACATTCTTATTAGAGGTTCGGGGCTGCTCAAAGAGTTGAAATGTAGCTGAGTTGATTTTGTCAATGTTAGCTTGACATATGGAGTTTCTAGCATACATTGCTTATTTTCAGAGTTTCGAAGAAGGGCTGTACACTGTATCTTGTAATTTATACTATGCATTACATCTGTCGAAGAAAAGAACCATACAAAAACTGTAGCATACTCTTCACTTTCATTCTCTTGCTATTTACAAGTTGACACTATCAATCTTAAAACTATAACATAATTATGTCTGTATAGATCGGTATAAGATTTGTTGCATTGCTTGTATTACTATAGGTCTTTTGGTCCTATACTAATCTTGTGTATCTATATATTGATCGTCGCAGATATTTTATGATCAAGGATTGATTCAACAAGAATCTTTGAATCCAGAGCCAATGTCTTCTCATCCAACCATCAAATCTGAATCTTCTTAAGCCACCAAGAACAACACTAGTGTTACCTCTACCCCATAATATATTGACTGTGACTAATCAAAGATGTAATTCGATTTGTCTGAATGAACTGATAGTTTTTATTTACAAGAAATTGATGGTGGTTCCACATTTGTGGTAATATTTCATCTTGTACGACGGAAATAAATTTATTCTCTAAGGATAATTATAATGTATTTCTTGAACTTGGATGATTATACTTGCAGATTAACATAATACATAATCACATGAAGATTTTATTAAGAATTCTTCATAATTTAAAATCATAACTGTTCTTAAATCATGCAACTTCTTTCTTGTTTAAAAAAGACGATACAAATAGCTTGCAAAATGTGCATTCTTTACCTGTTGCAGTCTTGCAGATTCTACCATGCTGTAAAATGCTAATATACATGAGGTATGCCAAAACTAAAAAATGTACGCAGTTTCCAAATTGCCCTACCTATTCAGTTAAATCAACTGGTCTCATGAGAAGCCCGAAATCTCTACAAACTTCTTGCTCCGTTACAACGTCATTTTCCGTTTGTGGGGTCCATAACACCTCTGACAGCCTATATTTACGTATTAATTTGTACAAAAAAATATATATATTATGAGTTATGACAGTAGAGTATGAGAGATGTCCAGTTTAGACTTACAAACTTACCTCTAAATTGCTCCTTGGGATCAAATGAATCTTTTGCAGTGCAGTTTCAATGTCAACTTTCTTCACATGTGTTGTATACCCCTTCGGTGATGGAATCAAGTATTCACCATCAACAAGCACTATCAATGTTACCTGGATATCCAGATATACAGGAACACAAGTGTTTTTAATTTCATACTTTTGGCTTTATCACATAATTATTACAAGTACTGCTGTAATTTACAATCTAAGAGTTATAGCTTCCAAATGTTAATTAGGGAAGACCCCTAAAAAAAGTACAGTACGGTAGTAATTTTACATGTACAAAGAAGAAATTATTCATTACCACTAAATACTCATTGTCAATGCTGTTAACTTTCCCAACAGACTCCTTTCGATATTTGACACCATCTACATTCACGAATGTCTCATCATTTTTGTCAAATTTTCGAACCTCTTTCTCCAGAAATTCTCTGAAACATGGCCTGCTATACTTCTCCAGATGACCGTACTTTGCCTACAACAATTGACGAGTTCATACGGACATACAAAAGATATATATTATACAACCCTAACTAGTAAATATTGGTCAGAAACATCCAATATATAGAGTGACTTTCTAAAATCCAAAGGCATTTCTGTTCACGTTGAACAACATAACAAGCATATATATGATAGGCAACTCGATCGTAATATTTGAATTGGCATTAGCTACTACGAGGATTAATACAGACCAAAGTTTTATCATCCTGATAAGAAGTATTATACTACAACTCATGTTGCAAAATAGAACCAATGGTTCCTATTTGCCTCATTTAGGCAGTAGCGGATCTAGCCTCGCCTGGTCAGAGAACCCAAGAGTGTAAAAACTAAATGAAAGTATATAAATTGAGAAATCCCACTGGTATATCGTTAATTTGTTCTATATACTATGGCATATTATATTATTATTAATTACATAATATTGTATCATTCATGATTTGAGCTCCTTCAATCAGAGAATTGATCAATATTCTTCTTCTTTATCAAGTCAATTTTATTAACGATAACTACTACATCATGCATCCATATGGACCCGGGTAGGTACATGCCCAGCCTGGAAATTATTTTTACTTTTACATGTACCTAGTTCATGCTAGAATTAGTTGAGCCCACCCTGGCTCTGTTACCCGTGAACAAATTACTATCTTAATCTTTACAGTCTTCTCTTTTCTGATAAGAAAGCGCTCATGAAAAATTGTAACTCCTAATTCATTCGCGCACAGCTCCTATCCTTTTATGCAAGGACTAAGGAGATACTTGCATTTCATCAAATTTTGATTTCATTGTATGCATATAGTTTTGTGGGTGTTCTTTGTGTTTATTTTTACTTTTGAGAGAAGATGTAAAAGTATTCAAGGTGCACATGTATATGTGTATATAGAGCACAATGATGCGTTGTCATGAAGAAAAAGAAAGCAGATTGAATCCTTGAAATAGAGGTGCACCTTTTCGACATGCACTTCAAACCACTTCTGGTGACTGTATACGCAGTCCCTGCAATTCTGTTAAGCTTCCTTTGCAAAACCGATTTCTTGTCTAAAATTCCAACCTTAATTAAACGTATATAAGCAGCGGAAACAATATTATTATACATATACCTAAAGCACAAAACTTGTTAGTTATATACTAAAATGTATCAAACCTGAACCATGATCACACTTCCCCATCTGTTGTCCACCGCCTTCCCTGATCTGCAACCAGATGTTTGCACATTGTCAGCATTTTTCTGTTCCTCGACAATTGCACAGATTACTGCACCAATGAAGAAAATGATAAACATCGGTTTGACAATGGTTTTAACTGGAACGTGGCAAGAACATTCACAAGGTTTGTGGCAGTTGCAATCACAATTAGTTAGAAGGCTGCTGCTACTACCACTACTACTACTACTACTATTCTTATTACTACACTCCTGTTGTATATAGCAATTGCAATCAGTGCAACTTTCGTGTTTTTCCTTTTTCTTTTCTTTATAGCAATCACACTTAGTACAAGACCTACGCTTGCTCTTCTTGATTCGTGTTTTACAATTGCAGCACGAATCATCATCATCATCATATATATATAATAATCATCTGATGAAGATGATGAAGACAAGGACGAGGACGAGGAGAGCCTCCCATTCTACCTGCACATGCAGAATCTTGCATACAGAATAAAGCCATAGTCATAACTGCCAAGAGTAATACTGATGATGCCAACATTCTCGAAAGTGTTTGCATGAGATTAAATTTCTTTCGACTACCAAGTCTACCATCGAAAAGATCGCAGAATGGAAATAAATGGCTACTTGAATTAATGATTGATCGGTGATCAACAAAAAGATTATGGTTATTAGAAGATGACATTGAGAAACTTTTAAAACAAGTATTACGAGTTAACATTCGAACACGGGTAAACTTAGGATTAAAATTTGACAGAAGATCATTCGTTGCCCTTCTGCTGTGAATTGTGATTTGCTTATGATAGTAATATTTGGATGGCACAAAAATAGCACGATTTTACAGGGGACAAGGTACAATCCCACTTGCACTGCATGCCCTAATTTTATTTAATCAAATTATTAAAATTTCTTATTTTTTGAGATTAATAGGCCCCAAAATCTCATGTAACTTTTTAATTGCTTATGTAGAGAATGCTATGTACACCATTTTTTCCTTTAAAAAAATTAATTTAAGTTATGTGTCAATTATCAAAACGATTTTAACCGTCCAATTTTAGATAAACCATAGAAATGATCCTGATCATTCAATTTTAATAAAATTTAATTTAAACAAATATATCATACGTACAACTCTATATAACCCGATATTCCTCTTTTTATACAACTTATATTATATTATATTATATTATATTATATTCCATATTTTCTATTTTAAGAATTTTATTTATCTTATAATTTTTATTTAATATAATTTATTCACATTAAACTCAATTTCATCACCATTCAAACTCTTTTTTTTATTTGAAATTATGACTTATCATTAAATTTTTATGAATATTAATATATAAACACCATTGTATAAAAAATATAAAAATAAATTAATAATAAAATAAATTATCATATTAAATGAAATATTTAAATTATATAAAATAATTAATATGTAATTTATTAATAGTATACATGATTTGAACGAGTTATAAGTTACTAGACCAAAATGGGTCTGGATCTGAAGAACCGAACCGAAATATATGAAATCGAATCTGATTTTATATCCGAAATTACATAATTCGATAAATATCTGAAAATCGATTTGATCCGAACCGAAAATTACCCAAACCGAAAATAATCCGATATACAAGACCCGATAATAACTTGGATTCGATTAGAATTGAATACACAATCATTTGAACCGAATATGACTCTAAGTACGAGATCTGATTCAATATAAATACGAATTACATTGAATTAGAAAAGAGATAATTTGAATTTTAATCTAAATTTTTAGTTATAATTTATTGATTCATATTCTGAGCCAAATATAATCCGAACCGAATTTAGTCTGGTCTTGATCCAAAATTAATCGATTTTAATCCAAATTATATCCGATCCAAACAATACTCCAAATATATATAATCAAAAATTGATTTGATCCGAATCAGATCCGATTCGAAACCGATCTGGTTATCCGAATTGCGAGGTCTATGAGTTACTATGTTTGATAATTGCTAGTATATTTGATAATTGCTTCTTCTTTTTTGAATAATTGCTATTTTGCACATTTATTCAAAATAAAATATTTGTTTTCACCCATTTACATGAAATATAAAATTAAATTTGGCAAAATAGTGATAATTTTTTTTCTTTATATAATCAAATTATAAAATTTAAACTCACACGTCACACCCACATGTTTCATTTAGAAGTCGAATTTTTTATTTTTATATTATCTATTTGGCTTTGTACATAAGCTTTTTCACAAATTGTAACATCAGGCTTGCATTGCATAGTAATATTTGAATGCTGCTCTCAAAGTTTGCAAGTTTTACACAATTGCTTTACTGTCAGACTATCAATATATGGATACTACAACAGTTTTTAATTACTAAATCACTAACTTGTTAATCAAATGCCTTAATGCCCCTCATTAGTAGGATTCACTTAGTTCTCTGGTAGGGAAACAATCTTCAACTTCCAGAACCATAAGGAAGTAAAGGCTCTGAATATATATTTGATTGTTGGTCATAAAGTTTACAAGTCAAATGTTATTGGGGATGCTGCAACATTTTCTTACTAGTAAATTAAAAATTCGTCAATAGAAAGCTTTAATGACCAGGATTCACTTATCTCCCTGGTAGTGTTGCCTGTGGTGAGTGCAGAAAAGTTTAAGTTCTTTTTATAAAACCCAACATAAAATAAAGATGCATGTGGACAATGCTTTGTGATATACAAGATCGAGCAGTCCATGACATGAAAGGGGATATGTGATTACCAAAGGACAAAATCAATAAGATTCATTATTCACATCTTAAATAACATACAGATCTAAAGTTTTACAAGTCATGATAGATGGCAAGTCTAGGTTGTAGTTAATATAGTTTCCATATTTACTTGTAACATATTCTATTTCTTGAGCTTAGATTTACCTGAGATGGTTTTATTGAATAACTCATTTGGCAAGATAGTTTCCCTTGAACAACTCTTTACTCTATGTCAGTTATTATAATTTAATTATTCTGATGATCGGTAAGATAAAAAGAATGTAAACTGCCTACCATTCCCTCAGGCAGGGAAACTATCTGATATGATGATCGGTAACATAAAAGAATGTAATCAGAATAAAAGATTGTACATTTCAGCTTTATTTCACTTCCTTAAATTTGATTGGCATGACATATTTGATTTGATCCACAGTAGCATCCCTTTTACTTTTTGGAGTAGATGACATATCCTTACTTGAAGCTGAGAACCACCAGGATGAACACTCTTGTGAAAGAAAGTTTTCAAAGTAGGAGTGTTAATTGGTCCTATATTTTATGTGTATTAAAATAGGATGTCACTTAACTCTTAATTTTTCATGGCAGACTAATGCAATCCACGGTAAAAATAATAACAATGTTATGGCTAGAGTTTATTCATTTAATAATTTTCTAGTGGGGTTTTATATCAAACTGACCACCCATCTCACAAAAAAATAATAATCAAGTAGCTACCCAATCTCCACCAAAACTCATTTAAGCTACTAAAGTGTCAAAATATATCACTTCATTATTTTTTTTATAAAAAATTAAAGATTAAGGTTAAAATTGTGATGAAGTGTCAAATATTTATATCAAACTTATATTATACTTGAATATTATAGTTCATCCTTATATTTTTATGGGTTAATCGTTAATTTTTTTTAAAAAAATTAGTGAAATGATATATCTTAACAATTTAGTGGCTTAAATGAGTCGTTGTGGAGATGAGGTAGTTACTTGATATTTTTTTTTGAGGTAGTTACTTGATATATTTTTTTGAGATGGGTGACCAGTTTGATATAAAACCCTTTTCTGGTGGAAAACAATCATAGAATTAAGGTGAGTATTTTGATAAATAGAAATGAGGATTTTATTGTAGTTATTATTGTTGAAGACTTTGTTCATTTATTAACAATTTCAGGTGCTGCTGTATCCGGCCATCAACTATTGCTAGGAGGGTAACCTTTGATCCTCTAAAAGTTTTTGGAAAAAAGGGCATCAACAAAGTAAGTTCCTGATTATAACTAACTTTTTAATTTATGCAACATTGAGAATCATGTGTTCATTATAAAATGTAATTCTTTAATAATTTACACCCAAGAGAAGTTTAGTGACGTACTCCTTTGTAATGTATTTTGTATATTTGTATGTATATATACACTAAAGGTTAATAAGTTAAATCTAATCTATATATTTCATACAGGCTAAACAGTCCGATTCTGATGGCAAAGAAGATGATCAGTAGGAGTTTCCTTCTTCGGTCATGGCACCCAAGGAGATGAAATATTTTGCTGAATTTCTGAAAAACTACAAGGCAGTTAAAGATGTTAATGGTTACTTGAACACATTTGTGACTGTGTACAAACTTGTACTGTTCATCTATGCGACCTACACCTGGATTAGCGAGTACCTTGATGGCAAGAAGACTGCTGCTCTCCCATCTGCCCAGACTCCGGAGAAGCTTCTCTCAACTGCTGAGACAAGAGGATAACCAAAAATAGTTAAGCCAAAAGAAGATGTTGCTGAACTGGAGATTGGTGTCGTTCAACCAAAAAAACAAGTTACAGAAAAAATCAGCAGAAATTCCACTGGATGAAAATGCCAAGGAAGAAGAGGTCAAAGATAATAAGAATGGAATAGGCGATGATCGGAATGCTTTCTTTGATAGATGCACCTTGATCATACAGGTGCAACTTCTCATGCGTATGCATCTTGATGTGAAGATGAAAAAAAAAGTAACTATGGTGTATTGAAAAATCTGATGTGCCAAGGGCAATGTTGAAAGACATACAAGTAGCTTCTCTCTCAAGCTGCTGTGGACATTCTATATTAGAAAACCAAATCTGCAGGTTTGTATCTAACCCAGTTAGTCTGATCAAAGTACTAAAGGGCTTGTAGAAGATATTTTTGGGTAGAAATCCTCTTTCTACCAAATTATACATATGATACACATTGTTTCTTTTGTTCTATGCCAACAATATAAAGTATGCAAGTAAAATGTTGTATATTGCTGTATCAACAACATCAGTTACTATTCTTAATATTTGTTACAGATTTCTCCCTCAAGTTCTTATAGCCAAAAAATACGTATGTGAATTAAGGGACCCCTGCTCTTGTTGAAGAACATATCAAGTATTATACAAGTTTCAATTACGGAGATTCATACTGACCAAAGTGTAATTCGAGAACAAAGTATTGGGGGGTGATATATATCAAGATTTCTGACTTGTCATAAGGTGTCTAGTTTCAGTCAAAATGAATAGTAGAATATTATGTTATATTGCATTACAAGTTACAACTACACTTGTACTGCATTCGATTCGGTTGCACACTGCTGCCTGCATGCAGTAAATTGTGTTGTATTGCGTTTCTCAAACTTATAAGTCTGGTTTTTGATACTTAATTTTATAAGAAACATTCTAATATATAATATACTTCTATTAGATTCTCTTTTTTAGAAATTTTGAACACTTCCGATATAACCTTTGACCATATATTTTAGTTTATAACAGGAATGCACAATTTTGTTTTAATAGTCGCTTTATTTTATTTAATATATTAAAAATTGTTATATTAGTAGCCATATTAATTGGTTTATATTATGAATTTGGTTTAAATAATTTATATTGGTTATAGTTATATATTTTTGTAGTTATAATATTAATAATTTGGGGTGTAAATACATTCGAACTATTTGGCATCTCGGCTTGTATCCGGCTTAAAAATAGGATATATATATATATATATATATATATATATATATATATATATATATATATATATATATATAATGATTTAAATATGGCGAAAAAATTTAACCCGGATATGAGCACTCGTATACCCCACTTAAATTACATCTCATATTATTTTTCATAAAATGATCTTACCCGGATATGATCCGTAATTTGTATTTGGTTCAAACCCGAATATGAATAATATTTTTAACTCATTATATTTATAAATAAATAGCCATTCTATAATTGCTTAATATCTTTTATAAGTTTAAATTTTCACAAAAAAAAAGATTTATTCATTATCAATATATATGCTTAATACATTATAATATATATATATATATTTATGTTTTTAATTCGTGATTATTATGTTATTATAATATTATATTTATTTTATAATATTTGATCATTTATATAATTTAAATAAAAAATGATACTTAATATTAGTTAATCGTATTTGACTCATATTCGGTGGTTCATAAACTATCTGAAAATATGGTACTAGCTTCATATTCTGTTTGGATCTGGACTTCAATAGCGGGATCCATTTATACCTGAATAAAACGATATTAAATTCAAATCTAGACACGTTATAAGTAAAATGATCCAGACTTGAGTAATGGGGTGTCCAGTTCCATCCCCGTCATTTTACGGTGAAGGAGGTAAATACCCATTTTTTCGTATAAATTGATGAAAATAATAATTTTTGGAGAATATAGTTAAAAATAACGGATTGAATACACATTTATGAAATGGGTGTTCAAAATATATATGATACGCATTTGTGAGTTGGGTATTATATAGAATACCCAACTCACAAATGCGTATTTATATATATTTTTAATTTTTTTTAGATACGCATTTGTGAGTTGAGTATCTCGTATAAATGGGATACCCAACTAACAAATGAATATCTTATTCAGTAAAAACAACCATTATACTCCAAAATTGTTATTTTTGTTAATTTTACTTAAAAATTTATTATTTTTAACATTTTTTCTCATTTTAAACCTCTAATAATATTATACTACATTTTTTTAATAGAATTTTACGATAAGTAATATTTTGTAATAAGAATAGAATTATAATTGGATATTAGTAAGTTTAAATTATAGGATTTTAATCTGCCCAATAAAATTTATAATTCATCAATTTATCATTTAATTTAATATAATAATATTTATTATTAATATTAATATTAGAATTCTAATAATTTAGCAAAACAAATTATAGTTCTAATAGATTCATAAAAATTGAATCATATTTTTTCTTAGGGCTCATTAAATATTAGAATTAATGATCTAGGTCATGATTAAAGTATCCGGATCATGATCCGATGATTCATTATGACTTGAAAATCTGAACCATGTTTAATGAGGTGTTACGACTATAGTACCCGGTAATAATCTCTAATAATCTCAAGAGGCGTTATGATTGAAGTACTCTGGTAATAAAAACATTGGCGCACGTGTAAACGAGTTTCTCATTCATAATAATTTAATATATATAAATTATATGATTTAGTCAACAAATATAATATCTTTTAATAATGTAAACATATCATACCTTTATAAAATATTTTAATTTTAACAATATACTAATATATCTAATTACAATATTTAAAAATATAATTAAAACAGAAATATTTATAAATAAATTTTAAAATATCAGAAAAATACCCATTATTAACGAAGTATTTAAAAAACCAGCCCCAAATGATCAAGTGAAAGGGCACCCGTTTAGACTTTAGTAGATATATATACAGTATCAAGTGGATGAGCTAACAAGAAGAGAAGAGATGATGGCAGCACTGGTAGCAACTAGTAGTAGTCTTCTTGTCTCCCCCTCATCGTCTCTCCTCAACTCTCGCCTCTCCCACTTTCCCATCTTCTTCAGGTACTCTCTCTCTCTCTCTCTCTCTCCATACATACTTACACACACCAACTTGTATTTTTATTTTTTGGACAGAAAGCAGGAGGATAAGATTAACTCATCCATTCGCAACAGAATTGTTGCATGCTCATGTATTCCCTCAATACCCATTTTGGAGAATGGTCTTTCCAGAAGAGATTTAGTGTTGTTTGGCATTTCTTCTACTATACTTACAGTTTCTTCACCATTTCCAGGTTACCCAAAATTCTTTCTTCAATACATTGCTATATGTCATATTATTATGTGTATCCTTTTATTGGGAAATGTTATTTTTATTTAAATACTAGTGTTGTTAGGTAGTTCTTACTTGCAGTCCACAATTTGTGAGGTGGGGGCACTTAATTTCATGGTTAACTATTCACTGGGAACATTCGTGTTTTCACCATTAGATTGCTCCATCGCGGGTTTATGAAATTTACTAGTAAATCTTCAATATGCCAAAATCAATTAATGTACGGAAATATGTGTTTGTTGGTGGCATATACAGGGAATTCTGAAGTTATTAGACTCCACTTTTTTGAACAACTTTTTCACTTTTGTAATTTTATTTGATAAAAGTTAATACAACTTACAATTTTTATTTTTAATAACCGATAAGTTGCACAAAATAATAAAATTACCCAAACAGATACTAAAAAATTTCACTTTCAACTTTTAAGTAACTTTAAGTCATAAGCAATTTTTTTAGGCTCAAAGCCCTCCCCAAAGTAACATGAGTAAATGAAGAAGGAAAATCCATCTGTTATATCTCTCCCTCAACAGATCATAGCTATAAATAGGGACCGAGCTAGGGCCGGAAGATTGTGGGGGAATTTTTTTTCCCAAACTATATATTAAACATATTCAACTTTCTAATTAAAAAAATTGGCAAGCTATAAATATTTTACTAGATAACTATAAAAATAAAATTGTCTATATACTTTAATACTAATTTTGTCAAAGTTCCGGAGTTTGGGGTGGCTGTCGGGTGTTCTACCGCCTCCCTCCATCCCTGGCTTTGAAGGTCACCACTGGTGAGTTATATATTGCACTGGAGTTAGATAAATCTAAAATCATGATAATTTTCATGGGCAGAAGCTATCCACCTAACTAAAAGGACTCTGTCACTAGTAATGAAATTAATTTGTGTCCATGTATGCTTAGCTCATTCTTAGGCACCGACATTATCTATGCCTCTTTTCTTCTAGTGGCAGCATATGTATTGAGTATCATCTACTTCAATTTTATGATATCACTAAATTTGCATGCATGTACCTTTATTAAGAATTCAGATGAATAAAAATTATATTTTACTAGTGTGACACACTTTATACACTTATACTTCCATTCAAGGTATTAGGAAGATGAGATTCTTTTTAGCAGCCCAATTATAATTTCAGTGTTGTATGTATATATCAAAACTTAGATTTCATAAAAGACAGCAGAAGTGTATTTTTATTTGTTTTTGGTCTGTCTGTAGTGTTCTGATAAGTTTTGTAGCAATGATCTCTATTTGTATCATATAAATCAAACTACTAATATTTTTAGGTTATGGTGTGGAGGACGTGGTCAAAATGGTATCATTTGTTGATGATATAAATGCTTATACCTATTCGTATCCTCTTGAGTTGCCTTCTAAGAAGTTCATCTTTAAATGGTGAGTACATATTAACATAACATTCATTCATTTGAGATTGTTTCTAGTTGAAAATTTTATGGTCTGGCCTTGGAATGTCACCACTATCTGTCTTAAAATGGGCGTTGAAGTTAATATTATAATGTATGTTAAGGGTCAAAAGACGCCAAGTTGAATAAGGTGCTAGTTTACTAATTTAAATTTAATTGGGTTGATTCCCTTTCCTGATCCTGCATATTATCGAAAATCATGAAGCCAAGTTTCCGAAATTTGTGGTCTCTAGCATCTAGCGAAATTGAATGCTTTTTCATTATCAAATATTCAAATAACTACAGTTTTCAGCCACTCAGTTCTATCCCTTTTCTGGACAATGCTTATTCCCACTACACTCACAGCATCTAAAGTCATAACCTAGAACTGTGAACCTGATATTTGAGCTTACCCAATAATTCTAATGTTTATATATTAAATCTTATTCAGTAATTAAGCCAATTCCTCTATATTTTGCATACCTGAAATGCAGGAGTCTGACATTTTTGCATCTATTTGAAGGGCGGAGTCCAGAAAACCAGAACGCTATTCATCAGCCGCACCACTTTCACGTAAGTTGAAAGGCCTTCTGCAATTGCATTGAAATTCAGAAGAATATGCGGCAACATTGTTATATGTCTATAATTAGTTTCAAATTCATAAGCGTTTTTAAATATTGACAAGTATCGCAAGTACTGTTTATATTTCAATTATAACTTGACAATATGTAGCACTACTAGAAGATTTGCACCAAGGTATTCATACATTTACAAGTATCACTTTAAGTGTTTATACATCAATTATTTTGGTTTGAATGTCCTGAAAACATGCATATTCTAACAAAATCCTTGAAACATGATACAGCTGATGCACGACAACGGATTGTGTCGGAACGCGTTGATCTTATTGACAATCTCATCCTTTCTGTTTCGGTAATGTTTTTATATTTTCACTATACCATTTATCTCAAGATCATGTTTTTTTTCTTAGATCTTATCTTGTTTTCGCACATAATTTTCCTAAATCAGATTGGTCCCCCAAATTCACAATTCTTAACATCAATGGACAAAAGTACATGGAATGCAAAAGATGTTGCAGATTCTGTCCTATCTGACAAGTCCGCTTTGGTAAGTATTTTAAGTCGAGAAATTATCAATTTTGCAGTGGATCACTTTATATTGTATAACACCTCTTAGCAAGGAGAAATGTTTCACTCAATTTTAATCCTTTACATAGAAATCTTTTTCTTCATTAGTGTGTTTACAAAGGTTGAGAGTCTACATGTGTTTTATCCAAATGGTATGACGTATCATGAGAGAAGGCAACTTTCTTTTGTAACTATGAACATTATTGTGTTATTCTGATTGAACTATTTCCAAAGGGTATACAACAACTCGAACTTGTAGAAAGAATTGGCAACTAAATTATTTTGAGTTCTCAGTAGTCGTGTATCAATTCTGAGTGTTTCTTAACATGCATGCATCACTTTTTCTTTCTACAAAACTTCCATAAGTCCTTTACAAACTAACATGCTACACTTGTTTACAGAGAGTTACATCAAGTCAGCGAAAGGCTGAGAGTTCGATTCTTGATACACATTCATCTGAAGTGAGTTTACCAATTTGTGTTTAGTATTTAGTGTGCTCGTTTCTTATTACGAATGTTGCAGTCCCAGATGCTTACAACCCATGAACACATTACAATTAAGTAGACGAGAATTTAATATTTTATAGAGTTATTAATTAAACGGCAAGTCAATGTATATTAATTTAAAGAATGTTTTTACGCTTTAACAAATATAAATTTGATAGTATAAAAAATTGTTATTTAATACTAACAAATGCATCATACTTTATTAAAAATAAATTAGGAAAAAAAATGTCATATTTTTTTTTTTGCAAGCAAGTAGATAGTATTTACCTTATTATAAGGTAGTCCTCTATAAACAAATTAGGTAATATTAAATACAAGTCACTCTCATCTAGAATTTGTCAAGCTAGTTTCATGCCCAACTTATTATGATAAAGGTATTTTCCCCTAAACAATGTAAATATATCTATTCAATATATGTATAATTATATTTTACATAAAAAACTAATAACATATATATATACAATGTAAGAAAAACAAATAATTGATGCGTACACAAAGTAGCTAGATCTTTTCGATCAACATGTAATGGGTTGTCGGATGGTCTGATAGCCTGCATTCAGACTTACTTAACTAGTTACATACACATTGTTCCAAGTATAAATAGATACATATACATACAGATACACACACACACACACACACACATATATATATATATATGCCAAGTCTCCATAGAAAAATCTCTCAAAAATAGAGCCCAGAGATCCGGTTAAAAATATTAATTCAAAAACTAGGAAATTTTTATTTAATCCCACATTTAGCGCCCATTTCAACAACTGAATTATTTTTTGTCAGAATAACTGAATTATTGATGACATTTTGTTTGTATATGTAAATATCTTGTAAAAAATATATTAATATTTTTTAAAATCTTAATAATCTGTTTGAGTTATTAGAATTTTTGCATAAATCTCTTTTATACAAATCAATGATTGATCTATTGATTTAAAAAAAGAAATGTTTTTTTTTGCTAGAATCTCTTTTTGAATCTCATTACTCTCAGTTATCTTTTTAACAGAAAACTTTCTTGAGCCTCACTCAATATCCTATACATACATGTAATTGAGAATATTATTGATTTATAAAATTGGTGGAATATATGGATCTTCCTAAAATTATTATCTTGTTATGTTATTAAAATTGCTATTTTTTGAACTCCCCTAAATCGAGACCGGACGAAGATTCTTAATTTATAGAGTGTCATTTTTATGAAGGTTTTACTCAAGGCACTAATCCTTATGTCTGCTTAATTTATAGAGTGTCATATTATGAAGGTTTTACTTAAGGCAATTATCCTTATGTCTACGTATATCAAAATTTGCTTCTTGTCGTAGGTTGATGGTGTGACATATTGGCACTATGAATACCTCATCCGCAAATCACCTACTAGATCTGTGAGTTCTCTTTCTTTCAATTTATGTCACATAAAAGCGTAACTTTTTGTAGTGTTATCATAACATTCTTATCTAACAATGCAGGCTGAAGAATCAAATGTATATAGGCATTATGTTGCTTCCACTTTTGAACGAGATGGTAAGGACTTCATCTCATAGACTGATTTCGGCTATTCTTTCTTTTGTATTTTTGCACTTAATAGGCTGTTCAATAAATTTGTAAATGCTTATACAGGTTTTTTATACTCTTTGAATGCTTCCACGCTTAGTAAGCAATGGAATAAAGTGAGACTTTCTTCCCTTCTGTCTTCTTTCCTATTCTCTACTACAGATATATGCATGTTTTGTCATGGTTGATAATGTCTTTTATTATTCTTATTATTAAATGTTTTGGACTTCAAATTGTTAAAACTATAGTGATGTGCCGTATTGTTATAGTTCTTGTTATCCTTCAAAGTTTCGTTGGGGTTGAAGGCCAACTTCTAACTTCTTTTTTTAAACAAAATTGACGAAAACAAGCTTTTTCAATTGGACAGTTGTAGCCGATGGGATACACATTTGCCAAATGGGTCCTATATATATGTGGCAAATAGGCATCCAATTTTTTTTTCTCTTTGAGATATTGGATACCTATTTGGCAATTGCGCACCAAGTGTTTTTTGATATACACATATACGGATGGAGTATCTCATACAAAATGGGATACCCATTTGTAAATGCGTATCCAAAGGCTAAAATTGGACATTATTTTGAACATTGTCGTTTTTGTCAATGTAACTTTTAAAAAATGGTTATTTTTGGCATTTTTTCTTTGTTTTAACACAATAGACTTTAAGAGCTATAACGGGTCAGAAGATAGATAACATTACTAATAACTATGACACATCAGAATAAGCACCACACGATGGAGCATTAAATAACTTGATTTTGGTTGTATATACTACCTATGCTTCCTTGCATCCTTGTATTGTAGTCTACATTATTAAGATAACTGTTTCCCGTTCTAGGCTGAACTGAATTAGCAAGTCTCTTAAAGTTCCCCATCCTTGTTGACGTTGAAGTATTGGTTCCATTATAGAATTCATTTATAGGCTCTTCACATCATGCACACATACCTGAACTAAGTTTAATATGCAGCCTGCTAACAACTTAATGTTGAACTGCAACTTTAATGAACTGGTGTTTCGATAAAATCGATCTGTCATAAAAAATATGTACGGGGACATGGATCAGCTTCATCAGCTTCTCATTTTCTTAACTCTGGCATTAGTATCGATTTGCTTTTTAGCAACACTAAACCATAAGATGTTGTGAAAATAGAAAAAATGGAAAATTCTAAAACATTTGAAGCAAGCTTGGTGTGATTATTTTGGTAATTTCCTGCAGATGGGTCCTGTCTTGGAAAAAGCTGTTGGTTCTTTTCGGCTTCTCCCTCCAACAGAAAGCTATGTTCCCCCATTTAAGGATCCTTGGAGATTTTGGTGATAAATTATTATTGTTTAACATTCCTTCACCAAAAGCATTGTATTCTTTAATATGCATTAGATGTAAAAATCCTTGCGGAAGCTGCACGATTCTAGTGGCAATCATGTTGCAATTTTGTAGATATTGTTAATATTATAATTGAGTAGCATATGTTACTTTGAATTGACTATGGAAGTGGTTGTAATATGTTAGCCCAGGGAGCAGAGGCATTCATCACAAATAGTGAATAACTTTTATGAGAACTGCATGCTTCAAATTGGGGGTTGTTTATATAGTACATACTAATGCCAGATGACAATTAAAACATTTAAGATGAATTTTGCCTTCTTTACTGACAAGATACATTCACTATCACCTGATGTGAATAAACTCTAACACATACTGTTGTGGCTTCACAATAAATGAATAACACATACAATTGTGAATAAACAAATATACGAATATACCTGTACAACAGCCAGAGAAGACAAACACCAGAGAAGCAGAGAGTAAACTGGCTCAATGCTGTCAGATTTTTTTTTATGACAACTTCACTGGTGATGCAGTCAGAAAATTTCGACTACAACTGCAGTAAATCTTTGTCAGCAGAAGTCGACACAAATTGAAATGGAAAACTCTAACATGATAGTTGATACACACTAAAACAAGTTGACAGGTCTCTGAATAATTTACTACAACATATTGACATATATACATATACACATATAACCAGACTAGTAAGCAAGCCTCATAACCATATGCTGATAAAACTCAGCCTCATAACCATATGCTGATAAAACTCATCTGAAAGAAATTTCCTTGCAATTTAGATCAACCACATAAATAGATGTCAATTACATATAGGATTTATGTACAAGATTGATGAGTGTGCAGTCATGATTCGGATTTGTTTTTTTTAATCATACCTACTAGTACTTCAGAACTACCTTGGTAAAAGTTGATTGTATTCAATATTGAGACATATAAACAAGCTCGTTCATTTTTTGAGCAAAGAATGATAGATATTTACAACATATACATTGACTTGTGACCTGAAAAAATAGAAAAAAGTGGGGGTTGGGGTGAGTATAGGTGTGCCTATCTACTGCTACATTTTCTACGAGATACCCCCATTTAGAAGTTCTATATATCCCAAAGAAGCTTTAATAGCTTAATCTTGAGATGTAGTAGAATATTCAAAAAGTAGACGTTTGTATGGAGCAGATTGCAGAAGTACACGTAGGCGGCTTGTAAGTTTGTAAATTAAAGTCCATTGCATTGCCATCTCCGAGTCCTTCATTTGTCTAACAATAGAGGCCTGCAAAAAAAGGGTACATATATGCATCATGCTTCAAGAACAAAATGTAGAAACCTACTTATCATTAAAAACTTTTCATACACCAAACAAGGCAATCATCTAAAAATATTATAATTACCATTGAAGTTAAACTATCATCATTCAGGAATAGTCTTGCAAACTTAAAGTATTTTGTTGGGTTTCTGGGTGTGAACTTGGATATATTACATCTTATATATTAATAAGCATAAGAGGAATATTATCCAAGTACTACCAAAGTTTAAGGTTCGATCCTCACTAGCAACATATTTAAATCTAATATTTATAACTCCAAATATATTGACATGGATTTAAGGTTAATCTTATCAACAATACATTAAAATCTAGAGTAAAAGCATTATATGTACTTGCACTTTGGTTGACATATCACTTGCAATACTACACTTAAAAAACTACCTCTTACAATATCAAAGTATATATTTTGTCCATTTTAATTAATTTTGTGATTTTTTTTGTTCAATTCATATTTTAACCACTATATTTATATTATATATGTTTATTTCGATCCAAATAAATAGTTATCTGAATAAAAATTGGACGAAATGTCCTCAAAAAGTAAGTTGAAATAGACAAATTTTTTATAAATGTAAACTCTAGTATCACAAATGGTAGTTTTGATAATATAGTATTGCAAGTAATATGTCAGTCAAAGTGTAAGTACACATAATGCACTTTACTCTAAAATCTAATATATATCCAAAGAAATTGACATATATTTAAAGTTTGAATCTCATCAACGACATATTAAAGTCTAATTTATATTATTAACTCCAAGAATACACACAAAAAATTAGGGTTAAAATCATATTAAAATTTTGTATTTATATAATTAATTTTTAATATACTAACAAAATTGCATGATTCCAATTTAAACAACTCTAAAAAACACAAAATAATTTTAATGCAAAAATATTTATATTAATATTAAGTTAGTTAACAAGTATAAAAATCCATACTTTGCATGGATAAAGTATAAGTAATTAAGTTAAACAAGTCCAGCATACCCAGCACATAGAAAAATGTAGATAGCTGGAGGTGAGTGATGTCTAGATGAAGCTACTCATCTATGAAAAAAGCTATGATTTTTCAAATTATATTCTATATATGATAAGCGCAAGAGTGATTTAATCCAAAATACTCTGAAAGGTCAAAAGTTCTATACGTTAACAACATATTTAAATCTAATATTTACAAATTTAGTTCGAGATATCAACATAGTTTTAAGGTTCGAATCTCGGCAAAAAGTACCAATATTTATAAAGATACTAATATTTGTAAAATGTATGTGCATTGTTATACCCCAAAAATACTAATATTTACAATTCTAAAAACACTAATATAGGTTTAATATTCAAATCTAATCAACAAAATATTATAATCTAATATTTACATTTAAGGTTCAAATCAACATATTAAAATCTGATATTTATATTTAAAGTTCAAATCCCGTTAATAACATATTATAATCTAACATTTATATTAAAATAAAAAAACAATAGTGGAAAGAGCTAACATTCCAAAACAATAAAGTTATTAGTTAATTGTCAAATATTTACTGTACCACGTATTGACTATAGTCATAGGAAGTAGAAACAACAGTTGAAACCATTTTCCAGTTGGAGAAGCTAAAGGCCATGAATTTTTGTTTTAGAACTTGTGCCTATTTTAAGGAGAATATTATCTTCTATAACAATTTCTGCATATTCTAAATTTTTTTCCTTTGATTTGCATATTCTGATGTTATTTAACAAACAGGACTCTAGAAAAATGCAGTACCCTAACAGCCTAGAATCCATTAATTGAAGTTGTGAAAATAAATGAAACACTGGAAAAGATATTGAAATCAACCTGAAGGCGTTTCCCAAGCTGGACTTCAACTTCTGTACCGAATGATATATTGTTCGCAAGAGATTTAAGAGGATCGATGGTAGGATCAACAGAAAGCAAACTAGGAATCTGTGGAGCATATACTAGTCTCCACCTTGCTTGTCCGAATTCTCCCTTCCCTTCTATTCTTGGCATAAGAGTTTCAAGCGTAGCAGTGGCAAGCTTCTTAAATGCAAGCTGGCCATCACCTTCCAAGATGGACTCTGCCAATTGACTTTCAAAGACTCTAGCAGCCTGACCATAAATTATAAGTACGTTACAAATAAGATATTAGTAACTGATCAATTTTTCACCAGAAGAATCATAAGTTGGCATGAGGAAGGCAAATATAGAGAATATTGGCTGTGCATAATCATGCAAAATTCCACAAAAAAGTACCATCCCCATAAAGAATTTTGTTAAAAAATGAAACTATCAAGGAACGATGGAAAAAATAGACAAAGAAATTGCTTTACAAGTAGAACATTACAAATATATTATGCAGTGCCCCGAGAACCTCATATCAATACATCACAAATCCTATATCACTAGCAAGCATGCTACAAACCCTAGAGAACAGTCATTAAAAAAAACCTGGGTTTTAAACAAAATCTTGGTGTACCTACAAGCTACCAAAACTGAAACTGAAACTTAAACGACAAAACAAGCTGAGACTCCAAATGAAATTATTCATACAAGAGATGGTATTAATATCGTTACTCTACATACACCAGAATCGGGCGTACACGCATAACATTTATTACCTCAGTGGGGGAAAGGACATCCTGTTCCACCGAACGTGTTGAGGTCACTACCAAACTGTCCTGCCATTTGCTAGCTCGACTCTGAATCCTGAATTGCCACTCTGATCCAACCAAAGCTAAGTCCAACATTGGATTTAGTCCATTTTCAGGCTCAAACTTTGCAACATTAAGATGCTCCCGCTTCAGCCTCACCTAGGGTAGAAAAAGTCAATTCAAGAATTGTTTTTCGAAGAATTCAGAAACCCTTGATATATATCCGGCAAAGGAAAAAAAATCATGTCACACTAAGATACAAGCTTTCACCTGTGTTGCAACGAGATTAACATCACCATTTTCAAATGTCAGAATGCCTCTAGGTTTAATCCATTCGGGATGAGCTAAGCCATTTAACTCAAGCTCACCACTAACCGCGAAATTCAGGATTAAAGGATAAACTATTCTCAACTCTGGTCCAAGAACAAGCTTCAAGTCATTGAGGCGAATATCAATTTTGGGCTTACTACTTACATGCCCCGTTTCCTTCTCAACTTCAGCCTCTTTATCTACAAATGACACGTAATTGATCTCTAAAAAGGTTAGTTATTAACAGATATAACAAACTAAAACTTAATATATATTTAATTCACGTAATCTTTTCATTATCTTGCCACAGTTGAATAAATGAATTGAACAACAATTTGATTTTAAAAAAAATCCAGGATTCATATATGCTTTTACCAATACTGTGCTGGGATAGGTCATAGCCCCTATTTACTGCTCTAAGCCTTGTTCTACATCACCAAAACTTGAATTACTAGGTTTCTTTAGGCTGTTGCCATGAGTAACTAGTTGGCAACCACACCAAGTGAATCTTTTGTTATAAGATGTTTCACAACACCTCACTAGTTATACACACATTAGAACAAGGAAAAAGTAAACGTAGACACTAGGTTTGTATTCACTTGGATGGAATGAAATGAGATTTATACTCTTACTTGGGGTGATTGGAGAGAAATGTTTATGATTTTTATTCCTTCCTCCATTCATTTCCTTATCGTTTAAACTAGAATTCTAACCCACCAATTTTTGAAGGAATGCTCCATCCTTCTTTTTCATTTTGCCTACAATTTTCATCATAAAGAAAAAAAATTCTCCCCCTCATTTTTGTTCACTATTTCCCTGTAAAATTCTTTCCTTCTCTATAAATGGCGTCCCTAATTTTTCATTTTATTCCTTCCTCATTCCATTCTCTTCGAGTGGACACAACCTGGGAGTCCTCCGGACTCTACATGATACAGAACAACGAATATGGAAAAGACATCTAGTAAATGTTTTGACTTCGAGAATAATATACATCACCCAATTCACATAGATAAAATAGAAAATTGTTGTCCATCATGGGATAATAAGCATATACTTTTCAATTGCATGGAAATTCTTTGTAAGTTTAATATGTATCAGTTTTTTATGAGATCGATTCTTCTCACCAAACAGCATACCTGATAGTTGATTAAACGGAGCACTTGAAGCAGCAGGCTTCAAATTTAAAAAGCGCGAAACATATTTTGAAGCAACCACTTGATTGTAACCACTAGGAAAATTTGATTGATTTGAGACGTTTCGATTTATTTGAGCAGCTCCGCCACCCTTATCATGTGGTAAATATGCTTCTCCACGGCTCAGCTTGATCTTGCCCGAGATATTTGGCTGCATAATGGAACCAGTTATTTGCAGCTGGGTGTCAACCTGACCACTACAATATCAGAGTGGCAAGTCAATTCTCAATGGATTTATTTTATAATAGGGAAAAGAGAAACCTAAATCACATTAGCAGTAAAGCTCATATCAGTGTACATGTGTGAATTCAACAAATTGGCTGTAAATCAGACTATAGTGAATACAATGCAAATACATGATGTAAGCCCAAAACCCGGATGTATAACAAATACAGAAGAAATATGAATTAAAAACGTAAAAAGAACATCACAATTTATTTTAAAATTGAATCCAGAATGAAACTGCTTATGATTATTTGATTCAAATATAAACACTTCATCAAAACTATTATATTCCCTACATTTTCATAATGAATCAGCTTGCACTTGGTTTTAGGTGCATCCAAGAAATACTTGTACATAACTTTTTTTGTTAAACTACATAGTTTTATGCACCTAAAACCACGTGCAAATACATTCAGCTAATTCATTCGGGACGGAGATAGTAATATACTATAGAAAAAAGATATACCTAATTCTTTTTTCTTAAACTATGTAGTTTTATGCACCTGAACTACGTGCAAGCTAATTCAGTTGGGACAGAGGTAGTAATATACTATTTGATAGAGATATACCTTAAAATATTCTTTGCATGAACTTCTAAGATGTGCAAGCTAATTCAGTTGGGACAGAGGTAGTAATATACTATTTAATAGAGATATACCTTAAAATATTCTTTGCACGGACTTCTAAGTCTTCACATTTCAAGTCGATTTTATCACCAAGTGATGCTTCTGTACTCCTAAGAGGAAGGTTCCCTTTCAGGGACAACTTCCCTTTTCTGCTCACCCTACTCTCCAGTGAACTAATGCACAATCTATTTGAATCCATACGAAGTAGGCCACCAAAGTTTGTGAGTGGTTTCCGTAGCACTGGTGAAGATACAGTTGCCCTGTGGAATGATGCAGATCCATCAAGCACTGGTTGTTCAACTGTACCTCTAACCTGTATATGTTTAGACAACAAAAAGGTGTTAAATCTTATGCAGTTCAGTTACAATCTACTGGAATTTTCAAAAAGGCATCCTCAATGGAATATAAAGCACCAACTTGACCAACCTGCAGCATAACTTCAGCATTTCCATTTAGCCAGTTGGCATACGGAGATAATGCAGTCAGCAACATCATGCCACCATCTTTGATATCTGCATCAACCCTAACTTCTCCAGCATCCAGTACATTCCAGTTTAAGCCTTTGAGGCCTTCCGCTAGCTGAGTATCCCAACCTTCTTCAGTTCTATCCCTAGACGCTTTCTTATCCCCAACTTCATCTGCAGATCCTTTTCCTTTCTCCTTGGCCCAACCCGGGACCCATGTTGCCTCATTATTATCTCTTTCTAATTTTTCTTCTTCTAACACATTACCTTGTACAAAAGTTACAGGAATGCTTCCTTGAACATGTACATGACCATTTTGGATGATGGGTTCAAATTTTGCGTTAAATAAAAAACGACTAGTTGATGTCAAGGACGCAACAATTTCAGCTCGTCCAAGATCAATACCCCCCATAGCCCCATCCAGGAGCCTCACTTGCACATCACATTCTGGTTTAGCAAGACTACCTCTAAGATCCCCTTCCATGTGCAGTATACCCTTTATTGGTGCTAAAAGTTGTCGCAATGGATGAACAGCATCAGTGGCTGAAGATTCAATAATCTGCACCACAGTGGGGACTAAACTGACTGGGAAGTTAAGAACAGCAAAATGCAAATTGGTTATAGGTCCTAACAAAGTTCCATCTGCATGTACGGTAGCATTATCCTTCTGAACGAACATTTTCTCTAGACGCAAGCCATCATCATTGCTGTACAAGCCAGCAGCTAGGACACGCTGTGTTTTATAAGTTCCCCATTCCCATTCCTCCCCCTGGAAATCAAACTCTGCCTGGTAAATATATGAATTAGAAAAATGTTAGATTATTGCCTTGTGAAAAATATATTAGTGGACAATGCTTCAAGAACATGCTAACCAACAAAATTTATAAAAGCGAACTCAAATAAAAAATGATCAATTTTTTGTGGAGCTTAAATTATAACTGAGGTGTTGCAAGTCCACACACGCTCTACAAGTGAAGAGCAGGATTAGAGGAGCACTTAAATATGGGCGATCTTTATTCTCTACACTAGTCAGTGGCATATTCCCCCCCCCCCCCCCGCTGCATGACATAACACAAGCCTAAAAAACACACAGTTTTTACCCTCGTTCCAAATTTCCTGAAAAACTATGAAATTACATTTTCATAGTATTTGCAATCCTTTCTAACCTTCGAAAACAAACAAAATATAACGCGTGGTCTACGGGATACAAAAAAGTTGCATAAAAGAACTGAATTTATTTGCTCCAAAATTATTAGTTTATAATTAAAATAATTTAAAGAAAAGAATTTTGAACCTTGGCAAGCATTAGCTCGCCAATTTACTACGTAAAAACTGCACATTTCTTTATCTTAGTTTAGCATTGATCTCATATTTCACGCATTAAAATGGGAACGCACTGAATATAACATTTGTAGATATGCATGTTCCCATGTCATCAATTCATTTGAATTATTGTAAAGTAACATATTATGACGTGTATGAAGCCTATTTTCATATTACTGGATGCCATTCTCAAGATGCACCCTGGAAACTAAAATGATAAAAGCTAGATTCAGATTTGCTAGGCCAGGGACCAATTATACAGCTTCTCACTAGAAAAGAGTATCTATTAATTTATTGTTAGTCAAGGTTAATTCTATTTATTGAATGGGAGATAACATACAACACTTTTGGCAATTCCTTCAAATGACAGAAAAAGTTAATGGTGGACACGTGGAGTTCATCATTTATGTTTATGCAACTGGGATAAGACATTTCAGAGGTATCTACCATTGTGTCCCCATTGCCCCCACCGCTTGCATCTAAACATCCACGCCAGCGACCTTTAAGTTCAGCTAAAGCTGGAAGACTCAACTCCTCAAGTATCACTTCATTTGGTACAGTAAAATGGGCCCGAAACTCCTAAGAAAAAATTATGGACATGAGCAATGAATAAAATAATAAGGAACAAATGCTGGGGCGTTTATCATGCGCTTTCCATATACAAGATAGCGAAGAGCAGAAAAATTACACTAATTATGAAGAAAAGTCCATTTATGGATTTATCATGCACTTTGCACATACAAGATTTGTGGTAAGGAGCAAAAACGTTGCACTTCTTTATCCATTTACGTCCTGATTCATATAGAATACTAAAAATAGATTTTAGAGGCTATTGTAAACTTAACTTATTCTTTCAACAGTTTAAGCAAAAATGGAGAGGAATAGTGAACAAAATAGTAGATGTTTTAATATCGTAATATCCTACCTCGAGAAGATTTTGAAGGTTTTCAGCATATACCCCCACCGACTGCAGAGTTTGCATGAATAGGTCCTACAAATTAAGTGCAGAGTGTCATGAAGATTCAACAAAGTATGATACTAAATCCATGCATCCTTATAAAAAACAGTAGATTTATATTTTTAGTTTTGTTGAGTCTCATTCTCTATCTATAAACTATCCAATTTAACACTGTACAATACATTTTTTTAGTTTTGTTGAGTCTCATTCTGTATCTATAAAATATCCGAAGATTTAACAATGTACAATATAAAATTCATGCATCCTTATAAAAACAGTAGAATTATATTTTTGAGTTTTGTTTAGCCTCATTATATATATATATTAAATATCCAAGCACACAACGCTAGGGGATAAATATACCAGTGTAGATTAAAATCACTATAGATTTAGTTATATGACCCAATGGGCCCAATGACATTGTATATAATTTTAAAAATTGGTTCAACAATTTCAATTTTGTGCATCTCTCTCGAGAGTGCGTTAAGCTAGCATCTAAAAAAGATGGGTAAAAATTAGCATGAAATGCGTCAATGGACAAGGTAAGGTAATTTTATAATTGGTCCAGATATCAACATAGAACATAATACATGTCCAATTTCATCCAACAATAACATTTGTTCAGCAACGTAAAAATAAGCACAGCTTACTGTAAACAATGAAAATATTATAATTCACTTCAAAAAAACATTAGTAAAGTGTGTCGTATACAAAAATTATGGGTATCCAAAAGGCAGGGAGGAAAACTTTTGGAGAGTATATTCCACAGCAACAACATAGTTTGCATTTCTCAGGATCTAGTTTAAATCCTGAAAGTAAAATTATTGGAAGATATAATAGATAAATCAGAAAGAAATATAGAGAGAATAGGGTATAAAGAAGAATCTAGGGGAAGATACCATCATACAGAATCTGGAGAGAAAGTCTCTTATACTAAACAACTACAAAGAGAGATGAGATTCTCACAAGTACACCTTAATGACTTAACTTTCACCTCCCTCAATTCACTTAACTACTTTGTACACTTCTCACTCGTAAGCTAAGACTCTAGGTAATAAGTTGGTTGGTTGTGTTCTTGACAGTATTTGAAAAGTTTATATGGTAAAAGAAATCTAGTCCATTAGAATTAACATACAGAAGTAACTTGATGCATACTGTAGTGAATGCACCAACAATTCTAATATGCTGAAAAGAGACTCCTATAATTAACCCCAAAAGTACATTTTGTTGGCAAGCTTTAAGAATGATTTTTACGAAAAATGATGAATCAATACAGCTTGGGATACTCGGTTATGAAGCTAAAATGCAGACGAGGACATCAAGTTCATTCCATAGATAGTACAAATTGAAACAAAGGAAAAAAGAAAATAAAATGTCTTCCATTTTGACAGCTCCAATTCATATGTACAAGAGCTTTCTTAGAGGCTTACTTAAAAAGCTCAACAGAATGTGTAGAAAGGTACTCTATTCCTACGTAAGCCAACATACATGGGGATAGATTTAAGCTTTAAGTTCCTTTGTGCCAACATTAATGAAAAAAATGGAGAAAAAGTACCACCCAGTTGTTCACTATTAGGTAACTATGTTAATTCGACTTGCTATATGATATAGTTTATACTTGGTACCAACAAACCCAATGCTAATCGACAACTTATCATTACGTATTTACTCCAACTGAGTAAAGTGCATTCAAACCTTTGATCTATACTGAACAGCAGGATCAGTACTTCTAGAAAGAAGTCTAGCAAGTGGAAGCATCTCAACAATCTCAGCTCGAGGAACCTCTAGTCTCATTCTCCATCTGCCCATAGAAGATATTACACTACCCAACTTACCGGCCATTGCTCTCCTGAGCAAGTTTCCTTTTTCTACTCCAGCAGGGCTACGATCACGTGTCCCAGGCAGCACGTATTCACCTTGAATTTCATATTGACTGTTACTTTGTTCCAATGCAGCTTTTTCGACAGTAATCTACAAAAGATATTGCCAACCAGAAATGAAAATGCCAAATATTCAAGATGTTGCATCTTGATTATAAATTTATAAAAAAAACATAGCACACAAGTAAATGAAGTTATACTACTGTTATTTACTTATTTCCAGCAACATATATATAAGAAGTTGGGAACTGAAGACTAGATGCAACTAAAGAGAGTAGATCTTGCAAACAAAAGAGAAAGAAGCGAGGTGCTACTATTAATAACAAGGCGATGGACATGCATCAGTGTGCAACTAGAAAATCACAAGTTATATGAATCAGTTTTCACAGTAAAAAACATATCATCTGTAAAGTGAAACACAAATTTATGGGTCTAATTGGCAATTTTTGTAGATACAAATGGATACAGAATATAATGAATCAATTGTCCGTGAGAGAGAGTCAGAGAGATCACAAAATAATACATATCAAGCATACTAAAAAGATAGACAAACTTAGTGATCCAGAGTTCTACAAGGGAGAATTCTGCCAGGGGAAAGAAAAAGTGCATCTTATTTACTCTAACTTATGTGATTAGCCTATACAATGGTTCACACTTTCTTTTAAGTTTAAAATGTAATACAACCAACTAAGAAAGAAAAACAGCCACGTCTTCCGATTACAATCAATTCAATATATTGTCTCAACTGAAGTCATTAAAACAAAAAAATAATTTGCAACATCTGTAATAAACAAACCATTCCAAAAACAGGACCTTTGATAATGCATGTCGTTAATTGTCTATAACATCCCCATTCCTGGGGAAGATAGCAACGGATACTCTAATAATATCAGAGGATAGTACTCACCACATCCCCACTCCATCTAGCGGCCACATCTAGAGCTTCCCCCAATACGCCACTGAATTTTGGTTTAAGTACAGATAGCACACCATGACCCCTTCTTTTCTGAAAGTTCAATTGAAGTTCCGCCTGAAGCAGATCAGAAAGAAGTTTAGCAAGTCAACATAACTTAAAGATCAATTTATAAGAAGATCACAGTAAATAACCTATTTGAATGGTCAAACATTATAATAGGAAAGGTTTCAATTTTAAAAGATTAGTAAATTGCAACTTTTGACAGAAACATAAAACAGAGTTATAGACTCTTCAATCCTTTACAGCCCTGCCTTCGTTTCTGTTATGTAACCAACTCTCCAAACACCTTAAGGTGTTAGAAGGAGGCCCTAATTGGTTCATATATTATATTTAAAAGTTTAATAATAACAATATAAAATAAATCAAATATGGATACGGATACAGCAAGGATAATAGAATTGAAATCCTAGATCAAAGTAAAAGTTCAGATTTCAAATATGGCATAAAACTCGTGCAAAATGAAAGTAAAGCTAAACACATGAATAATTACTTTCATATTCAGCTAAGCAGATTGAACTAGTTTCTCTCTCCCATCCGTGTTCCCAGGTTATCCTTGTGTAGGAGATGCCCACCCCACATCGTGATATCCATACCAGGATATGTATTCTAAATCAACACACTCTACAGCCTCTATTAGCCACTCTTAATATTTATTAGTCGTGCTTTAATATTTGATACCCATGTCAAATATGAGACAACACGACCTTATATTTGCAACCAGACACTTCATACTCTACAAGTCCAATCCAAAATCACAAACAAAGGCCTCTACGAAATATATTTGTTAAGAGAAAGAACTAATATGAGGAATTGTTATAATATTATCTGGTAGATTTTATGTTACGCATAATCAAACAATTAACTGCAACAAGTTTAATGGTAATAGACACTACTTTTAAAATAAAGAATAAATTAAAAATATATATTAAGTGACACACTTGCATGTCATGTTCCACGCCCGTGTCTAATTTTGGATCTGTATTCAAGATTCCAAGCATTTTTAAAACTAACGACGTTTGGATCTGTACCCGTGTCTGATTCTCACGACCTGAGTCCAGGTAACATAGCATGCAACATTGGACATCAGGGCTATGGACGCGCCTTTCATTTTATGAAAATGATCTTACCAGTTAGAGCTTGTTCACCAACCCATCACTGTAGAAACTTATATATTACTGTCATTGCTACCCTTTCTCAATCACAGATGTAGAAATATGGCAAACCCTACGAGCCTTCAATTTAATTAAAGCAATAACATTTATAGTTTATACAAATGATTTTATGACTGTCTCAGTAAACAGCGAGAGACATACATCCTTACTCATATATAATAAATTATTTTTTACATTTTTTGTATTGAGAATAATAATCTTAAAATCTATAAGCAACTTCAGAGACAAGTATATTCAACAACACTTTAATCTTAACATGCTGGTACATAGATAATAACAATATTGTTAGTGAACGGATGTCAAAATATAATGTAAAAGTTTTTACATATTACATATTACATATTGTGATTCAACAAACAATGTCTACTTTTACAACCATGCACTAACGATTCTCTCGTTAGCTAGAAAAGGTTATGTTTCTTGGTCATGGCACTAAAGCAAATTACTTGTTCAATGCCATCTTAAAGTGCTAGCATTTTGTGGTAGAACAAGCCAGTATTATCTTTCATGCAAGACTAAGAATTTCCAAAAGTACCTAGTTAGCATGGGCACACATGTTTTGTACCACACTACGCGTGCTTGGAGACATGGAGATAAAGAACCCTAATGTGCACCCCTTAACAAAACGCTGAAGTTCTGCATCTATACAATAAGGTTCAAGCTTCCTTTAATGTATACAGTAAACAATATATATATATGGTCGGGTTCAGATGAGAACTATGCATATAATAAAAACGAGAGATCGAAATTATTTGCCTAGAGTGTGCCATGTACTTCTCTACACTTCATGTTTAAGTGCAGAATATTTAGTTATTACTCTATCCCAAATTAGTTGTTTTGTTTGACTTTTTGTGGTCAAATTGACCAAACTAGGATTATAAATTATAAATTATTCTTTTATAATTTTAAAAAACTGAAAATTACAATTTAAAATAGATTATATATACTTTCTAATAATACAATTATTGAAATTATTAAACAGATGCAATTTTCAGTCAATGTTTGGTCAATTTGACTAAAAAAATCAAACAAGACATATAAATTGGGACGGAGGGAGACTATTATAAGCACAAGAGGTATTAAAGAAGGTCAAGGGTCCAATACCCATCAACTACAAAAATTAACATATTTTAAATTAATAAGAGGCTTAATGTTCGATACTTGACAGCTACAAAATATAACAGTATATTTATTTTATTACTACGAGAGGTCTGCAGTTCCATCATAAACAACTATAAGAAAATCTATATTATTTATTAATATACAAACGATATCCACATATAACATATATTTTACAAAATAATAGATGAAAATATATATGATATAATAAATATAGAAAGAGTACATTGCATGTTGCATCCCCTAGATTCATAAATATCGACATTGGTATACATAGATTGAACCGTGCACTTTGGTCCGGTAAGTTTCAAATTTCATGCACTTCACATCCCCTGAGCCCAACCCAAATTCAGCATTGTCAACTTTTCCTAGGGCATTTTCGGAATTAAAAAATACAACTCCATTAAAGCTCCAATAAATTCATTAAATCTTAATTTAATATGTAACAAATTTCACTAGAACTCTAAGAAGTTCTTATAATTTCACAAAAGCTTCATTAAAACTCAAATACACAAATTTAAAAATCCATTCAACTTCATTGAAGTTACGATTAGTTCCACCAAAATTCACACAAACCTATCTATTGGAGCATTAATAGAATTTATTGGAGCCTCATTAGAGGTGTAATAGATTTAATTTGTCAAGGGATGCAAAGTGCTTCGTGTTCAAAACTTACACAGCCAAACTGCATATGTTCAAACTAAGTATACTAATGTGTATTTGTCAATCATAGGAAATGCAGGCATGCAATTTACTCATATAAAAAAATTGTATTTTTAATATATATAAATTGTAAAAACCATCAGTGCATTGTACAGGTTATAAGCTTGTCTTTACAACTTAAATAAATAAAATAAATAAATACAGATATCAGTTCCATTCAAGTCATAATAGATCCAGTGAAACAAATTTACTTGCTAAATTCTACCTCATCTTAAATAGCTTCATTAAAGTGTCATAAAGACCACCTTACTATGATGATCTCCTAACAAATGCCTAATACATATATCTCTTCATAGTACAATTGTTTTAAGGAAGACATCTCACCCTCTGTATTGTACCCCGGAGTGAAGCCAGCTCCAATTCATCAAGTGGCAAATTGCGTACCTGATTGACTTCCAAATGTTACTAACATAGACATCAAGAAAAGAAAAAAAAGAAAAATATTCCAGTAGACATGACAATGCAAGCACCTCCAGACTAGCTGAATGCAGTGGCCTGTAGCAAACATTAGCTCTTAGATGCCCCTTCTGAAGAGAAAATGACAACATTTTTCCTATAATGCTTTCATCAGCACTAGGTTGTGATGGCCTTACAACCTCTACTAAAAGACTTTCATCAGGCCTGCCTGTAGCATCCAACTGCATCAACAGAGAGTTCAGAATTTTAAATTTTTGGCCTAAAATGGACATATATTGTTGATACAAAATGTAAACTTAGCAACCCCATCAACATTAAATCTTTGCAAGTGCAACTACGCAAACTTAAGATGTAAATATTTGCATTGTTTTTTGACACACAAATCTCATAATCTGAACTTATTTTCCCTCATTAGTCATTCCAAGAGGTACCTTTTTAGAGGTAGATCCCAAGATTGTGTCACTATAACGCTTCATATTCATTTATATTTGTTCAAAAAAACAGCAACTTGCATTTGACAAAAGATAAGTTAACATTGTAATTGATGTGATACTTCCTATCATACTGCAACAACAAGATATATTAACATTCTCCAAAATGGGTGTTTTGATATGTATTCACTACTCCTTAATTCAAGTGATTCTCTCCTATCAAAAGAAGTAGCTTGTTGAGGTGATTAAAAACGAAAACTAGTATCAGCACCACATTAACGAAATCAATACGACCAAATTGAATGCAGCTGTAGGTGGGAGAGAAAAAATGATCAGGATTTGGACGCAGGCTGGTATAGGACTCGTCCAGGTCAGGCTTTTCTATGAACAGCATAAGACTGGGCTGGTCCTCAACTCAAGTCTGCATCCAAGTAGAGGGCATGAGCCATGACTAAAGTGCTTTGTAAGCTTTAACTTCGATAATACCTGTTCTTAGATAGTGTAGACCAGGCAGGGTGGTCCATGCTAAACAGTATCTTCGAACATCTCTACTAAAAAGTTGATAGCACGCATGATCAGATCATATGAAAAAGCATATGCCCTCATTTTCTTTCCATGCTCTAGAAAGTAATCCAAAACTATTGAATTGTGTTTAAGGGCCAAAAACACAAGGAGTCACTTTATCCACCTAGTCTACTTGCATATTTTAAAAAAGAAAGAAAGGCTGGACAACGTCACAAAAAAAACTACCAAGAATAAAATTAAAATGAAGAAAACAAGGTTAAGGCGAACCTTAATACCCTCGTGTGAAATGCTCAAGATGCCACCCAATTGAGGTGCAATCATCAACTGATTCAGTTTAAAGCCTGAAACTGAAACGTCACCGACAAGACTATCTGCATCTTGCACAACTTTCATAGACACGTCTTCATTTTCCTTGGAAGTCAACACTTGCTCGTTACTGATGCTTAATGGCTTAACAACTTTTCCTTGAAACTTGATTCTTCCAGTAGCTTTCAGATGTACTGGCCGTAAAGAATCAAAAGCATGTGAAGAGACCAAGCTGAAAAACTCAAAACCACGCATGCGTAAATCTAATTCAACTCCTTCCACGATCAAGGGCGTGCCATTCCTCATGCCCGGCTCTATCTTATCTAAAACGTACTCATCAAGATAGTCTGTAAGGATTTTCGTGTAAAGTTCAAAAGCAACTGATGATGAACTAACAATAATGTAATCATGTGATATAATGATATCTCCTCGAGCATCACTAAATGATCCTTCAGCTTTAGGTGCTGTCCACTTAATGTCGAACCTTCTGCAATTGGTTTGTAAATCGACAATATATGCAATCAAATAGAGGAGCAAACATTAACACAAGTCCATTTATCAGAAAGTAAAGAACAAGTCTTACGGTCTAAGCAAGGATCCAGAAAGCTTTGTTTCCCCATTTAAGTCCCCTAATTTAAGTGGCATCAGATGAAGCGAAGCAGGTAGATATCGATGCATAATTTTATCGAAAGATAGATTCCCCGAAAAGTTTACATCCATTGCTGTATCATCTTCTTCACCCTGCAATAAGGAAGGGCCCAACATGAGAAGTAATAAAATTTTGTAAAAACTAAAAAGCATATATATTTAAATTTAAATAATTAGTAAAACTTTAATACACCAGCAATATTTGAACCCCAGGTTCATTTTTATCCAAAGATTGCAGAGTATTGATATAACAGCACTATGAGTTTAATTTGTAAAGTGCAAACAAAGTTATGGGTCAAAGAATTAAAAACAAATTAAGTGGTTTTGAAGAAGATAAATAATATGCATATGTTTTAAGTAGAAACTGCATCTTTACTTGACAATAAACGAACACATGCTAAAGAAAGTGGAAATATTGAAACAACGTTCATGCATAATATGTGCACCCTGTAGTTTCTTTCGAAAAATTTTGGGCACACTTTACCCACGTTAAAGCAAAAGTATCTATGTTACCACAAGTAGATAATTAGGCAGCAGTAATTCTGATGGGGTAGTTTTTTTCCTCGCCATGTTGGACAACCCTTGGGCTGCTGATACAGAATTAAGAACGACTGTGTCACTTTCTGCATTTAGCCTGTCACTGTGTGTTTGTTTTTTTGTTTTTTTGTTTTTTTTTTTTTTTTTGGGGGGGGGGGGAGGGGGGGGCACTCGATGGAAAGAACTTGACAGGCATCCTTATGTAGGTTAATTTATCTCCAACACTGAAATACAATTTTTATATACCTCAGGACAGATCCATGCATTTCCTGCTCCACGAATTTCACCACCATCAACGAGGCTAGCTCTGATTCCATACAAATCAGCAACCTATCACGTTCATGGAGCACTTTACTGAATGTTCAAATTTAAAATTTTAACTTGCACTTCACCCAGAATATTGAAGATTAGGACATACAACTTACACAATTATCAGTGTTGAAAGTGAAATTTGCAGAAATATAGGAAAATGGAACTCGATCAACTGCTGCCACTGCACCAGCCTCTTTATTCTTCATCATTGTCTCATAGGCAGCTGATGCAGGAATATCAGAAACTGCACTAGTTATCTTCCTCGAAACTAATCCACTTCCTACAAATGTTGGAGCATCCAAGGGACCTTGGCAATTGAAAACGGCTGTTACAGAACCAGCCAGCTACACCAAATGCAGAAACAAAAGAGAGAGAAAAAATTGGTTAAAAACATGCACAGGCAACTACACAACAAAATGAATAAGATTGAACAATAAGTTTCTTGTAGATTTTTGGATCTAGACAAATTTAACTAATGAACTGATGTACATACTGGGAACAAGAAAGGCTTCATCTTGAATGTCTTCATCAGGGCATTAACTTCAACAGAAGGGACCTGAAGATAAAAAATATTAACAGAAGGGACCTGAAGATGTATCGCTCATAAACTGTATCCATACACTTCGACCCAGGCAACATCCAACAAAATGGCATCCAATAATTTAAAGCATTAAAATTTCCCTTCAAAACCCACATAGCTCATAACACATTCACCTGAAACATAAGGTGAAATTCTCCCTCCTCAGGCTCAATGCCAAAATCTCCAGAAGCTTCCAAAGGTACACTACCAAACCAACCACTTGCATTTTGTAGAAATATTCTTTGAGCACGGAAGCACAAGCTTGCAGTTATATCCTGCAAATGGAACATGTCCAACATTCACTCAACTCCTCAGAATAGTTAAGTATAAACATGTCAAGTAGAATTGTATCAGTAAAAGGGTTAGGATGACTAAATCTAAATAGCAAGAGGCATATGCAACAGAAATTTTATAAATAAATCTAGAGATGCTTCTTTAAGCTATTAATGAATTGCTTCTGTGTGGGGAAGTGGGCGCGGAAACGGAAAATGGGTTTAGAAACTTGGTTTGGAAATAATTGAATAGCAATTAGCAATGCCTATCAATCCAATATGTCCTAATTACCATATTAAATATCAACAAATTCATGGTATCTATTCTTCAAGAATACTGCTAAAATAAAATTCCTCAATTTGGCTTTAGAGTGTCACATAGCTACCCTAACTTCACCAAAGAAAATGTTGCAACTCAATAGTTTGCTGCAATGAAAGATAAAATGTTAAAATGCATAGAAAATTTGGGGGGAAATTCGATGTGATCTAGTGATACTAACAAGCTAGTTATATATTTTAGAGTATTCTGCTTTGCACACCATCACATCACTCTTCCACATAATAATATCTATGAACAGTAATAGCATGTAGACATGCAAAGAGCACATGAGCAGTATAGCTACGCATATCAAACCAATACAAAACATGACGAGCATAGAACTACTAATATAACTCGCTTATTACCTCCAAATTTAGAGAATACATCAAATCAAACAAATTGAACAAACATGCTGTATGCTTGCAACCTTCTGTCATATAATTGCATTTTGTTTTATTACCTACCAAGTATCAATAGCTTGATAATTAATTGGACTCCTTCCACTTATATAGTATGTGAGACGGAGAATTTGAGATTATTCGGATACATTGATAAAACAAATTAAATGCACTAGCTTTAGACCCGTGCAATGCAAGCCACTATCATTTTATAATTTTTTGTTTCATATTTTATAAAAAAAATTATGCGTTATAGTTTTTATAACTAAAGAAAACACACACACACATATTATTTCATTTCAACTCAACTTCTTCCACAGCTTTCATTTCAATTTCCTCAACTCAACCCAAGTCATAAAACACTAATACTATTGAGTAAAACTCAAAACAATAGAAAAATTTAATGTGCAATAAGTCATGTAGTTTAAATTGTTTATTAATGCTCACTTTAAAATTCGCACTAGTACACAAAAACGAAAATTAAACAATAATATTAATCTTATTTTATTGTAGTTACCTAGGATAGAATTATTACCTTTGTTGTACTTTGGATAAGATCTCTCTTGCCCTCGCTATATATGATATATAATATGTTATTGGTAAGATTTGAACCCTTGACCTTTCGCAGAATGACGACACACGACACACAGCACACCAACTTTATGGATAAGATCCTTATGCGGCTTATTATATATAGAATATTTATATGTACTCAATTAAAGTTATAACAAGTTACCCAGGCTTATTCTATATAGAATATAATCTGTACTATCGTTGAAGTTATTATATATAGAATATAATTATGAAACATATCAACACACATTACTATTCTCGACACCATAAATGATAATTTAAAAAAAAAAACTAAAGAAGGATAGAGAGAAAGGAACACAAGTGAAACTAAGACATACAAGGAATTCTGACGGGGCATCAAATATTTGGAAGGCCAGGCCTGTCACATCAAGCTGCCCATGAAGATTAGGAAAGACTTCTCCACTTGACATGCATATATGGACCTATTAAAAGAAATATGTTAATTTAGGAAAATTTCTGGATATAGCAACCATGCATATGTAGTCTAATTCTCACGAACTAAGAGTCTTGCAGAGAAAGTAAACTAGTACTTCTCGAGTATAGACTTAAGCTTAAATACTCTAAGTGACTGAAAAAAAATGAATTCTCTGTTTGCTAAACCATTATCTCTGCATATTCTATTTGATCATTTTCAATATATATATATATATATATAAACAGTATTTTAGAATAGAAGTTACTATTAAAGAACCCTCAATGACCAAATTTTAAACAATCATCATTAGTATTTAATTTATTCGGAGCTATTGATCAAACAACATTTTTTTTGTAGGTTTGGCAGGAATGATGGAATTCACATAGAAAGTGATAAGAACAAAAGGGAAAAGGAGAGGGATAATAGTGTCATGATTCAGCACAGGTTACTCTTTTCACAATGAAACCCTTGTTTGATTCATCAAAGCACTCATTAAAAATGTTAATGATCAACTAAAATCAATGACAGCTAATAGGACATCTAGGACGCTACACATAAAAGGCTTAAAACGATAAAAATGACTCTTTAAGGACTGGCACTATTAGCATAGTTACATAAATATTTAGATGTATCTATGCACTGCAGTATTAGTTAAATATATTGGAAACTTTGTAATCGCCTGTCAAATCAATGAGTTTACTTTTGGTGACACATGACACCTGAGAGGATAAGAAGTAACCACCTCAGATTATACAAGGGAAACAGCAGTTTTGAAAATCTTCACGTGCAAGTGGTGAAATCTTTGCAAGACACAGGATGACAATTTTGAGCTAATATGAGAATACTGTACAATAACATAGTGGAATTAGAGAAGCACCTCACCGCTAGCTCTTCCTTTAGACCAGGTAATTGGGATTTCTAGTATCCTCTCAAATAGCTGCACAGAAAACATGTAATTAGACTATTGAACAATTATGTTGTACAAAGCAGGTTCCTTGCAGAATTGTGAAAAAGAGGGGGGAGGGGAGGGGATAAAAATAGGCCGTCAACAGTTTATAAGTTTCTCCAAATACAATAAAAGAACAATAAATCCCATCCGCCTTACAGGAACAAAGAGGTTCAAAACTTTCAGATTCGCATGCCATTTCTGTTCACTGATATCGACAAAAACATCTGTAGACAACCAGCCACCGTCTTCAGATTTTACATGTGATCTCCACATCTTGCAGGTGCCACTCAGCTGTACATGCACACGATCATAGTCATTCTGAAATTTAACGTGTCCAATCGCATTCTCCATCTCCCTACAAAAACAAGTGTAATGATATAAGTACTTGTTACAACAAAAATTAATCAAAATTTCCAGATACTAGAAATCAATACTTCAGTTTACCCCTGTAGCTGTCTACTGGATGTTTAGATGGTGGATGGGGAATAAAATACAATTAGCCATCAAGTCTTTGCATTTACCAACGAAACCAAAGTGATTGTTTGTAATAATATTTTTTGCAGGATGCACTAGGAACCACTGATAGGGATCAGATTTATTCTGATTCATTATTATTATTATTATTATTATTATTATTATTATTATTATTATTATTATTATTATTATTATTATTCCTGCATCAACCACTGCCATTTAGGTCATCGAGTTTTGAACCTATGACATGTACCAAAATTAGGTCAGGTCTTTTGCTTCTTTTTATTGGTAATTTACATTGTTTCTCTCAATGCATCAGGTTTCAAGTGCACTGGGAGGGGAATTGAGGAAGGGGTGAAAATAAAACTCTAGATCTCATCTAGCACTAGAAGTTTCTGCCAACATTTGGGCACACCTAATTCTCAAATAGGCTGCGTCTTTTATCACCAAACATAGTGATTGCCTGTTCACTCTTAGTGAAAAACCCTGGATCCCATATATGTTGTAATTTTAACATTATATAAAATGAAAGTAGTGCAGCCAGTAAGTATAAGAAACCGCATCCTGTCATTTAAAAGTATTAAAGCTGTATATGCATCAAAATGTATATGATGTGCATATGTTATTTGTTTTCAACTGGTGGGCTGACCACACAACAGATACATCTTGGCTCCATGATAAGCTCATGAGAATTTATATAATGTATAAGGATTCTACAAAATGACTCCACAAGATCATGTACATTGGATTTTTTTTATAATATTACAAGAAAGTACAATTGAAGTAAACAATCAAATTATAGCTACACTTCAACTTAATATTGGAGCTCACCAGACATATATAATTATATATATAAAGAAGCAAGTGCAAGTCGAGTCAGGCAAGAAGCAAGTGAACGTCGACCTGGGTTACCAACACTATGATTTTTAATAGTCTCAAATGCACATTCCAAACTTAACAGGTAGATGGAAGACTAACATGCCTCCGTACATATCTAACAATAGAGGGTAAAGTGGTAAACACTATGAGTCTATCTCATGAATGTTGTCCAGTTCAGTACAGTACAATGCAATACAAGAAACAGATATATTTCATGGGGAAAAAAGCAGCTACCTGGGCTCATTGTCACCATAAGCAAGGAGCATTAATGTTCCATCTTTAAAATGAACAGAATCTAGAGTTATTGGAAGCATTTTTTCAATACTTAAGGTCTCCCCTTCATCAACCTTTTCAACTAGTTCTGCCACAATATCTTTAACTTTCGGGCTGAACTCTGACTTAAGACGTTGGAATGGACGAGTAACTACGGATGACCAAAATTTTCCCATTCCACTGCTATAAGAATTTAAACCTGATTCTAGGCTCCAAGGCCATACGGAATCCGAATGTTGTACTGCATGTAAAGGATCAGGGTTTAGGGATTTTGATATTTGGGATGTAGGGACTCCTTGATCTTCTGAGTTGCTTTCATCAAACTCCAGAACCTGACCACTCTGTACACTTGATTTTTCTTTGCTATCCATGTCTTTATTCACAAAGGCAACTCCTTGAATATCTTTATTTATATCAAAAGCCTGTGTTTTCATTACACCTGTAACATCTCTAACAGGTGATAACTTTTTACTAGAGCTTTTATCTCCAATTACTCTTTCTTGAGTTGAAACTGACGGATCACTATTAAAACTAGCTTTCATGGTATCCTCGCCATAATGGTCATCTTCAGAAAGGATATGGTTTCTCGAATTTTCAGTATTTGCAGTTACATTCTCCATATTGCTATCTAGGTTCAAGGTTTCCTTGCCAGTCAAGTAAGTTTCATCACCTTCAAAAAATTTTTCCTCATTATTTCTGTTTCCTCTAGTATTCAGTCCTGTAGTCTGAGTCTCCACAGTCATATCATCCGAGCTATTCGAGATAGAAGTACAGGCACCAATAGTATCATTGTCGGGCTTTGGAAGAACCTCTTGAAGATTCATAACATTATTACCTTTAGACAAGTGATTAGGGTCTCCGCATTGAGATGATACCCCCAGGAAGTATGCATGTGCTGCTGATGCACTACGCTCGAGAATTCGCGTTTTTGCTGAAATACCAGCTGCAGAGATATCTCGCCCATTAGCCCTTCTCTTGAACTTACGCTTAATAGGGCCTGGTATTAATTTAGGCCAAAATTTAATTCCTGATCCAGGAGTATTTACTCCAAAAGATTTTTCTAGGTCTGCATGCTTCATATCATACTCCACACCTGCATCCATGCAATGATGATCTCGCCAGTGCAATCTCTCATCCATGCAAAATATTGGTTCAGAAGTTGCTAGTCCTGTTGGATTGTTTGCAAATGCTTTTGTAATACCAAACTCAGACGAATTTGTACCTCCATCAGAAAACATATAACCCATTTTTGCAGCTTCTATAGTTGCATTATCTCTCTCTTGGACCATGCGAGCAAATGCATCCTCTCTAGCAATCCTCCTGGTCTTTGTACGATGATCAATTCCTTCTTCAGTTGACAAGTGCCTTGGAACAATCCCATCCGTAAAAGGAATGCCCAACCAAGTATAGTTCTTCTTTTGCACGACTAATAAACTAGGATTATGTAAAACCGCATCAACAACAATCTTCCCCCTCCGTAAACTTGAAAAAGGAAGGACACGTAATTTTATAGTAGGAACCTCACCGCAAGAAAATTCTTCCACATGAGGCCCAAAAGAGCACGACTCCAATGTAATGCTTAAAGGTGAAATTCTTCGAACTTTCCCGAAATCAAGGTCCCGCTGAATATGTTCACTCAGTGCTGCACAAACAGAAGGCAAAAGCTTGGTTTCCACAAAACTCTTAGCCTTCACCTGCCCATACCATAACAACAGACACACCCCAGACATGACCGCACAGAAGACAGAACACCTAACTATTAATAAACCCTCTTCCCATACCGGAGCCAACCTCGTCTTAACCAAAGTCTTACTTTTCACAAAAGGATCTTTAACGCAATTCACCATCATCCCACTTCTCAACCCAATATTCTTCCACAACAACTCCACATTTCTCCCACAAAAATGCGAAAACTTAACCCCTTTAGAAACCCAATCATTGTTCTTAGCACGAATAACACATATACGAGAGCCCCTTCTACTTACCCCCACGCCAAATAAATTCCCATTCCTATTTCTTCGATTTCCATAACCTTGAACAGGAACGCCAAGAATCGAATTACGCAACGAGACACCCATTATTTCCAACTTCTAACTCCTAACCCACTTCAAAATTCATTCATGGGGGACCAAGAAACATGTCTTAGTCCCCACATAATACATACATATAAGTCACAAAAACACTCAAGAACCTAATAAACAACAAAACCCACGAATAAAATCTCAAAATAAAGCAAACCCATCAATCATTTAAACATACTTACGCAAAACAAACCTGACCAAAAGCCTTTCCGTTTTGTCCCACTGCACATGTATATACAATACCTTAAATATCAAACTGTATGTATGTATGTATTCCAATGTGGTCGTAAATGTTGATTTTCAGACCAATATTCTCCTGATCCTGGATTATAGGATAGGTTAGATATTTGATTTTAAGGTTGTGAGGATTATTTGGGGGATGATGTTGGAATTTACAATCCAGTGCAAGTGTTGTGTTGTTCTTGAGTTTGACCCGACCCGTGTCGAATACGTTTTCGTTGGCTTCCTAGATTGGTATACTACTGTACTTTGGTGCTCGTAATCTGCACGGATGCACAAAAATTTGTTAATATTTTATAAATTTTTATTTATATTATAATAATTATTTTATATTATAATATTTCAAATTTGTATTTAAGTTTATTAAATTTAGATATTGTATAACCGGTAATTATTATTTTAAATTTTGTTAGTTTTAAAAATAAAATTTGATATATATGCTTTTAATTATGCATAAAATTTCAAGATAATAGTATGGACTATGGAGCCTTTACGAATTGATCATGTTGGAAGTGTGTTTCATTTGTTTGTTTGTGTGTCATGTATTTCAGCATGACTTTTAAAAAAGGTGACAAGGCAGAGATTGATGAATCTGTTTTTGTTATAATAAAATAATGCGACATCGCTAGTGTGATATGAATTTTTTGAAGTTATAATTATAATATTTTATCATAATATGCATTCAAATTCTTAAATAGATACACTTTAATATCAAACATTTAACTTTAAAGGGTTGAGCACTATTAAATAATTCAAATGGTAAAGAATTTAACCTCTGTCGTTTCATGTCTTGAGTTCAACTCTCACCCGGGAACTTTCTTAGAACAAATATTAATTTGTAAAAGTTATAAGTCCAATTATTCAAAAAAAAATAAAGAATTGATTTTCGCCTAAAAATTATATTTCATGATCAACGTACGAGATTAAGTTAATTGATGCATCGTTAGTTTACAATCGTAAGGGGTTTTATATCAAATTGTCCATCGATCTCATCAAAATATATCAAGTAAATCACTGATTTCCACGATGACTCATTTAAAACACTAAATTCATAATATATATTACTTCGTTAAAAACTCAACTATCAACATGGATTGACCTATTACGTGGCAAAATAGATCCCAAAACAGAGTCTTTCTAGTATACAACAGAGTACAATCTATATAATTATCACCTTCCTATAAACTTCATTGTCCATGCACTGCCAAAATAAAGACCCACAAGTGGTCCACCAAGAAGCAAGAAGTATTTGCGTAAGAAGATCTATCGATGGTGTGACTATAGGAGCTGCAATTACAGCACTGACAATAACGTATCTCCAAATTGATAGCATTTGATCTCCGGATACTAAAGCAACTTATCCCGGAATGAGTTGTATTACTGGAACATGAAAAGAAAATTCATGATTACGTTAGTTTGACTTCTGAATTTGTACAACACAAATTGTAGCGATTAAATTTGCTACGGATATAGTGTCACAAGCTCACAACACAATCTTTTTTCATTAAATCTCATATAGTCCTCTGTTCACGAGTCAAATAAATCACAAAAGTCTGAATATCCTCTTCAAAGGGAAATCAAATATCAACTTTTTAAAATAATTTACAGACGTCTGAACACACTTTCAAATGATATTTTAAATATGCTTGTAACTACTACTCTATAAGAAACTTGACATATTGGTCCTTAAAACATAAAACATAAAATATAAATTAGACATCCAAATTAATTGGATCATTTGTTATAGAGTCAGATGTTCCATTTGCAAAATAAAGCTAGTACTTCAGCAAAATTATGTCCATTATTCTTAAAATACAGTAAACACTCAGGCTTATAATCATACATGACAGCTGAATCTTCCAAATCACGAAACGACAACAAGTCAATATCCACATTTTCAATTACATCAATCTTTCCATCAATATAGTAGCATTTAGGATGAGGAGCAAATTCACCATGGTGATGAACTTCTATGTTCGTGTACGTGGACATACTGTTACATTCAAATATATACAACTCTAATTAATTAAGATGATTTCACATGATATGACATGTATAATAATATAACAAATCAAGATCACATATATATAATATAAGTAACCCAGAATAATACATGAAAAATCGATCAAAAATTACATAATTTCATTAGTCCTCTAAAACCCTTCGATATGTACCTTAACCAATCATAGTGAATAAACTCTGATCAACTATGAAATGGAAGATATGTTGATAAATGTAAGCTTCAATCTAGTTCAAACCTTCAATCGATGCACTAGAGTTTTGCCCCGGTTGAAAATGAAAGTGAGATATGGAATAACAATCGGTGTAGCAGTGTGTGTATTGCATGTGTTTTGGTTTCCCCCTCTATTATGCTGATTTATGTTTATTATTTATTGTTATTTTTGACGTGTAATGTTTTTATTTTTCTTTTAAATTTTTTGGCCATGTAATATCCACGTATTATGTCAAAGTCAGCAGTTGTTAACAGTAAAGTTTTTCGTCAATTTTAAAAAGAAAGATAACAGAGTGATATATATTATGGGTTTAATGTTTTAAATGAGTCATCGTGGAGATCAATGAGTTACTTGATATATTTTGATGAGATCGGTGGACATTTTGATATAAAACTCGTGCTGCAAGTATCCTTTGTAGTACCGCATCAATTTGGGTTCGGCCCGATTCAAATTAGGGCATTATATATATTTTTATTATTAACGATTAAGATTTTATTTGAATTAATAACATACTAAAAAACGTGTGAAACTAATTACAATAATGAATGCATAAAAAATATTATTATTAAAAAATATAACAAACATTAATTCTCTAATATATAAATTAAAATAAGTGAATGCAGTATATTCATATGTATATTCAAATATAATTTTATATATTTATATTCATCAATTTATATTATATTAATATAGGTATATAAAATATATAAATATTCTGGTGTCATCGTGATGTTGCGATTGTTTTTTTTATCAGCATATACGATAATGTATGATGAATTGTATAGGAATACAAAAGCCGGATCAAGGAGTTTCTTTCATTCAAGAAAATTTATCATCTAACCGACATGTCATACAGAGAAGACCGCGAATATTTAGACAATAAAGTTTTAATGTCTAGTAAGAAAACATTTGTAGTGCTAGATTCCATAAAACCTTATTGCCCGAAAAGTTGAATACTCTATCTTCTTATATACCTAAAAAGCAAGAGAAATAAAGAAATATATAAGTCTCAATAATATGGTCTATCATTTACTAAAAAAGATAAGATAAATTTATACGATTAAAGTAACATATATATTTAAAAATATTTATATAAGAAAGTATAAAATTTTGAATTAAAATTTAATAAAAGAAAAATAAATTATAAAAAAATTTGAAAACAAAACTAATATAAATTAAAGTGAAAAAAGAATTAAAATCCAATCAAAGGGTCCCTTTGGTTGGAAATGTCAAATAACACATAATTAGGTAAATCGAAATTAATGTAAATATTTAATGAAATTTTGAATTTTAAAAATTCTATATGAAATAAACAAGCCATCAAAATGACACTTGATTGTCTCTTTAAATCTCAAAATATTCGCCATCAAATATGATCAATCATAAATTGTACAAAAATCACAAATATTCTCTGATTTAAATCAAACTCCTAAATTATTGTCTAATTTATAATATAATCTGTTTAATAAATTCTATAATTAAAAACTATCTAAATTATTGTACACAACTAATAGAGCCATAAATATTGGTTTTAAAATTCATTAAATCATTTTTAAAACTATACAACCTTTCCAAATTTTAGTTGATCATTCATGACCTAAAAACACTAATATATCAAAATCAAAGACCAATATATTACGAATTATAAATAACATTAACATATAGATACACTGTGACAACCCGAGTCAAATCCCGAGTCTTTTTTGAAAATCGGGTCAAGTCCCGACTTCCGAATCCGAAATAGGCGCAAAGTAAACTGGCTTAAATACAACAACTTGGGTAATCCACAAGCCCATCACATGCCCCCAAAAGATCATGATTTGTTGGTGCACTTAGTAGTAGTACTTTTTACTTATATACTGAATAAATTATCTCAATCTACTCGATGTGGGACTGAGGTGTTACAAACTCCCCCACTTAAATTCCTGACGTCCTCGTCAGGCCGAACAGATAGCCCATAGGCCCAGATCGTACCTCTCTAGCCATTGTGGGATAATACCTGCTGGTTTCGTGTCCCCACTTCCGGACCTTTGTCCATTGTGGGATAATACCACCGGCCTTCGTGTCCCCACCTCCGGCAACTTGACGAATCAAGCTTTCGAGAGTTGGCTCTGATACCATATGTGACAATCCGGATCAAATCCTGAGTCTTTTTCGAAAACCGGGTCAAGTCCCGACTTCCGAATCCGAAATAGGCGCAAAGTAAACTGGCCTAAATGTAACAAATTGGGTAATCCACAAGCCCACCACAGGCCCCCAAAAGATCATGATTTGTTGGTGCACTTAGTAGTAGTACTTTTTACTTATATACTGAACAAATTATCTCAATCTACTCGATGTGAGACTGAGGTGTTACATACACCTTTAGTCACGTACAAAGAAAATAATAAACTTACGAATATGAATGTTCAACGAAGTTCCTAAATATACACAATATCAAATTATACAACAACCAAAAGTTAATCTAAACGAACATTAAATCATTCACCCGACTCGATTTCTTAAAAATCCTATTTAACATGCATAGAATTGACCACAAAATTCAAGATAAAATTCTTAACATGAGTCAAATGTATTATCTCAACCATCAAAATCATGAGAACATATAAAAAATAAGAATACAAATGTCAAATCTTATTCAAACTAAAAATCAAATACAAAAATCCAGAAAAATACATACATATTTGAAAACTCATAAACAATACTTCAAAAAGGAAAATTATAACTTCAAAAAACACACATATATGTCTAGGCCGAGATGAAATCAAGAAAACTAAAACTCACAATTAAAATATTGATTAAAAAATTTAACCAAAAATGATACCGTCGACTCGAAGAGTTTAACCATTTATTCAAAGGTGTAGATACAGACCCGTCTCCTTCATAGTTTCATTTCTTGTATAATCATCATCATCATCGACTAAACGTTACAATATTTTTGATTTGTGCATATGGAATTTAAAAACGATTATAGGCCAAGAGACGAGGGGGTGGTGTAGAAATCTTGGAACCAACTGACTTGTTTGTGTGAATTCAATATTGTTATGTTGTGATCGTTTTAATTGCCTTATCTAAAGTCGGTCATGTTCGACTTAGATCATTCAATAATTTTGGTGTTGTTTTGATACTGATTTGATGATGAGAATAATTATACTTAAAAGATGGGAATATGTCATTCATGAGCTCATATTCTATAAAAATTATTTTCTACAAATAAAAAATACACATAACTCAAAGAATTAATATATTCTTTGCATAAATTATATGTCTTAACATAGTTCATATAGTTAGTTTGTGAGGAAATGACCAAAATAATACAAAAGTAAATGTTTAATGTCCAAAATAACACTCTGTTAACTAGCACATACATAACGCTTATAATATACGTTATCTAAATCTTAAAGAAATTCATACTCTTGTTACCATCCTGGTTGAGAGGAGAGCGGTGAGTATTTGTGTGCGTCTATACTTAAAGTTCAAACTCATTGGATAACAACAGTTTTTATCAAATAATATATAACCTAGTTAATGTTAACTTTTCATGCGTTAGTATAGTTAACACAAATATTAAATGCGTTAGTGATTAAAACGTATTTTAGAGATGCGTGAAACTTAAGATATTTGAAAGAAGAATGAAACATAAAGATATAATGTGTTAAAGGTGTCGCGCATCTTCTAACACGGTTATATTTGTGACAGGGATGGACTAGAATTTTTAGATGTGCTATTTTGATCGCTTTTTAAAACATTTGTGCTAAATAGGACTAACACCCTAGTTTGTTCGGTTAGATTACTCAATAATTTTAATTTTATTTTAGCAATCATAATATCATAACATAAAAATAAATTGATTTGACAAATTTTTTTATCTAGAGTGCGTCATTTTCTCTAATTATTATTGAATTTTTAAGTGCTCACTTCTCTGATAGATACTTACATTTACAAACATTAAATAAACTTGTTTATATTGAAAAATGCATACATCAAACACCCCCTCAAACCGGCTATATTTTCTCCTTGACCTTTCTCCCAAAATCTTTGTTTCTTCATTTCTGTGTCTATCTTTCTCTGTAATATTTTACAGCTAACCCATTTGCATTAGGTCCCTTTTCACCATCTAAACAACTAACTCTGGCCCTCCTCCGTTTGGTCACTAATAAGCAATAACTTCACCAAAATTTGCATTTGACATTCTACTTACCAGGTGTTCTTTACATGGGATATCTTACAATGCACAACATTTTTTTGTCTATATTCCTGTTGCATGTTTGCTTTAGCTGGTACCCATTTCCTTGCTGGTCCTTGGTATATATATATTTTTTGTTTTTGATCATTTGATGATTATATTTTATTTATCCAGCCTCTTGTGAATGTGTGTTTCTCAGATTGAGGTGGCAGGGTGGATCACATTGAGGAAAAATGTCGCAGCGAAAGAGGGAAGAAGAAAGACTCGAAAGGATTATTAGAGGCCTTCTGAAACTCCCAGAAAATAAAAGATGTATCAATTGTAACCATTTGGTAAGGGGGTTCTTGTTCATTTGTTAAGTTGTACTTTTTTTTATTGAAAAATAAGCATTTCATTAAAATGATTCCCTTTCTTGCTTTATTTTCTGGAGCAAAATTTCGAGGGGCATCAAAAATCGTTAATTGTCGAAACTTAAAACTATCAGGACAATGTGGAGTTTCATGTTTGTTCTATATATAAGCAATGTGTTTATTAGGATGGATTGATGGAAGTAGGTTCTTCTTGTTTCTTACAGTTCTTAAAAAATAAATACAGATAATATTCCAAAGGAATCAATATCTAAGACGATTATTTAGTCAACCAATGGCATTATCTTCTTTCAGGGCCCACAATATGTTTGCACAACTTTCTTGACATTTGTTTGCACAACCTGCAGTGGAGTACAGTAAGTTCTTGAATCAATCTATTATGCTCCACCCCCTGCTATGCATTATCTGTAGTATTAGATCATCGCATGACTTAGCTAATTAGTTGTGCAAATAATGTCAGTCGGGAGTTCAGTCATCGAGTCAAATCAGTGTCGATGGCCAAGTTTAAATCCGAAGAAGTCACTGCACTTCAAGCTGCTGGAAATGAGGTATCTGTGCATGTTCATTCGATACTGCAATGATCTTTCTAACATCTTATCTCATCTTCTAACTATATCTCTCTATCTGGCTTTTACACAATATAGCGAGCTAGACAAATTTATCTCAAAGAATGGGATCCAGAACGTAATACTCATCCGGATGGCAGGTAGTTATTTGTATGCTCTATTCTGATTTAAGTATCATTAAGAATACAGTCTAATCATTACTTTCTTTTGTGTTCCAGTAATATTCATAGACTTCGAGATTTTATCAAGCATGTCTATGTGGATAGAAGATATACTGGAGAGAGGAGTTTCGAAATGCATTCAATAGCAAAATCAGTAAGCTTTTTGCACTGAAAAAAAAATCTTTATACAGCTTTGCTGCCTTTAAGTTGGTCCTATTTAACTAAACAAGCGTATTAGTCAACGCGTATCACATAGTAAAGTTTAGCAGACTCTCTCCATCAAAGCTATCCCCACGACTAAGGTTAATACTCATACTACAGGTTCACAAGGGTAACTTCCATGAGAAGCATTTTATTGAGAAGTCTGGCCTGGGTTCAAGGGAGGACTTCTATGAGAGGCGATATCATGAAAGATCAAGTCCAAGTGGAAGTAGTGACAGGAATCACAGAGATTATATTGATGATAGAAAGAATAAAAATTATATTGATGGCAAAGATTATAAAATTTATATTGAGGGCAGAAGTCCAGATAGCATATATGAGAGATATGCAACTCGTAGGAGTCGTTCGACTGCTCGCTTTGAGATAGTCGATAACAGGAATCAAAATGATAGATATGGAAGACGATCACAAAGCTTTAGGACTACTAGCTCTGACTCCAGTATGTCGCCAGAACCACAAAGGATAAGGGAGAAGGCAGACAATATGGCATCAGAATCTCAAAGGATAACAGAGAAGGTGAGCCTTCCAGTGTTACGCCCTCTTACAGATATTATGGGCGAGAACGCTCCAACTCTAAAAGTCAGTGATCTCCCTAAAGTAAATAAGAGTAAGGATGCTAATGGCGCTGCTTATGATCAGGTGAGGACCATGTACTGATCAATGACATGATGGCACTGTGTTTTTATCATAAGAAAGGACAAAAATAGTTTTTGTTACTTATAACTGTTAAAGTATGCCATTGCTTTTAACTCTTTGAAAATTATCTTCTTGTTTCCTGCTGCATCTTGAGTGTGAAATAATGGCACTGTTAATTTTGTCAAATTAAACAGTAACTAATAATAAAGGTTGGTAAGAAATATTTACATTACACATGAGTCAGTTGAGATACTAAGTGCCCTTCTCCAAGAGCTTGTAGCTTTTTGTTAGTATCTTGCATCACCTTCTCGGTTATATTTGTTCATAGATGTATTGATGTTGTATGCATAAGAAAATTTTCAAATGCCATAAAAATATTGTTAATGGAAATGCAAATGTGGTTGAAGGGAAAATGTTCACTAATCAGTCACCAATATTAAAACCTTGAAGAAGAAATATGCTTATTACTGCTACAAGGTCATGTCTTCCACAAGACTGGAAACTTAATTGCTCTCATGTGCAGTGTAGAGGTCCACTGGCTATTATTTGATTTGGTTATTATCTGTAAAATACTCAATATTTGTTTAAAAATGTGACAATAGGTTTAAAAACCGAAGTAGACAAATTAGACATATCATGGACACCATATCAATTTCCCAAGGTTGAACCTTGCAGCTTATTGATTGGTAGAGCGGCATGCCGTAATTATCAAAGTTCTTATTGTATTAACAACCCACAAAGAAATGCATGTATTAGCTGGTCATTAAAATCAGTTGCCTTTCTCATTTATAGTTTAAGATGATCAGGTTATGATTCCAAGTCCCTCAGTTAAGAATCCTGTCTGTTAATTTCCAAAAGTTTAGTTCTTTTAATTTGGTAACACTTGAAGGATATTTAGTTCATGCCTAGATTCTCAAAAATCTAATATATTGAGACGGTTCAGCATGAATTGTATTAATGTTTGATGTTTCTCACTGCAGGAAAAATCATTTTCTGATAGTCATGGTTCTGCTGATGTGAAGTCAGATGACACTAAAGCAGCAAGTGCAAGTGATTTAATTCAGTATGATAATAAATATGAGTTACCTGATTCTTCTAGTAAAGCACAAACAGAAAGCGGTTCCTCTATTCAGTCTTCGACAGTGCAGAAGACTTATAATCCTCCCAGTGTAAATTCTGTGGAATCTTTATTATTTGAATTATCAGGCTTACTAGTGGGGAATGCATCTGAAAATCCTAGTAATGCAGCTTCATCAACTGAACCTGCAACTATATCAATTTCATCTGTAGCTTCATCACCCAAATCTGTAGCTTCATCACCCAAATCTGTAGCTTCATCAATTGTACCTACATCTTCATCAACTCCTTTAGCCTCATCAATTGAACCCAAAGCTTCAACTGAACCTGTAACTTCATCTACTGGTGCCGTTACTACTAAAAGTGCATTAACACCAAGGACATCGGTAACTCCCACTGGCGAGGCTGCTGCGGCATCTTCATCAGTAGGAAATGCACAAAACCATTCGTTTGGCAGTGTTTGTCCAGTGTCACGGGTAGCTGAAGAAAAGAAAGTCCAAACGACACAGCAAAATAAGCCTTCTGCATCTCCTGCTGGAACTAATACCTCTACTAGTTCACAGGACGCACCAACATTTGAAGCTTTCCTCGATCAGGTGAAAGAATTTTTTCATATCATTTAAACTCAATGCTCAATGTTTAAGATTTGGAGAACCATACATTTTAATGGACATATTGCTTTTTCTCTCATTGAAAAGAGCATGTAAATTGTTAGTACATTAATTTACCCACCCTGTTATTTGCTGCTTGTAATTTATACACAATTATAATGTGAATGCCTGCAGTCAAGGCCTTATTTACCAGCATCAACTGCTCAAAAAGCTCCAGGTGATGCATCAGCTGACCAATCCTCTCCAGCTGTCTCTAAAGAAGCTCAAACTACCACTTCACCTGGAAATGGATCAACATCTACTGGAAGAAAAGAGCTTCCAGCGGTTACTAGCAACCTGATTTGTATTGCTTTTGTGTTTTAATTACTTTCTTGTAGTGATTCATATTTTTTCCTTCAGGAACTTTTCACATTCAGTTATCCCACATATTCTGCACCAACAAATAATTTGCAGTTTCGTCCAACTTATGGAGTGGGATATGGCATGCAATATGCTCCTTCGTCAGTAAGGCATATAACCTGGAACAAATATTAGAACAAATATTAACAAGTTTGTATATTAACAATCTATTTGTTGATGGGAGACTGTATTTATCTTTTCATTCTGATTCAATTTTTTAAACCAGAATGTGATAGCCTTTCCTGGTTCTGAAAAATCAAGGAACCCATTTGATCTTGGAGATGACTCCAGACCGGTTCAAGGTGCAATGGTATGTGCATCAACTACTTTCATTTATTTCAAATTTTCAAATGATGAAAGGGCCCTGTCAGTACATTTCCTCTATCAACATCTTTGTACTCTAAGCTATTGCATACTTGCTTGTCTTCAATACTACATATGATTGCATTCTGTACTTGCCAATTGTTTTTTGAGTCATAGTATTGTCAATTGCATAAAACTGAAAGGTGATCGATAGGGTCTCTTTCCCACTAGTTAATTCTCACGAAAGGGAACAACGTGCTGCGAGTGCGGTACCAAATTGTTGTAACCTGAATAATCCATATCATAGATAGTGGTTTCAGAAAACAAAATCAAGATAATAAAATGAATAGTGATAAAAAGAGCATTCCAGTTTGACGCAGTCTAAAAATATACGAGCGTCGAGAGATATTTTTCTGCGGTTTTATACTATATGTAACTTAATTAATGTTTTCAAGTAAATTATTGAACTGTAATATTTCAAACTTCACATCTTATAAAACAGATATCCTCCATAGCATCTTTCCCAGGAGCAATTCCACAGATGCCACCTCATGCGGGCTTGCAGACTCAGCCATCACCTTTTGCATCTGGACTGCCTACAGAATTGTCTTCTTATGGAATGTACATGTCTACAGGTAATATTCAATCATCGTAGTTGGAATACTAATACTCTAATATAATACACATACTATCCCGTTATATATATATATATATTTTGTTTCTCATCTTCTCATTTAACAATTTCAGGAGTACACACAGGGCAACAATTACCTAGCAATACACCAAGCCCCAGGTATGTACTTAAAGTATTTGTTTAGAGATACTCCTTGCTCACTTCTTGATAACAACATTAATCACCAGTCCTATATATCAAAACATATATCGGCCATGCAATTTTTTAATCTCTCGTTTCAATTTATATTCCAGTATCATCTTGTATAGAGATCCTTTTTGCTCAATGCCTGATAAAAACATCATTCTCTTGTCCTATATTTCAAAACATTAATCATATGTCCATGCATTTTTCAATCTTTATTTTTGGTCTCTCGTTTCAATTTATATTCCAGTATCATCTTGGTTGTTATTTATTACTGTGTGCATCTTTCTTTGCCATTTAAGATCCCTTGTTTTGTTTCCGCAAAGCGAAACTATGTCTTAGTTTTTCTGGCTGATTACTTTCTTCTTTTCCATTTGTAGACCAAAAGGAACTGGTAGTTTCAGTGGTAATGATGCTGGTATCGCTGCTTCTGCCTCACTGAACCAAATTCAACATTCCATGGGCGGTTACTCTAGTAATTTAATCCCCATGGCTTCAAATCCCTTCTCATCTGCTGGTAAAAACCCATTTGCGTAGTGCAACAAGATTTAATCTTTTAGTTAGTCCCTGTTCTTCTCGCATTAGAGAGCAGCTTGATAAATTGAAAAACTACATATAATGAGGTGATGGACCTGGGCGATCGCACTGCCCCATCAGAGCCGGGCCTGCTTCCCTGCCACTTTTAGTCTTTCACAAATGTAAAATCTTCTTGGATATCTCACCTTTGTTGATTTCCGAACCGAACCAGATTATGCCGGGGATCGGGAAAGGGTAAAGATCAAACCGGTGCAATTTGTAAAAATATTAGCAACATCACGAATGTTTCAAGGAAATAAATTGATATTTATTCTGACTTTACAACTGCATGCATCTTGATTCTTGCTCATATACACCACCATCCCTTCAATACTTCTTCTATACTTTTTGTCAGATTTTTTGTGCATTTTAAAATATATTCCCTCCGGTTTTTTAACAAGTCAGTTTTGATTTTTGGCCCATAGTTTTAAGTTTAAGTGTTTTGATCGCATAGTAAAAATTATGTTTTTTAAAATTTTCTTTTTTTGAATCAAAATATAGATTACATATTTTAATTCAAAAAAAGATAATTTTAAAAATAATAATTTTTACTATGCGGTCAAAACATATAAAAGTGTGTGCCAAAAGTTAAAGCAACTTATAAAAAAACGGAAGAAGTATAAGAAACATACTTATATTTAATATTTTTCAAGAATTCCTTTTGTTTTTTTTATTTGTCCGTTTTGACTTTTAACACACATATTGAGGTATTTTGATTGTATAGTAAAAATTAATTTTTAATTAATTTTTTTTGTAAATCAAAATTTTGATTACATATTTTTATTCAGATTTTTTTTTGAAAAATAATAATTTTAATTATGCGGTCAAAACTCTTAATAATGTATGTCATAAAGTCAAACATAAAAAAACAGGGAGTATAAGACTTTATATATAAATATGAGAGAAGTATTTTTGTAAAATTAGGATTTATTTAAAATTTTACTAGTATACATTTAAAATTTTACTATTATTTTGTACTTAGAAATTATTTGAGATGTATTTTAGTTTCATTTTTCTCTTATTTTAATATAAAAAATAAATTTTATACAAACTGAAAATTTTAAATATACTACGTTTAAGTATTATTTTCTAAAATGTCAACATACATGCAAAAAAATTAAAAGAAAAAGAATTATGTTTAAGATATATAGCTCAATAGATGATCCTGAAATATTATACTAGTACTCTTGTCCGTTGTCAAAATATATATAACTCATCATTCTCTCTTAGAGCACTAAGATCTTCCACTTTTGAGCCATCAGTCATAACCACTGCATTTCCTCTTTTCCCAAACTTCTTTTCTGCATGGCCATAAAAATTATGTACACACATTTGCAATTATAAGTTTTCATTCTTTTAGTCGAGTTTAAACTTAGTACTCTATATTATATGCATAGCTAGATAGATTTTTGATTGTTTGTTTTGATTTGTGTCATTATGTAAATGCACTTGTTTTGTTGCTTAAAAGGTACATACAGTAGCATTGATGCAATGCTTCGGATAACATTAACAACAATAATAATGATAATTATAACTATAGTTCTCACCTGCCAGGCTTAGAAGGTCTTCTAATGATTCAGGAAGATGGATCAATTCTGTTAATGTTTTCTTATCCGGTTGATGCCCATGTATAACCAATCTCGCAGGAAATGAGTGATTTGAAAATGTAGTAGGATATATCGGCGTTCCTGCAAATGACAAGATTTATTATCAAAATTTACTTAAATGATAGCATTTACATTCTAGACAATTATATATATCATATATTGTATAATCATCAAAGTTGAACACAAAAGAATGTGCAATGCTGCTTGGACATGAAGATTGGCCTGGTTCAGCAGTAAAATAATTGCATAATCTTACCCTATTTAGTTAAGAAAAGGTCTTGAAGACAACTGTTATTGTTATATATCAAGTATTAAACACTTGTTTATGGTTATATATCTCTGCAAATGGTAAGCCACATTGTCGAATATCCAAAGGATCAATAGACAATCTGACTGGGAAATATGATGTGAGCTTTGAAAAAAAGCATCTACTTTCATGTGTATACATGGACATTTTTCATTAATTTACAAAACAGACAAGTCTGGCCTTAGCTTTTAAACAACCTGTTTTATGCTCTCTGTGACCCAACTGCGATGTTTCTTCATGGTCTTGCAATCCTGAATGCTGCAAAACAAATAAACTCCGATCTTGTTAGATTTGGCTTAAATAATCTTCGCTGTAAATCAAAGTGTTAGATTTTTGCTGAAGGTTTACACAACATTGGAATTTCCTGTATTTATTCCTTTTAGACCCAAGGAGTGTCACACAGGCTATAATTAAAAGAAACAACTAGATAAACTAACATACATTCCACATTCGCTTATAATGGAATATTAAACGAATGATGCACTATTGTCAATATGATCTATATATAAAAGTATATCTCCTCCCTGCTTGAAAACTATTGTCTGTGCACTTATGTTTTTGCATATGCTTAACCACCAAGAGAATTGAGTGTATATCCTATTCTTATGTTTTAGAGGAAGACCATTTCTTTCCATTTAGTGGGAATCTCTTTATGTCAGGAGATGCTGCTTCTTATTATTGAATCCATTCACCTGTCATTAGTCATTATGTCTTAGATCAGGATCACATTAGAGATATAAAAATTTATAGAGACGAGATCTTGTTTCTTCTGTAGATTTAAGATAAATTTAGTTTTCACATGTGCCAAATCTAAATATTTTTTTCACAATTAAGTGTTGGAACAAGTTAGTATCAATTTAGTTTAACATGAAGAAATACCTCGATATTCGTGTAATCTTGCATATCAGACAAACATCGTATCTCATCCAGCATATCCTTATTTAGGCCCTTCATATGCTGCACAGGAAGGGTCGGTACAAGTGAATATTATACAAGCTGATCAATATTTTTAGGACAGGGATGGTTTAGTTGCAGAAAACTTGTCATGGTCGGGGAGGTAAGGTCTGAAACCATTGACTTTGAAAAATCTGTAAACTTGTGGGTTTCTCATTTACTAAATTGGCGATAATTCATAATATCCCACTGAATTAAGATGCTGAACAATAAAGATAATTGAAAATATAGTAGTTGATAAAGAACAATAACAACCGAATACACAAAGGTCTATATGAAACTCAAACCTTAACCAAGTTGGCGAGTATTGTCTTTCCATCTCTGTTCAGCGGCTGCAGCGTTTGCTTAAAATAAATATGGCTGATCCGTATTACTTGACAAAGTCTCCTTGTTCTCACGGTAAAAGGTTGGGGCTCATTGAAAATCACTCATATCTCACCGAAGATATCCGTTGGACCTAAATCAGTCAAGAACTGGAAGGCCCATTTCATAATAACAATTAGGGAAAGACAAAGAAAAATTGACTAGTTCACCATTTCGTCTTTCTGTTGCCTTCTTCATTCAAATTTATTGTATTCTACATTAGTTGGAAAGATTAAGTCGTCGTTTTTATTATTGAAACATCTATCTCCTATATCGCATACATTATCGTTTTAGGTTATCAAGACTTTATCATAACCACTTCTTTTAATTCTTGGGTAGGTGCATCTACTGTTTTTTATAATCTTGTAGTTGAGTTTATGAAATTCACAAGCCTTGTTAGTTATGCTTATACTACTTGTACCATGAGTTCATGATGATACTTGTTTTCTGAAGAAAATTTGTCATCCTATTTGCGGAGAAGATGTGATCTTAGCAACAGTTTCCAGCTTCAGCTATATACCATCTTGGTGGTACAATGTGATCTAGCCTACACTTTGCTATATATTATATCCGATCAACATGGGATATGCTATAAACTGTACCTGATGTATTTCATTAATGACTTACAGTTACAATTTTCGGATCTAGAATTGAAAGCATATATTCTACAATATTGAATTGAAATAACATAATTTCAGATAGCATACCTGCTCCATTGTAGATCTAGAATTGAAAGCATATATTCTACAATATTGAATTGAAATAACATAATTTCAGATAGCATATCTGCTCCATTGTATTTTTGTGGTGGTACTTGACGGGCCTGTGAAATAAAAAAATCATACCAGGGTTCCGTAGACGACAATGTAGAAATCTGTTGGAATCTCATTTTGCAGGATGATTTCAACATTCGGTGGGAAATATTCTGCTTTAATTTCTGATACCTGTTGAGAAAGGCCACAATATTGCTCATGTACTTAGTAGTAGTACTTTTACTTATATACTGAACAAATTATCTCAATCTACTCAATGTAGGAGTCCTACAGTAGGTAGGACTGGGGTGTTACAATAATTATAGGTGCTTTTAACTTCAAAATCTTATTAGCATGTCATGAACATAGAAATATAGGAATGATTTTGAGTTTCTAGGCAGAAGGCATTCTTTCTTCTTTTTGTTGAACATATTGAAGTAAATTGTTTGAAGATTATGGTGTTACTTTTAGCATTACGATATTTTTATTGCTTATTTTCTTGATGGTTAATAAAGTTTAGAACTTGGAATATACAGGGGGGAAAAGGTTTTACCATCTGCCCAATAAGCTCTTCAGAGACATTTCTGAAAAGGCAGGTGTCTTCCAAAGTCTTTCGGAAAAGATGTAGTGAAATTCTAGATCTGATTGCCTTAGGAAGATTTTCAAGAACTTCTTCTTGTTGTAATTCTGCTGTCCTATACTTTAGCTACATGTGTGTGAGCATTTGCTCTTTCAAACCTTTAGGGAGGCGATTTGTGCTTGCATATTGTAACATTTCATTGATGGCATCCCTCTGCAATGTCATCGTAGGAAGAAGAAAAATGGGGGTAGTGTAAATTTGAGTTCCAGAAAACTTGAGAGCCAATATTGTGCCATATAGGCTCATCTTACAAATTTTCATTTTCACGGTTATAAATATGAAAGTATCGCTTTGCTATTTTAGGTGAAAGTTTGAATGTTTGAACCTAGAAAGAGCAGAATAAGCGTTACCATGGTCGATGTTCTAATAGCACTATGAACAATAAGATTTGTCATGTTTCCAATTATATATGCTGTGAGGCCCATGTTGAATAGCATATAAAATATGTTGAAGGTTTTTTCTCCTGTATTCTTCGAGTACAAATCTCCATAGCCAACTGTTGTAAGCGTCGCAGTTGACCAATACATTGAATAGCTGTAGCCTACCCAGATGCCTTTCTCTTTAAAATTATCTAGATGATATCCAATCCAAGTTTCTGCAGATATTTTGTGTTGAAAAGCTAGCCAATAGTAAAAGCATGCTGTTGAGTGCACTGAGTACCGTCACCTGAGATATTTATAGGTACATACCTAAAGATTATTAGTAAATCGTAATCTGCACAGTAACAACAGAGTTCACTAGCAGCATTTGTCAAAAAATAGTTGAAGGAAATTTGGACCTACAGATACAAGCTTGCAGAATCGTGTCCAAAAGTAGCTAAAGCGTATGTCTTTCTCTAGCCTGGATAAAGAAATTCTAGTTAAATCTGCTGGACTGGTACTCCTCTCTGTTTTGTGTAACGAGCAGTTTCTATAGAAACTAAGCAACTTAGATATTATGCACTTAAAACAATTATGGTGCTGCCTCTTTTATTGATTAGAAATATAGCTAATACAATCTCAATTTGATTTATCATTCTACACTTAAGCAACTTCACATTTGACAAGCATCTCCTTGGTACATATTTCTTTGGCAAGTAAGCTTGCCTTCCTATTTTCCTGGTCTGCATTGCTTTGTTAGGGAAAACCAATTCTTTTGATTGCAATTCATGGTTATATATATAGAAAGTTAAAACGATTTTAGACTAATATATATGATATAATTAATGACCCTATAAGGCAATTTGTGACTCTATACACGACTATGTGAGAGACTTATGGTCTGAAGTTACAAAGAACTTAATTTCTCAGGGCCATTAGTTCTTTATATCATTGGTAGCTTAGCAGTCTGAACCTATAAGTCTTCATGTAGCATGTCAAGACACGAGGGCACGTGAAACCTTGTAAAGATAACTATATCAACATCAAGTATATCCACAATGTTACTGAAAATCAGGTTTCCAAGTCTAACCTGGAAAACATTTCACTAACACACCTGAGTCTCCACAGCCGGAGCAAGTTGAGAAAACCAAAGACATTACTGGTATGCTTTTTACCAGATAATCTTTGGTATATATGCTGAAATGGGAGAGTTGATGCAATATCCAATGGGAACCAGAGGTGCGTGATATATCTAAACAGAATCATATGCGTGAATATAAGTGGATATAAAAGATAAGATAACGAGGAAGCTAAGTGTGTATTAATTATCTGTCACTGCTGACACATCTACGAATCCTTGCCATAACCTATTGTAACATACCTCATTGATATTTTCTTGTGATCGTGAATGAGCAAATAAGTAGATTTATCTACATAAGCAACGAAGAAAGTGAGGATGATATCAATGGCAAAGAAGACGTCAACCACCAGATCAATGTACAGAAGTACTCCTGTCGATGCCTTCTTGAAGGCTAGTTCAAAAGGAGATGACCATGCTGAGTAGACAACCAGCACCACTAGAAAGGTTTGCCACCACCTGTGGTAGATGAATTTTTAAAAGCTCTGTCAAACAAATACTCTTAACATCAACTTTGCAGTTTCAAATAAGAGATACATTTTCACTGAACAGAAATGAAAGAGAAGGAAGCAGGGAAATCAAAATGTTTCTGGTGACATATTTGCATTGTGTGTGTGTGAAAATTATCAATATCAGGACCACGACTCAAGCTCCCAACCTTTCAATATGATAAACAGAGGGGAATCCACTCGGTTACAAGTCAGGAAAATGAAGAATGTATACAAGTCACAGATTACCATATATATCATAGATATCAAACTGCATATCTAAAATACTGAAATCACACAGACATATATGCGAAGAGGTGGGAAGATACCGATATCTACGATCATACGGAACAACAATATATTTTCCAAGAAGTGAATATTCTTCTTGATCACCCACAACAGTTCCAAAAGCCGGCAAGAGACTGCTTGAAACTGATGTTATGACGTTAATCTCGTTGTCATTTGGACCTCCATTTCTATACCTGAAGCTTACATGATCTTTAGAAGCCATATTTGATTCTCAACACTTGATATGGGATGAGCTAGAGATAGTGATATCAATTACTATCAGCTACAATAATATTCATATGCTTCATATTACGATAATATTGAAAAAACGAAAATCCAAAACTCCAAACCTTAAAATGTATCTTGCATCGAAAGTACCGTCAATAAAGATGTCTTTTTCCTTGCCTTTTTTTTTTTGTTTTCTTCATTTGACATATGCATTTGATCTTCAGTACTGAAGCTTTAGTGAAGGCTAAAAGATAGCAGTTTAACTACTGCGAACCTATTATCATCTATGAACATGGAAAATGTCTCATAATTACGAAGATGATGAAGCATTTAAATGAAAATATAACACAGAAATACATTGGTATGCTTGCTATTATGCTATATCAAGATTTTTTTCTTTGAAAAATTCTTGACAAATACTAATACGTGTGAGAAAAAAGAAAAGAAAAGAAAGACACCTCTCTAACTGCTTTTTCACAAAGCGCTTAGAAAATTTGAGTCCCTTGATCTCTGATTGAGCTTCACTTATATTTCTCTATTTTTACCTGCACAAGGGCCATTTCATAAAGCAGCAAAGTATTAAGTTAACTCAACGAAGCCTCATCATCAAATTAACATGCATTCCTCCGATTTTCTTGGTTATAAGAGTGTGTTGAAAAGTCATGTTCCTCGAGTTGGGATGGTTCTGTTTATATTTCAAGCACACGTAAGCTAACAAACTAAAATATGTGCACATAGATAACTTCACATTACTGTTACACCTTCTGAGATACTGAAACAAGGTTTTAGGTGATTACTGACCAATTTTCGTTATTTATTTAAGAGTTTACATTTTCATTCCATCTTATATAATAATATGCATGAAATATTGGTCATATTTTTATTATCTTGATCCAATTCATCAAAATTTGATTATTTTAAAACTTATCCACATTTTTTTTATTATTATTTAACCTCGCAAAGAGAGAGACCAACCAACAATAATTTAGTATCGAGCCTTTAGGTCTAAAGCTCTCACTAAGTTTAGCACTACAAATTATAAGAGACAACAGTGCAACACAAATAATAAATAAAATGAAAAATCACACAAATACGTAGCTTTTTTATTGATCAAAGTGAAAAAGCCTTTTTTCTCGTATATCATGATTAAAAAAAGTGGAAAAACCTTTTTCCTAGTATATATATTGATACTTACATTTTTTTTGGTAACGTTAGGTATAAAAGTTGAGCACAAAATATTATTCTTAAATAATATGATGGAGGTGATGAATTAATTTGAAATTTTTTAATTATTAAAATTTGTGTATATACCTGTACCTCTAACATTACTCATATTTTTTTTATGTATACAAATATATCACGATCATTAAAATTAACTGATTCATCTCTATTTATATAACCAAGTAATCATGAGTCTAATTCAAGAATCAGCCCAAAAAGAAAATATATTTTGGACCAAAATATATTTATACATATACTATATAGTATAGTTATATTACCTTTACATAAAATGATGGTTAAAAGTACACAATTATTTTCATTGCATGTTGTATGTTACAACTATTATTCAAATGTTACAAATTATTCAAAATAAAAAAAACGATACAAATTTGTCTTTCAAACACCTTAAAGCTTGTGTTAGAAACAAGTAGCTTACAGAGTGCCCTGTATGCTGAGGGACAGAATATACTTTATTAAATAAGTTAAACTTTCACAAAAACAATCAATGCCACAACCCCGACGGATTGCGCTGGGATATATTATCTACAAATATATGCAAGGTGAAGATTCAGTTGTACAAAAGATAAAACTGTCTGAAATCTATTATTCCAAGTTTGTCATGAAAAAAGAAGTAAATAATATATTGTTAAAGAATTCTTTGTATGAAAATTTATACGAGTGTGCATAATGTAAAGGGGTCTAAAATTAAGCGGAGCAAGACCAATATTACTGGAAGTAATCTAAAGTAATAATGGCCTATAGATATACAGTGCAAACCACAAATAGTTGTATTACATAACAGATTCTCTACAACTCCATGGCATGCCTATCGACCATTATATTATCCTGGCTATTTGACATGCCAGATTCTTTACAATTCAAGGGCAAAATTTTGACCAAAATGCTGTTTCATCAGGTACAACTATACAAATGTTGGGACTCAAAATATATGTAACATTCAAAAATTGCATGACCGTCTGCAAGTGGGATGATGGGATCTGATGGCTATTTGGTATAACAGTTCTACATGCAAAACACACTACTGCCAAAAAAGGCCCATGAGGACTTATTATCTAGAGGACATTTACATATACTAGATGACGTTCAAGAACAGGATGAATAGCAATGGCCGAAAATGAAGGGCCCAATGATGGAAAAAGAACCATGCAGACATGAACCTGAAGCCAAACAGAAACAGCATTAGCAGTTAAGGTCAATTAATAGAACCTCCAATTGATCCATGGTTCTTAAAAGCTGCACAACAGTAACCTGTAGTTCTTGAATATTGCACACGGCAGGGTAATAACTATTTGATAGTTGACGCTCATTGAGTTATTTACATGTACTGAGCTAACCACTGCTTGCACATATCAAGAACAGGAAGAGCATTTGCATGCAATGCCTGCAAAAAAGACGCACAATTACAAACGTAACTTTCTAAGGCTGATATCACCTAGATGCCAATCACTTGAAACAAAGCTTTTTACTTAAATTTAAAAAGTACTTTCTTGCTGGACAAAGCAGTAGGGGACATTCATTTTTTATTTGCAGAATAAATCTAGCAATGTGATGAGAACTAACAATGAATATGATTGCTCCAACTTAATTTTTTGTACTGAACTTATATCAGGCGTGCAACAACTGAATTAGCTAACTGCTTTTATAATGGGTTGTTAAATTGATATTTATGACATGCGATTTCAAAGAGTTCACTTTTGAGACGATATACCTGATGTGCAACATATTGAACGTCTGCCACACTTCCACTTCGAGAAGCTATCTGGAAGGCACTTTTAAGACGGCCACAGACAACACAAGCCAACACCTTCCTGCAAGATCATAACAGGATTATGTAAAATTATAAAACAATAGGGAACACTGTTTGTGAAACATTTACACAATTATATGCCGCTAAAGAAAACATGATATTGTGCTGCCTCCAAGATATTAAATATTGGAGCAGGGAGCACTCTTTCCAATTCAAGGTGAGTTCTCAAAGAACATGCCAAGAACAGCAACTCAGTTACCTGTGACTACTAGTCAACATATCAATGAGGCGATCTGGTCGTTCTTTATGTTTGTTAGCATAGACATTAATTGCTGCCCCTAAAACCTACAAAAAAATAAGAGATCCCAAAGATTTTATTTAACATAAAACTAACACGTATATTACAGACCATGTAAACAAATGCAGCAAGCAATGGAGAGAAAAATGTAAAATTTCATAAATAGGTCCAGTAAGGATCACCAGAAAAACAGAGACCTTTTAACACATGTAAAATATATGTAAAAGACAGACCTTTCCTTGAAATAATTAACTGAGTATAGAGCAGTCTACGAGTACATATATAATAGTGATGAATTCAACGGAATTTAACTTCTGCTACAACTTCTTGCACTACGATTATGTTCCACTAGTCCTGTAGTACTTAATTAAAGAACATGGATATCCCATTTTCATTCCCATGCCTTTGACCAAAAAATTAGCCTTTCAAAAGATAAAGGCAAACAGAAAGAACACAACTTGAATCTCGCATCCATTATAACTTACGGAGTGACTGGTAAAATACTAAAAGAATATAGAGCTGTGACAAAATTATTTTGGAAACCTGGTCCCATTCATCATCTTCAATTGTGCCTTTAATGTTTCTGAAAAATTCTGTCAGTTGCCCTCCCTTTTTCCTCTCGGCAAGTGATGCAGCCACACCAGCATAGATATCAACAGCTGGAAAATTATTTGGTTAGAATAAACAAGGTTTCCAAACTAAAAAACTATCATATGATAATGTCTTTATGGCTGAGATTGTCTACCAGGAAGAGAGAACTCATATATCACTTGGAAGGCTAGGTCAAAGTTCTTCTCCACCAATGTCTCTGCAATCTCACACCTTCTCCTGCATGGTTTCCACGAATATAGATAAATGTAAAATTTAATTATATGTCTATACATCTTAGGCAACTTTTTTTTCCCGGCTTCTGCGTAACTTATATTTAAAAAGATATTATATGTTCATAAAATCTTAGAACATGTGAAATACTAGTACCAAGTTAGCCGAGTGATCAGTCCACTAACTTCTACGTAGAATGAAACATTACTATGCAGAGTTATCAAACTTATAAAGCATATAAAACTGGCACTGGGGACCTTTATATGGATGCAAGTGTATAACTGTCTTGTTTTGAAACTCTGATCTCTCTCACTGCTTGAGCAATGTGTGTGATCAATCAGTAATACTAATTTTAATATAAAGAAGTTTCCCTTGTTTCAAATATATCTGATGTAGGTAGTTTATGTGTATTAGATTTAAGTTGTTTCCATATAGTTGATTATGGTTTACTTATGTTCCATTACACATGGTCATGTTTGTACTAACATTTCCCAAAAATACAAGATGGAACGAAATATAAACAAACTCAGTCATACACCACAAACCTGAAAGTTTCGGGGTCATTTGGATTTCCAAATAAAGAGTGCTTCCACTGTGATCCATCTGTATCATGAAACGATTTCACAACATCCACCTGCAATCGAGAAGTGTTTAATATAATATACGATCCAATTGAGGCCTCCTCCCGACACCTTAAGGTTTCTGGGAAGTTGGTTACTTAACATTTTATCTGAGCTTGGTTTAGGGAGGTCTTGGGTTTGAGCCCTCACATCCCCAATTGTTTAAATTATATTGTTTGTTTGTCTGGAGAGATAAATATAATATATGATCCAATTAAGGCCTCCTCCTAACACCTTAAGGTTTTGGTAGAGTTGGTTACTTAACAAGAAGCATGTTCCTAGCTAGGGTATGGATTATACGGATTGAAAAATAAATTAATGGAAACCCTTTTTATCCATTCTATATAAATGTAAAGAAATGCTTGCTTTCGTAAAAACAACATGTTTTCTCCACTATAAAAATCCTAGGTTACCAACACCACCAAATGTAGACCAGAACTTCAAGCCACTTTCACAGAGGCTCCTCACATAGTTGGATCTTTGCGTATGGACTTTTACTATCTGATTAGACTCTGCTAACATGTACTGATCTGGTGCATGCTACGATGTCATACATGTTTATGCTGTGATGAGGTCACCTTTAGGACCGATATCCTTGGTTTGTCTCCGGTACTCCTTCATGTAGTACCCCCTAAATTTGTACTCTTTGAGACTCTCCCCCTATATATATATATATTTACCCAGTTTGCGAAAAAAAACATTTGATTTCTTGATTCATACCGACACAGATGAACATTGGAAAATATTTCATAATTGAGAAAACCATGTTGAAATAACTCTTTTTAGGCTAGTGCACCTAACAAAATGACAGATAGACAACTTCAACTTCAGAATCACTCATAGAGTTTAAGAATTTGGCGTAAATAATTAATTCTAACTCATATCTGTAGCTTATGCATGACATTAACTGACTACAAAATTTCTTTTTTCAATGCTTAGAATGTGTTATTTTGCTTTACTTCTTTTTTTTTACCATACTCAAAATCTCCAACCTGTATGGCTACCCGAGCAGAGAATTTGACAAGTCCTTCCTCAGAGAGCTTTTCTTTGCCACGGACACCTTTGGCCACAAGTTTAGTGGAGTCTCCTGCTTTGGATCGTGCAGACAAACCTTCATCAAAATGCATCTACGCCACAATATTAAAGATAGTCGGTAAATATGATAATTAGCACAAATAATTTACAACTGGAAGGATTGATGAGCTAATGACTGACCTTGGCATGTTCCAAGTGTGTTATAGCTTCCTCTTGTGAAGAAGAGTTCATAAATAACTGAATGCAGCAAAGCCCAGCAGCCACATGGTCCTTTTTGATCACCTGAATCATCATACAATTTTGAATTATAAAATTCCTACCCAAAGAAAACTAATGCAAGTTAGGTTTTTCCTTGAAGGAAAAAGGAAAAGAAAAACTGTAAGGATCAATACAAAAAAGGGGATCTTTGCATCTTTCTTCATGGAGAATATATCTACACTATATTATTAAAGTCGAAACATTAAAAGTTTGGTATTTCGTCATTGGTTGGTATTTGGGCCGGATTAGTAAATGAATAATTGGGCTTAATTTTTAAATATTGATCTTCTAATTAAATTAGTCTTCCATCTTCTCTAAACAAAACAATAACCTTATCCACTTTAAATACAAACACAAGTAAAATATAAAAAAAAACTATATAACAATATTTTTATACAAGATATTAAATAAAATTAAAATTATTACTATAATATTAAAAATAATTTTGAATCATATAGATAAAATATTAAAACAAATATAATAAAATATTATGAGAAATCCGTGCATCGCACAAGATGCAAGCTAGTATGTGTGCATGTGTGTGTGTGTGTATATTTGCAGACATATAATCTAGTTCCCGCTAACAAGTTGGACTAGTACACAAACATCAGTACGATCACACCTAGCCTAAATCCAATGGGATTTGCTATATATTTTAAAAGTGAACTGTTTTAGAATTAAGCATATATAACAATATATTCTTATAATGCATTCCCCTTGGGGAATATATATAGAGAGTCAGGTTCCATGCATTGCAGACCACTGTTTAATACTGTTTAATAGGAGACCATATATGTACTACTTGCAGAACATTGCAAAACATATTATTCTGCAATATATTTTATATTCATTTCCTGCTTGTAGTACATATATGGTCTCCAATTAAAAAATGGTCTTCATTGAACATTTTTCCTATATATATTCAATAAAAGAGGCAATGCAACCCTTCAAGGGACACATTCATTTATAGTCATCGAGTCTAATATGTTACTGAACTATCCAGCATAACAAAATAATTAAATCCTGGTTAATCAGGAAATAGGTCAGGTATGTGTAAGAAGTAATTTAGTAAAAAGCACTGACAAAAAACTAAAACCTTCATACTTCGAAGTAAATTTTGAACAAAATTACTGGAAACAATTTTCATTTTTATAATATGATGAATTACCAAAATAAGAAAAATACTAAACCATAGCTTTTGAGACGTTTAAAACAATATAACTTGTCATATCTGTTCAAACATAATTTCTCTCGATAACTAATCTACTTAGAATTTTCTGATTTCGCTCTCCATTGTTGATTTACCCGCTTAAAACATCTCCTTTTGAAGTTTATGCTCTCTTGTCGTGTACAGGAGCACGTCCAAACACAACCCTACGATAATTAGACTCTTTCCTACAGGATATTATAATTAGCTTCTATATTGAATGCCAGGTTGGACTAGTTTGATTATACCAGAGGTTGAGAGAAGTGGTCGTCAATCTACGGTGATGTATAAAATCTTGTCAATTTAGACTTACGATGACATGTACTTAACTAGAAAGATATATGATTATATATTAGTTTATATAGAAGAACTGCGGGGAGGTAATCTTACCCTTCATAGAGATCATAATCTTATTGTTTCTAAATATCCTCGCCTTACAAAATAACTCTTGCACCAAATAACGTGCATCAAAATTAATAGTCTATATTATCTTCTTGCTTGTTCAGATTTTAGATGTGAACAATCATAGAGTTGAAGGAAATATATTGTACCTGAAAATTGTACAGAAAATTGAAATGTTTATGAGTTTCGCAATAGATACAAATACGAGCAAGCGCGGCCACCGTATGCTGATGCACAGACACATCTTGTGATGTTGCTGAAGACATTCTTGATGACAATACTTCTTCCAAAACAGGCATTGCACCATAAGCAACGCACAAATCACACAAGTCATCAATAATTCCATAATCAGTAACCAAAGGGTCAGGTCTCTGAGGGGAAGATGATGAAGTAACCAAGCCAAGTGACAATGGCTGAGGAGGTGAAGGAACAGCATTTGGAGGAAAGAACAACGAGCAAGCATCTTTGAAGTGCCCATGTTTAAACATAAAACTAAGCATATGCTGCCGTGCATACTGCAAAGTATAAGTATAAAAAGTTACAACCTCACACAATTATAGTGCTAAAATAAACAACTCAATAGATAACCACCTCAAGGTACTTAATTAGTAACATAAACAGGAAGTAAAAAATATTAGGATTTGTTCAGATTATATATGTGAAATCACATTATGTTCACTTAGGCAGGGTTTTTTTTACAAGTATAAACGGCTTTCAGTATACACAAGCAAATGATAAGATATATTAAAAATATATCAGAGGCTTTTTGCTAACTTTAGAAAATATAAAGTGCAAATATTAATCAATACAAATGCCACGCATGATTTCTCAACTTATTAAAGAAAACTTAAAAGTGCCATTTGAAAACTGAATTCACCAGTGCACTTTCAAGCAAGTCAATGGAAAAATACAAAATGTAGGTGCATAATTAAGATCAAAGGAGAAAAATGTCAAAGCTTACATCCTGTAAATAGTTGACACATTCAGCATATCTAATGCTGTCCAAGTTACTACGAGGTCCATCTTCAAAATCTGAACTGTAACTAGTATTATCATTTGCAGCTACTTGGGATCTCCTCGATCTTTCTGAACGAGGAAAGGTTGAGGGCATGTACAAAACATTAAGATAAGAATCAGCAGAAAGAGAATCATCCAATATTGCTGGTGCGCTTCTAGCCAAATGTTCATACCTGCATTAAAGTTCAATAGAACAAAATTTGTATAAAACAACTTATGGAATATAATAAGACACCATAGATATTACAGATATCTTAAGAGATTGGGATATGCTACATCAGAAAACACGCTGCACTTCTGTCTATATAAATACTGTATAAGAGCAAGTTCTTTCTGGATAGTGCATAAGTAATACTTTGCCTGATTTCTGTGAATACTTCCTCGAATCTCATTATATAATTACTACTAACGTGCACACTTATTGATATTGTATAAAATCAATCCAGGATTGTGGGAAACTACAAAGTGCAAACACTTTAAAACGCACCATGTCATCTTTAATTCAATAATCTATTCTTTATAAGCAAACATATCAAGACCACTAGTTAAGTTAAAATTGAAAAAAAGATCTGAGCTTAAAACAATAAGAAATATAATTTACTACACCAAAAAATAGAAATAAAGAAAAAAAAATGCATTTTACGAATATCTTAATGGGAAACAAGGTTTCAGATTCAGTCACCCTCAAGAACAGCTGTTCCATATCATATCTGTAAATTGTTAATTTTGTTATTATCAAATCGAAGTGTTAATGGAGTATGATAGAAGCAAACAAAAAAAAACCAGCGAAAAGGAGAGCATTGTATGCAAGTAATAATAACATATATATACAGCTTTTAAGTGGCTGAATACAGAAAAGTTAGGCTTGAGTTAAGATATGTTTTCATGATAAAACAATCAACTGATACGTCTATGATTTCGAAGGATTTATAATAATGTTATCACCGGGAATGTACTACTGTCACAGTCTCCTAGATAAATGATATCAGTGGAAGCATAATCCACATATTGGCCTCCATCTAAATACAAGGCAGTTACTTTTACAAGTGTATTAAGTAGACACCGGACTACATATACATAAGTAATGGCATGTAAAGTCAATTTTTATTTTACGTGTCTAATCTGAAAATCAGAGGCTAATAATTATAAGGGAGTTTTTATGAAGATTGAGATTATTCCGATAAGTATAAAATAATTATGCAAATTGTTTCATTCCGTTCAGGCCCAGACGTGTAAGTGGTGCAGCGACACACCCATTCCCTATTTCTGCTGTCTTGTCACAAAAACATACAGGAAAAAATTCTCTTGTATATTGGTTTACCGTATATTTGAGATAAATAGCATAGCAAACGTGTAGCAAACTAAAATTCTGTATTTATATAACAATAAATCAAGGGAGCAAGCTCAAAGTCTTTTCCAAAGATAACAAGTATTCAAACCTAGAATCTGCCTTACATGGAACGTACGGACGAAACGTCAGCTGGTGGACCTCCTTCCATTGTATTAATGATCTCCAGGATTGCAGGTGTAGGGTCGCCTTTATACAATTGAAGTGCTTGCCTAAACATCATTGTATCTTATAACAATAAGAAAAAGTTCAAGAAAATCCAGAAATATAAACACTGTAGAATTTCAGATCCAACATACTTAAATTTCACACGTGCTTGTGCATAGTGTTCCATCCGAATCAAAGCATGACCCCAAGCATTCCAAACAGGAAATATATCGATCTAAGTTGAGACCAGAAAAAAAATTACAGTTACTTGAAAATGAAATTAGGAGTAAGCAAGTCGAAGTAGTCTGTAATAGATATACCTTGCACTTCCTGCAAGTATATACAGCCATGCTGTATCGTTCATCTAAAATCAGCCGGTCCCTTAAATGTTCAGAGGACTCCTTATCAGCAATATCATCAAGGGAAACAGCAATTCCAGATCCTAGAAGGCTTTGCAGGAGTTCAGCACGTCTTAACCAAACATCTACTTGTGACAGAGCTTCAGAAAGTTCATCCGTGGACTGACTGCCCACACTAGAGCTGCCGGCATCAGAAGATGCATCATCAATATCCCTACTTCTTTCTGAGTTACTTACAAAATCAGTATTCCCGGAAATTTTTCTGAGCTGTGATTTTGCAAAGATAAGTCCCTGTATATGCACCCATGTATTCTGCATTAGTCTATGTATTCAGCATTAGCCTATCCATGTCTTCTTTTATTATGGTATATATATGCTGCAGATAATCAAGATGAATATGTAAACTACTCAAAGTACACCTGAACAAATGTCTCAGTAGCGCGATAAGCTCGACCAATGATTTCCATTGATGCATTCTCTGGCAATTGCTTGGAGCCCAATACGTTTTTCATCTGATTAATGCACAACTCCATAGCACCTTTGGCTGATACAGTTTCATCCGAACACAATGAAAGCAGTGCCTATCATGTATAAACAGAAAAGTAAACCTGCCTAATTAAACAAAAGCAACTTGGATGCATAGTAATTTATTGCATTTAATCTGTCTATTAGAAGTTTGATGGGACATAAAGACAGCAATGTGACAACATGCATTAAATGCACTAGCATTTCTTTTCTTCTTTTAAGAGGAAGTAGTAGCCAGTAAAGTGCACCATCTTAAATTATTGGCCTATAAGAACCATAACTAAATCTCTATCTATATTTCAGCACTTTAAAGGGACAGAATTTTATTATTTTGTTGATTTTCATTATGAAACTTTCTAAAAAAAAAGGAATAATATCATTACCTTTTCTGCTAAATTATGTATTTTGTTAAAAACCCTAAAACATAAATAAACCGAAAAAAGTTGCATGATCAAAACCACTGAGGACCTTTTTATCCTACCTTAAAGAGAATAATGTCAGGGGCACTTTCATATCGATGAGAAGAACGAACTCCTTCGTCTTTTATAGGATCACCGGTGAGCATCCACTCCTCGGCAATAGAGACAGAAGGAACCCTTTCTTGTCCATCAGTAGAGTGTAATGAAACACCGTCTTCTTGGATACCAGCCATTGCCTCCCAAGCAACTCTTTCAGTTTGTGGTAACCCAGAAGTCTTTCTTTTCCTATAAACGTCTTTTGGTACAGTTTTATCACTAGTATTACGTGGTGTCCAAGAAAACGCTCTTCGAGCCTCTTTTTGCAAGTTACTTAGGCCGTTAGTAAAAGACGATTTTGTAGGTGTGCCTGTTCTCGTCTTCTGTTTTGGTCTTGCTCCTGAAATAGGTATTCTATGCTCTCGGGGTGGAGAGGAAACACTGACAGCAATAGCTTTTGCAGCATAAGCAAACAGGCTGCTATTATCTCTCAACGAAGGAAATTCTTTAAGTATCTGCAAAAAAAATAGAGACATGAGTTGCGTGAACTTGCTACTTAGAAACATCAAACAAGGACGCTCTAATGGTTGTTAAGTGTAGCCAGCGTACCACCAAAGCGGACTGGAATTGTTTCCGCATCAAAAGAACCTCCAGAATTAGATGAGGGTGCTCATGGAGGGAAGAGCACCTTTGCTGCCATGGCAAAGGCAAAGCAGCCAGAACACGAAGACCTAATGCCCAAGAGTTGAGCCTAGAAACTTCAACTTCTGACAATTTACCATCCCTTCTCTTCAAGAAAAAGTGAACCTACATCGAGAAAATTAACAATCAAGTACCGCAGATCACAGAGCAATCAGTTTCATACTTTTTAATAGAGTAATTTAATAGTAAAAACATTACCACAAATAGTGCCAATAATCACAATTACAATATAACAGCAAGGGAGATCAAATACAAGATCCTCCCAAAAATCACTTACAAGAAGCTGCTTTGATCTCAAATTGGGCAAAAGCTGCATTGCACCCATCGCAACTGGTAAAGCATCATCAGTATCACGTAAGGAAGAAAGAAAACGTGAAGCTTCTGCTGGACCGCCACCATTAAGCGGATCTGCTGTAAGAAGTTTTACAAGCTGACGACCCTGCAGCTCTCTCCTCAAATCGATAGATAGTCCCGAACTTTCAGCTACCTCTAAAGCTGCTGAAACAGCTCCTTTGCCAGCTAATCTAAGAGCAAGACCTTCAGGATCTTCTTGACACTCTGCCTCAACCTAACAAACTCAAGATGGTTTTAAAAGTTTATGCCAATGAGAAAAAAACATGAACTATGAACACAAGAGGAATGGCATATAAATAGTAGTTATTCATTAGCACAAAAGCTGAGATCATATATTTACCTCTTGCCAACTCTCGTGTAGATTGTCCACTCTTAATATATGTTTGTATCTCAGCAACGATTGCCGCATTGAAACAACCTATATAACACCAAAGTTGTCAGTTAACAATATGGCCAAGTACACATGTTTGGTTAGTATTACCACTAATAAACATACAAATTAAAATTGATATAGTTGAAGTCAATTGTAACCCCAGAATATGGTTTCAAATAGCAGGAAAATATTCTGATCAGACACCTCATTCTTGATAGGATCACGTTCAATCAAGTGGCAACTGCACATAGTAAGAACGTCCAAAGCGGCATCCAGCTCCCATCTGTGCAGATATCTACAATAGAATCAGACAACATTCAGCAACAGATTCCTTAGCACTCAAGAGTAATAATGAAATCCAATAGCAGGTGAACATTTAAAAAACAAAAAATGGTCATAAAAGACCCCGATTCTTCCTTTTGAATATATGCAACGATAATGGGCACATAACACAAAAAATGCAACACTGTAGAACTGTCAAACTGACAAGAATGGAAGTTAAAACATTTAGCTTTCAGACTGTTGACAACAAAATATTTGTCGCCCTCGTGGGAACTTAAAAATTAGCACAACTGTGATCCAAGTAAATACTACCTTTAGTTCTTGGTATTAAACTTAACACTTCAACGCGCAGCATACTGACACCCACAATGTGAAGATAATTTCAATCACAAGTCAAGTTCATTTAAGAATCCCACAGTTACTTAAAAGAAACCCAACATATAAGTCTTATGATGAAGATATTTATTGATGTGCCAACATCTTGGAGCAATTAAAGTTTATGGAAGCTAGCTAAATCACAGCAAATATAACATGACTATGACAAACAACAGAGTTATGAAAAGCAGGCACGTATAAATACCTGAGTGCAAGTTTAGCTGCGAGTTGTTTATCCTTTAAACGCAAGCAGTATTGCCAACTATTGCTCCATACCCCATGATCAGCATAACCATGAGACTGTCCAGATAATGACGGATTATTCTCACCCCGTTCAATAAGTAGCTGAAGTAAATGATCTGAAGCTCCCTTTCTTAGGCAACGATCGGCAAGAGCAAGAGCATCCATTAAGTTTTCTTCCTCGATCAATCTACCATAACATATTATGTTTAGTAAGTGCAACTCATCTTCATATCAGTGATCCATGCCTAGAACAACACGCATCAAGCAATTGCATTCTGGCCTCATAAAAGACCTGATCCTCGTGTATCATGAGTCATGACCATTTTGGAAAAATATAACCCCGAACAATAATAAGAGTATAAAGAGGGCGTCTTGATATGCACAGCATCACGACTTTGAAAATTAAACATGCTAGATAGTTATGGTTATAGATGAACGAAAATCGAAAGTATAAAAAGAGTATTTTCAGACATTGACTGACTCTGTACAAGGGAACCATAGTACCTCTCCACAGCTTTTTCATAGGGTGCTTCATTTTCCCAGTCAAACGAAAGGAAAACTGTTGTATCAGTGTCTGCCCCTTCTGGCTTGAGTGAATCAGGCAAAGGATCAGAAACCGCATTTCCATCATTTCTAATGTCAGGCAGCAGTGTAGATTTATCGCTAACAGCAATTTCATCAAATTCTGACTCAGAATCACTATCATTCTCGCGGAACCGCTTGATAGAAGTTGTTGCTTCACTTATATTTGCATCGTCCCCAATTTTGTGCTCAGCCAGTACAGCAAATTCTGACACTCGATGGAGGTTACTCTGCATTTGTATCCAGCGGTTCAAAGTCGGAAATCTGCCACCACAATGGAAACAGGAAAACAATAATATGACCTTGTTAAGAAGAGATTGCAACAGTCAGTACTATTTAACCTAAATTTTACAGAGACTAACCTCTCTGATTGGTCAAGAGCAAATTCATAGAATAACCTGTCCGCATCAGGGTTCGGCAGAACATTATTGTTCATGGAACTAATAGTAGTGTCACTATCACGAAACAATATACTACTTCCAAAAACACAAGCTAAGACAGCCCTCACTGGTGATAATTTGACAAGGTGCTTTACTATATCCAACTGAAGAGGGTATAGAGGAACTCCTGGTATCGACGAAGAACGGCTGTAACAATTGGGCTTCGCTTCTCCAGACGAAGGGGAAAGAACTAAACGTTCAGGGAAGCTGTTAAGGCTTGTAGGAACCACTGGGATACAAGCCCATCCATGACCAGATCGAGGAGGATATACTGGAGGTACACATGCAGAAATTACTTCATGGACAAAATCAGCAGACATAATTTCTGCTACCTTTCCTGCTGCATCTGTGCTACCCCTCTCAAATACCAGACGAGTTAAAAGCTGAAATAAAATTAATACATGAGCTACTTAAGATAATTAATGCAACTCATAATTAGCTACTGCTATTGTTAAAAGAAGCCCACTGATCCATTTCCCCAAATATATTCATGTATTATATCATTTCAAAACCAAATACATCTACTGTATTAGGGTCAGAATGAAATTAGAACTTTGTTCAGAACTTAGAACCTACATGAGCCTTGGATGTTTGTTTAATCAATGTCTAGAACTATTGTTGTAGAACGCATTGTGTTTGGTCAGTACACTGTGTTTTTCTTGTAAATTATAAAATATGGTGTTCTTCTAAAGAATACAATGTTTTTTAGATTAAATAATATTTGTTTAAGAACATTTTATTTTTCTGCATATAACAATATTTTTCTCATTCTTGTTAGAACGTTTAATACAATTAAGTATGCAAAAAAATAAATTTAATAATAAAATACAATAATGTATTTTGCAGAAGAACATAAATTAGTTCTAAGAATAAGTTAGTTCTAGGTGGAACCTGACCCTCTATTACAAGGGCAAAAGGAGTAACCAACTATATGCAATGCTAGAAACTAGAAAGTCTAGAACATATAGAAATCCGCCCACTCTGCCCCTATTGTCATGGCAAGAAATGCAGCCTACATAGATAAAAGTTCCAAAACAATGCAAATATTACACACCTTCTAAGATTCTTCATTAATTTCTGTTTTATATCCTAGCAACTGAAGTTCTTGCATAAATATAACTTAGATGTGGTGCCAATAAAAAATTCAAACGTTTTGATGTCTATAGAGTATGAATCTTGTGCAGAAAGATATAGAACATACATCTTTGGGCCACTCATGAACAAGAGAGAAGTAGTTGAAATCATGAGTTGTATCTGCCCCATCCACTATGTCACCGATGGCAGCAATATGGAGGATAAATTGGGAGAGATACGTGGAAGATTTTGCATTTAGAGGGCCAAACAATCTCTTTCCGGTCTCTTTAATATCAGATCCAGTAGAACTCATACTAACTTCTCCAGCTGCCGAACCAGGCAATGACTGTTTGGAGACTATTAGTCCCATTCCAAGGACCCCATCCTTATCATGATTAAAGAGAGACTTCACATCATTATATGACCCCTCCGATTTTATTGAACCTTTTTCATTTTCTTCGTCAGCAAGAGCTCTAGCAAGATTGTGAAGCTTACCTAAAATCTCCAAAGCAACAATGGATCCTTATAAACCGATTTGTAACAGTACAAACAATAGGAATACCAATATGTATTTAGATACAATATATACAAAGAATTAATCTTTCACAAATAACTAAAGTTTAAAAATTAAATTTAATAATATGGTTACCACTAAGAAACTGTCGTTTTCCCATATGAGCATCATCAATCATCTGATGTAGCATAACAAGAGCGCGTTCCCTGTGTCCTTGTCGGTTGAACTCCTGCGATGAAAATAGGACATGCTCCCCAGACAACACAGCCTGAAGAACCGGAGGTTTGTCCTGATAGACAGAGCCATAAAATCAGGTACAAGTGAAACGCTCGTCTAACATATACAGCATATGAAAATCGGCATTAAAGCACTCTATATTTGGCAGCAAACCGTCAAACCACTTGCAAGTATGCCATTATACTTCTTAAGATAAAAACTAATTGGTTTTTAAAAAATCAACAAGCTTTTCAGGATAAATTCCATTTGAGATCTAAAGATTTAATCAATCTTCTACGATTTCAACCAACCTGTATTTATTTATAGAATTATAGGATTGATACAGGGTAATAGAGTTTCGTTATAGCCAGGAAAAGTGAAGAGAACTACGGATTCTTACCGGAAACAAATTCAAATTATTACCTGTTCTAACATATCATGTAGGTGCTTCAAAAGACGTCTCACAACAGAAATTATTGCCATTTCATGAATCTGATCCCAGTAGGTTGAGCCTGCCTTCCGAGAACCACCCGGATAGATCTCAGATAACATGATCTGTGCCTGAAGATGAGACAGCAAAGGTACTCAGTTTCATTCAATTTTATTACTATATAAAAGGTATCACACTTTAATTCTGCAGATGTGGGAGACTGAAATGCAAGAGCCAAAGAAGAAGTGCTGGAAATATTGAGAAGGAACGCCTAAATGAAAATAACCAGGAATGTTCCTACACCAATACTTTTCTACTTGCAAATAATTGAGATACATACAAACACATAGATATCTTTAAGGCACCAACTGGACATATTTTTCCCTGATGGGAACATAAATAATAATAAAGTTTCATGTACTAACTCCTTTAAGACAAGAGACAGAGAACCTGATTGTTTTATCAAATTTCAAGATATCCATATTAAAAACATGGACGCACCATATTAAAACAACGATTTAACAGGTCAACTGAATGGAAGAATGAAACAGTAAGATGTTGGATCCACAATTTAGAATATTAACATAACAATGGAGTTATACCTGATCTAGAAGCCTCAGAGACACATTTGCAGATTTTGAAGAAGATGCAGCAACATCAATGCACAACAGAATCTAGAAGAGAATAGAACATGTCAGCATTCTAAAATACTATACACATCCAAAAAAATAGGCAAAAAAATCAAAATAAGTTAAATTAATGTAACTGAAATATTCACTTACTGCTGCCAGAGGACCTAACTGGGAATGAAGAGAGGAGATATCCAATTCTTGACCAACAGAGGTTCCATCAGCAGCACGCGAAACAGCATCCTCCACCTGCCAAAATACTAGTGAGAAAACATGAACCACTGTCTAAATTAAAAAAAATACATGCACGAGAAATAAACCCATCTAGGAAAATAAAAGAAAGTTGCTGAAAAGAATGTAATAATCAAGAAAAAATGGAGTAAAGCGGTTTATTGCACATTCCGAACCATGGCAACAATTTCAAGTTAGATAACTAGCAAAAAATAATTTTCCGGATTGTAACAAAAAATCAGGAAATATTTTAACATATTATCTAAGTCATAGTTTTATATCCTTTCCAAGTTCTATACATCTGAATATTGTTTATGTTATTTAATTCAAAAAGGAACTTCAATCTTCAAGATACTTTAATTCTTTATTCATAGCCGAATCTTTCTGTAATCTATGGCTAATAAGGCAATAGTAGATAGAAAATAACACGTACAATCAGATGTAGCAAAAAATATTTTAAAGAAATTTAGCAGATCAGATAGGAAATTCAGCAAGTTTTGAGTATTAATTGCAATATGATATGCTTAATATATACAATAGAACAGTCACCAATAAAGCTCATACAGATGTTCTTCTAAATGCACCATCTACCCATTCGGCCAATTCAAGTGTTGCTCTATCTTCTGGTGATAATCCAAAACGATGTACAGTTTCTTCCCCAATGTCGTATTTAGCCCTTTGCATGCAACTGCACAACAACTAAACATAAGCTTTACAGTCTTCGAACAGACGGCTATTGTACATACGTGAGAAAGTTGCCACCAGCATGGGCGCCAGACTGGCTATTGCATGTCATAGACTGTGTTTCAAGAAAACAATTCTCTAGAGAACATGTTGCAGAAGTGAAATTAAATTTAAATAGCATCTTCCCCAATTGTTTACTGATAATATACACTGTTTAGCAAAAACAATTCTTGATTTCACTTCTAGCAAAAGGAATACTACACTTTCCAGTCATAAGCATTTTGTATGAATCTAAATTATTTTATATAAAATATTCCATTTAATTACTAATATAGTAGAGATTTGTCAAAACCCAATTTAGCCCAATCTTCAATAATTTTAAGGCATACGGCCCGAGTGACCGGCCAACCACAAAAGATCTCCAATATGGCTTTAATAGCATGATAAAATAGAGTTTTAAATCTAATGATGTGATAGAAGGGCTGAAAATTAAGCATAGCTAAAATTTTATTATTAGGCCTAAATTACCAACGAGGGATTTCTCAAGTTTGGATTTAATAGTATTCGTACAGTATAGAAGTATACAAATACACCTTTACATATTCACACAGGCATAGGCACATCGCTAATAGTGCCCAAATGAAAAATCACCAACTCACACTACTTTGTCCCCTCTCCTCTTGGGTATAATATAGTATTTGCTAATTTATTTAATACTAAATATCAAGTACAGAACACAAATAACAAAAGGAAGGCACTTCCAGCCCTCTTCCCTCCTCATACATTCTATCAATCCTTAGACTTTCGGTACATCTTAAAGAATGTAATAAAATTTTATGGCTATTGAGTATTTAACTTCTAAGATATAAGAAAGAGGGGGGACATGAAACCAGTTCGCACCTTCTAAGGTTTTGAAAGCAATAGTAGCCATCACATATAAAATGTAATTGCCTGGCACAACCAAGATATACACAGCTTTCATGTGCCATGGAAAAGATAACTAGCTCTCCCTTAGGAATCTATTTTGCAACATGGGAATATCACATTTATGCTAATGAAGAAATGAAATTGCATTGTCATATAGACACTTCATCCCCTGCTCTGGTTTCTTCTCCCTAGTTATCTCCTCTATCCTAATTCCTATTTATTTATTTCCACGTCTCCTGCATGTTAATAACTTCCAGAAGCAATTTTACTTAAACCCTATGAGTATCATTCTGTAGATAATATTAATTTGCACGCGATGAATATGTTTTAACAATCTATACCAACTCACAGATTTAGTAGCTTTGATGGGGCTGCACGCAATACAGTTAATGCCTCCTTCCAACTCCACTGGCGTTCAGAAAATGGTAGAAGACATTGTAAGATTGACAAACGCCACTCCCAATCTTCAATAAAACGTTTAGCATGTATGCTTCTCCACTCTAAAGCTTGTCTTTGATTAGCAGATACATTGGCATTCAATGAACTCTCCTGTTCAGGTATGGCCAAAGGTAGATTCTGCTGCAATATTTTTAGTAGTAACTTTGTGAAAGATACAACCATCTCGTTTCCTTCTCCATGAGTTTCAGCTTTAGCATAGTCAACGTTAAATGTATTAAGTAATTCAGAATGGCTTGCCCCAAGAGGTGTTGCTTTCAGATCATCCATATGAAGAAGGGATATAATAATATTGATCATCAATATCTGCAGCACATGTAAATATTAAAATTGCTAGTGGAGATATTTAATATACATCAAACCCCATACAATTAGATATTTTTATAGAAGGGTAGTTTCTACCACAATAACTAAGTTCGATCATTTGAAATCCAGAAACATCTAACCTGAGTCACATGGTAACAAATGAGATAGACTTAATATTATGGAAGTTCTCAACTCTATAGCTATAAGTGAAGAAAAAAATCATAACTGCTTGTGTATGCTTGGATGAGCCAAGATGCCCAAATATACTTGGGAGTTGGTATGCATAATCTAGGCTAGGGTTGTTACTGTGCGAAATCAGAAAAACACTGCTAAAACATTATATTGATATAAATCTATCAAATTCATTTGTGTGCACACAAAAGGACTTGTGGAGCACCGCTGTACTCTAACTCTAATAGTCTAAGGAGTAAGATGAGATACATGCCTAGCATAGGCATATTTTATATTATAAATAATAACATATTCAACACAATACATAAAAAAGTTATAGCAGAATATATTTTATGGTGTCCATAATAATTATACGACACTTACTAAAAGAATTTTCAGACGCAACAGAAGAAGTTGTTAACCTTGCGGGGAATAATGTTGATGGCCTCCAGGTGGTTTTTCAGGTCTTTTAAATAGCACAATGCCATTTGGTAGCTTTCTTTCACATCAGCCACACTCCTGCCCATGACTTCCAGGGCAATAATAGCAGATTCCAGTGCATAACGCATGTGCATCAATTCAACATCTTGCATCCTTTCAGAATCACGAAGAAATCAAAAAGTTAACAGTGCATCACACAAACTAACCTTAAACTTAAATTTTATTATTTCTACTAGGAGAACTGAAAGTCTGACATCATATCATACAGCTTTATATAGTAATGGTCCTTATCTAACACAAGAAATACTGGAACGGGAACCAATCTAAAAGATTTCAGTGCAGTGATATATGAGGAATGGATCGTTTAGGTATACACTTTAAAATCTTTTACAGCTCTTAGAAATAAATATAAAAATGCTCACCCGGACTCTTCATTCGGCCTCCAGTGCGGCATTGCCAATGGCGGACACGACAATCGGACATCGGTATGGACACTCACACACTTGTTTTAGGCCAAAACATTTTAAGATCTATAAAATATTTCCAAAGGTCAACACTTGTACAAGTATCCACTTTGGACACTTCCAACCGAGACTGAGTAACAAAGGGAAAGTGCATATAATAATTGACGGGTTGGTAATGCAGACGGACTTCAAGATATTACAAACAGGCTATTATAACAAATGCGTTGAATATTTACGATTTACTAATTTTCTTAAACCTGACAGAAATTAGGATCCATGGATGCATCATTGAGGTTGGAGCAAATGTTATATAAAGAGATACTACTGAATTCTGATGGAAAGATAGAAGCAGTAGCTCTAAGAACATGCATACAGACCTGTTCCAGGCTGCTAGATTAGAGGTGATTGGCTGCAAGCTAATTAGTTCAATAGCATCTTGATATTTTATGCCTGGCACTACATCAAACAGAACCTACAATGAATAGAAAAATATAAAATAATGAACGAGGCGTTATGGAAACATGTTGACAAAAATAAAATTATACACTTGACCCAGTGACACGTATCATGAACAGATTCAAAATTCTATTTTAGAGATAAGTCAGTAATGGCAGAATTAGTACAACTACGAAAATTTTTAAGAGGCAAGAGATAATGGCGAAATTAATACAAAAATCTCATATAAATATCAAAATTTTAGCCTAAAGTTCTCTTAAATGTTCATTAATACATATAAATATAGATTGATCGCAACCAATGAAAGAGTAATCTCAGTAATCAACAACATGAGGTATAGTACACATAGAAATAACATGATTTACAAAAAAAATTGTATTAATTAAAAAAATTGTATTCATTTCAATTAATTATATGAATGTAGGAATAAGCATACAACTCGAACCAACATAACAATTTCCATCTAGAACCCAAATATAAAATAAATACATCTATTCGCTCTATATTACTCATACTTCAACTATTTAATAACCAATATATAAAATTATTTATACTTACATTTGTGTTCACATCAACTTTAACATGATGAACAAAGAAAGATGCCCTTCAATATATGTAGATCTAAGTAAATTCTAGAAAACTCAGCTTGTGTCACTATATTATTTAGCAAAATACACTTTTTCATTAGCATCAGATCTTTAGCATCAGATCGGAATTCACAATTTGATCCTATCTTACGTCGTCGATCATTCCAGACATCAGAGGGATCATAGAATTTAAAAACCACAGTCCTAACCAATATAATTATATAAGAGTATATGTATGAATGGAAAACCTCCATCTACAAAATTATCACACATGAAAAAATAATCATCCTCGAGAATTCTAAAATTCTCTCTGTTTACATGCCAGTAAAGTCTTGTAGTACAAACCTATTAAAGCTACCCAAGTATAGTCCTGTCACATATCTAGAATATGTGGACGATCATTAAAAAATAATACTCCATATTGAGACAGTGCATGCATACACTACTTTTAAAACACCCATATGGCCATATCCAAAACTCATCAAGTCCACATACTCACTGTCAAAGGAAAATTAAGATAAAAATTGCAAAGGAATTCTTCTTATAAATTATAATTAATATAATTTTAAGGGATATGAGGATGTAGATTAGTAGCAAATAGCCATGTTTTTGGACCATTGATTGTGCCTGGTATAAGACATGATGCCGAAAGGCCACAACATGCTGAGCTCCCTCACTGGCCTATAGCAAAGGACTGTTTATGGCAAATTGCTCACTTTAGGAGCTACACCTAAACCAGTGTATAGCCAATGCTATTCAGTAACAAGATGAATGGTGACTCATAGGTGAAATATTGATGATACAAGTACAACACTTACAAGCATATGAAGAAAGTCATTAAGTTTGAGGTATAACGGCAGCTAGAGGTAACTCACAAGTCTTAATATTCAGACTGTTGGGTTGTCCAACTATGAGGAGGTTGGAACCACGTATTATTTCACTTAAGTGATAAAAGAAAGAGCTACAAAACTTAGTGAAGTATTGAAGACAGCAGTTCTTATTTTTTTAACAAGGGAGGGTGATAAACGACTACCACTTAATATAAGAAAGTAAACATAATTTATGTCCTCTGAAAATGTAAAACAAGAGACCTACGTTACTCCGACTCGTCACTTCCAGCGACCGTACCCGTGTCGACCCGACCCGACACGGGACACGACCCGGAATACGTAACGGATTCGCCATCTGAAAATCCGACCCTTCGTTCTTGTCATCGCCAAAATTCAAAGTGATGTTTCAGATTTTTATTCTTACTGATGTGCGATTGTTTAAAAGGTTTGTTTCAGATGTTAATTGATGGTCATTAACAATGTTTTGGAGCAGAAAATCTGGGAAGAATATGGATGAAGAAAGAAGAAAATGGGACCAGGCGGCTGATCTAGGGTTTGCAGAGATAGAGATAGAAGGAAAGGGGAAGAAGACGATACCTCGTAATAAGTAAATGATATGTGTATACGCTGGATATGTATAATGTATTTCAATTACCCAAATAATTGGTTTTTATATTTACTTGAGTGTTTGTAATATAATTGAGTCTTTGACTTGAGGCAATCTAAACAAGTTTATGAAATACCCACGACTGCATTTTTCAAAATATTTTTATTCTTTTCCAAGTTAAAACTGTATATGTATTTTTCTTAAAAACTATTGGAAGTTTATTTTTTAACTTATCTATTATCCTTAAATAGTATAGAATAACAATTTAATTCAAAATTTTAATTATAAAAAAAACTTAAACAAGATTCTAAAACTTTGAATTGTAAAAAATTATATTAAAGCCTTAATGTGAAGTTTGAAATTTGCTCAGATTTATTATGAATAAAAAATATTATTATAATTAATAGTATATTATGACGTGTCCCCGTACCCGTGTCTAAAATTCGGACGGTGTCCCCGTGTCCTAGATTTTCAGAAATACCGAATCCGACATTCGGATATGTGTCGTGTCCGACACTCCGTACCCGAGTCTGAGCAACATAGCAAGAGACCACAAGTGTATCCATTATAACATCTAAAAACTTATTTGTTCATCGCGACCTTCTGTGATGGTCTTCCAAGGACTCGCGACATTCCTTCTTTACATAAGACTGCACAGTATAAACTTTAATAGCAGAAACTTGAGTTTATTGAGAGGGATAAGATTTGATAGTGGAGGAATGTGTAGGTGAGTATTTAAATCTCTGCAATTGACCACTAAAAAAATAGAAGGATAACGTACAGGATAATCTTCTCATCAACATTTTACAAAAAGAAGATTACTACCTACAAAAAAAATGTACTAGCTTGACCTGTAAAAGCATAATACTAAATGAAACACTAGGTTTTGATATCACAAGATGACATTACATGGTACCTACTAGACTTTACTTTCATATGAGTGTTTTAGAAACAAACTAATGGGATATGAATTATGATTCCAAGAGAGGTTTTAAACAATCTCAGAATTGGTGCCTTATAATAGAACGTTCGCAAAATACCTCAACCTATATAACTAACCAAAACAAATTAAAATGGTAAATACACACCATACCCTCATATAGAGAGCCACGGTAGTGTACTCCTAATTTAATAATTAATAACTTATAAGACAAAGAAACGATTGCAAAAGCATTACCACAAAGAAATAACAACAGAAACACCACAAAAATATAAGCCAACTACAAATATAGATATAGAGTCGTACCCGAATGGGACTTCCCACGGACAATCTTTCCAACACCAAATTTTCAACAAAGGTATCAAAATGGACATCTTCAACTTCACTCCTTGGAAGTTCTCTTCTCGACAACAACAACGAGGACTTCAAACTCCAGGATTGGCCAGAATTGATGCAAGCAACAAAAGTAGCCAGATCCAGTTGATAACATAGAAAATCACAAAGATGCTCTACACAAGATACCTACCAATTCCAATTACATGTAGCAATCAGGTTTCAATATCTGATGATGTACATAAACTAGTAACAACCAAAAATGTAACTGCTCAGATGGTTTAGAAAATGAAAAAAATTACCTTGTGTGAATTTCCGTATTGGGAAAATTCTTCCAGCTGTAGGACCTGTGATTTGGTGGTCCATAGAAGCTGCATTAGCTTTTTTCTTAATTTCGTTTTTCCCGACAACAGATCCCAACCCATGACAACTACTAGGGGTTGAAGTCGAGGAAACAGTGAGAGAACCTATGACAAAAAATCGTAAAAGCACATTATAAACGTTAACCAGCACATCAATGACAATCTGAATGTGATAAATGATTGAGAAATGTACAATTGTTATAATGTAATTACATCGCTCGCTTCTTGAAGTTGCTCCCTCTTGACAGCGGACAAGGCAATATTCATGACAGACTCTAATACATGAACGCCAGAAACACGAGCATAATGATACAAATCTCTCATGCACGAATAAGTTGCCATCTTCAAACATGAAGTTGTGTCACCTGTCTCTGGCTTTGCTTCGGAAATATAATTCCGCAAACACTCAAGCGGAGGTAAAATTTGATTGCTGCCAGAAGCTCTGTAAATATCAATCTCTTCAGCTAGAAGATCATCTTGAATAATCTGTGGAAGTGAATTCATGATATCAACGCCAACCCAGATCAATATCATATAAAACAAAACTAGGTATTTTTTTGTGTATTCAAAAACTTTACATCTCTAGGAAATATCAGAAGAATATAGAAAATAGGTATTATCAGAAATGAATATCTACAGCATCAATCTAGAGCCTGATAAAATAAATGTTTTTCTTTTGAGAAAGGATTTAGACTTTTGGTTGTCATTCTGTATAGCCAGCCTTCTTATACAACAAGTAGAACATGATTATACTGAAATATCTACTTGTTCTTTAAGAATAAAATGAGATACATGCTAAATATAAATTCACAAAATATCCTCTACCAATAACCAAACCAAACATACACAGTGTATTCCACTCTTAAAGCAAAGTATGGGGAGGGTAAGAGGTACGCGGACCTTACCACTCCTAGAAAGAGATTTGACAGTGCAATAAGAATTATTTATACTTACTATACACCTCTTTTAAATGTAACTTTTAGTTCATTTTGTATAGAATAGAGACTTATAACTTTAATTTTAGCATTTGTGTGCATGTTACCCCTTCAGATTCTTTAGATTAAATTTATATTCATCTTGTTGAACTTGTCTAATGATTCCTTTTGCAAATTTGTTAAAATTAAATCATTTATTGCAACTTCCACTCCATACAGTTTTATGGTCATTCCTTTTAAAAATTGTTAACAAAGTGGTGTCTATGGCGTGTTTTCTCACAAGAGACTACGTCATGGATTTCTTGTTAGAAGCCACCACACAAAACAGAATGCTGAATTAACTTGCAGCTCATCCGGAAACATTAGTGTTATTTATGCTAGGTTTATAGTCAAATGTTATATTATCGTGGAGACTTAGACGCTGCTTGTTTATCCCTACAACTTGAGTTGGTTCGAACTTTAAATTTCATTAGGCCATAGATCATGGCATAGAAAAAGTGGACTTCTGAGTCCATGGTAAGTAGCAAGGAGCTACTCATCAAGAATTTAGCTTTCATCGTAAGAGCTTTGACCATTATAAAGATCTACATACTCTCGCTTATAGTACGGAAATACCAAAGCACCAAACAACTATAATTTATGTTGAGAGCTTTGAACATTACAAAATCTCATTTATAATACCAATCAGACGAAAAATTATTGAAATCAAGCCTTCTTGACTAAAAATTTTATAAGACGAGCATTCTTTAGAAAAAAAACAGGAATTTATGAAGCAAAGGATAATATCTGTAAGCTAGATATAGAGAACTGATCTACAGAGATGATCTTTCTTAGGATTCTGAAGTAAGCAACTAGGAATATGCAAGCACGATGAACCAACTGTAAGGCTGCAATTAAATATTACATTATATACCAAATAAGATATCATTCTTAAGTAAGTCCTTGCTTATCCTTTTTCTTTTTCTCTAATAATAACTATAAAAAAATTCTATTTCCAGGCAAGAAATTACTAATAAGCATGCTTATCCAAGCACAAATTGGTGACATTATTAAGATATTATCTTCTACTTGGTCATAATATTATTCCAAAGAATTCATTCAAGGTTAGCCAGACAGGCTCTTAGAAGTTTGAACTCATCAGTGTAAGATTTCGGAGGATCTCCGAGGAAACACAGATTTGCCCTATTCAAGCGAAAATTCATAGATTACAGCATATTACTTTTTTTTAAGATGGTTTGCTTGCTTTCTCTGGTCCTCTGCTATGAGTGATCTATGCAGGTATGTAAGATACTAAATGGCATCAGACAGTCATTTTATAAAGCAGGTAGTCTTTCTCTAACAAATAAGTATGTACCTGTGCATATGTCTGACTTCATATATATATGTGTGTGTGTGTGAGAGAGAGAGAGAGAGAATATCAGACCTCAAAAAAGTTTCCTAAGATAGTGATTGACTTGAGTGTATTATATTAATTACCTAATTACTTACTTTCCTAATTTATAAACAAAGTAAGATAAATGGTAAGTAAATATTTAACAATAAATGACTAGATTTATTTATTAACATGTATTTGTTGTGATCTCAGGAAAAGTATCCCGAGGTTAATGTCGGGATCCTCTCTCTCTCTCTCTCTCTCTCTCTCTCTATATATATATATATATATACTTATTAACTTGAGATAAAATTTGTCATAAAAACAATCCATCACTGCTAGATATACAATATCTCTTTTCCTAAAATGTTGGTGTCTTGGGTGAAATATGATTTTGTATATTCATCATGACAAGATCATCACTTTCATTAACACTAGTTCTATCATCATCATCACTTCAGCTTTTACATGCATCAAATTAAATTTAGGAAAGATTCACCACCTGGATCATTTGAACAAGACGTGTGCAGGTTGAGGAAAGAGCTTCCACATAGATCGATAACAATTTATGCCGAATGGCCATCCAGGTGTCTCCATATTCATCCTTATTCAACAAAACCCTCTTGACCAGATCTTGCAAAACCACGCTATTGAAAACAACAAAAGGGAGGGCATATAACTGAACAAGGTCAATTTAGGACAGTCTGAAACCAATAATTGTGCCTTGAAGTATTAGAGCACTTCAAAAAGCAAAGTATCACATACAAGATTATAAGCTCTTTATACAGATTAAAACACTTCTGATGGAGATATCATAACAAGTGTAATATTTTCCAATATCTAGCTTGTGAATAGATTGTAATTTTCGTCGTCTCCTGAGAAAGAAAACAATTTTTGGAACTAGTAATTCCAGTAACCTCGTGAAAGTCGTATATATATATATATATATATATATATATATATATATATATATATATATTAAGGAGTTCTTATATCCCAGATTGCATCCCACCATCAAGGCATCTTTCTGTTGTATGAATTCACCAAAGTTAAACACTAATGACATAGCACGAGATATCTCTCATCTTTGTCGGTATATTATGACTCACACTCTCATTTATTTTGCATTATCTTGCTGCTTTGAGTTTATAAAATTTATTTCTGGAGTGTCTAGGAAGGAGAGTAGTCTATTGATCTCTTTACCTCGATAAACAAAACACGAAAGAAACACAGGAAGTACTTTGCACAAGCTGAAAAGGATCACGCAAGCTCCCGATTCTGACAGTTGTAATTCAACATCAATCTAGACAATCTCATTAAGTGTTGAGTGCTAACTAAGTTTTTTGGTACACTGGTCAATTTTTCAGGGGTGTTAGTGCTCTCAACGGCTAACCATATATGACTATACATACAGTTTTTGGGAGGTTAATTATTGGAGGACATAGTGCACTTCTTGGAAAAAGGGTTTATGAGGTCAATTGGGAGAATCTGAATCCAATGACTTGTTCCTCAAATGGCAGAGTATTACATATATGATTTTAGTAGAAAATTCCAATGTGAGTAATGTTCCACCTATTAGCTTGTGAACTCATTACAATTTTCTTGTTTCCACAGTAAAGAGATCGAGTTATAGAACTAGTAATTTTAGTAGCCTTGCGAGTGTAACATATATTTCTTGAGTGTTCTTGTCCGAGCTCGATATTTATTGCATTCTCTACTTTTGACGGTACAGGCAGCTCTCACTGTCAAGGCATCTATATGTACTATGACTTCACAAAAGTTATATACTAATGATCTTGATATGAGACGCCCCTCATCTCTATCACTATTAAATTAATAAGATTCACATTATCATTTAATTTGCATTATCTTGTTGCTTTAGGTTTTCTAAGGAGAGTAGTCCGTTTGAACAAAAACACTGAAGCAACACAGCATGTACTGTGCACAAGCCATTGGACTTGTAATGAAAAGGATCAGTTGAGTTCATCATAAAAACACAAAGTTATAAATTAAAAGTATCTACACATAAACATTTCATACAGCTGACCAGTAACGAACTACACATACCGGTATCTAGACTCCTCAACTCCATAATCCAAATGAAGAAACCGTAAATGACCAATCACTTCATCTTCATCACCATTTTTAAAACACTCACTCATCGCATCCAAATGCACAACCTGCACAACCCTCTGAATGATCCTAAACATCTTATGATCCCCATCATCCACCTTCCTCCCCACCACCAACTCACCACTCTCAACTAACCTGACCTGCTTCTCCACATTCTCACACAATGCCTCAAACAACTCTGCATTCTCCAACACAACTTTGTTCAAACAACCAAACTCCTCTTCCTCAAACTCCACAACCACTCCCTCATCGCCCTCATCCACCGCACTCGGCCTCAACCTACTAAATCCCACCTCCAAAACCCTCTCCAAAACCCTAAACACCTCCACATTTCCCGCCACACCCCTAACCTCCCCTTCAATCTCAACATCTTCACCCAAAGCTTGAATCTTTTCAACACTATCAGCTACCCTAGAGCTAATAACCTGCACACAAACCAAAAACTCGGCACGTAACCGGAGCGAATCGACACCGAAACTCCAAACATCGAGACACGGTTGATTAAATTGGAGCAATTCGAGAGCACACAGATGAGTGAGATGGGCAGGAGAAGGACAGGAGGGTGAAAACAACAAGTTATCGAATCGAGCGCCTTTGGAAACAATAGTTTGTAAAATTGAGCGAGCTAAGTTAGGGTTTCGAGATCGGAGAGTGAGGAGAGTGGCTCGGAAGGGTTCGAATTGGCCTAAAAAGAGGTGGTTTACGATCACTCGACAGAGAAGCTCTGTGTCTTTATCTACCATCTTCAAATATATATTTGTATTTTGTGTATATGCACATATATATATATATATAGTGTGTGTGTGTGTGTGTGTGTGTTACAGAGAAGTGTTTGTTTATGGTGGTTATGTGATGACGGAAGGAAGGTGTTGGAGTAAACTGACCGGAATATATATCGGGTATTTTTTGACCCGATTCTTTTTGTATACATACATGGACGAAATATAAAGAAAAATATCCATAAATTATTACTAATATTTTGATAAATTAATATTTATTTATGTTAAAGTATATATTTATTTAAAATACATGAATGATGAACTAATAAAATAATTTGTTTCATATCTATTCATTTATGCAGGTTAACTGTGGTTAGAAAATAATAATATTCATAATTGTAATCTTATAAAATGAAAAATAAAATATAAAATTGTATTTTTTAAAAACTTAAGTTAAAGTTGCGTTTTTAAATAATAAAAAGCATCATTTTTATGATTGTAATTTTTAAGACCATTTTATTTTAAATTTTGATAAAAAGGGTCATTACTCTCCCTCCTTTCATTACATCCATTAATATATTTTTTTGACTAATTTAGTTTATAGCATTACAAATTATATGTTCTAAGAAATTCTCGAGTTGAGCGAGAGTCGAACATAGGATCTGAGACGATAAAAGATAAGCTGAGCTATCCAATTGTACTCATTCCATCCATTAATTACTAACATTTAAGAGCTAAAATAATAGCACACATTCGATGTAACAAGAGAAATTTAGAATTTTTTAAGATTTTATGATTGTGACTTTAGATGAACAAGATTTTATCTTGTTTTTTGAAATAATAGTTGTATTATGTTTTTTTTTAAAGTTATGTTTTCTTTTTTTACTACTCTATTCTAATGGATACTAATTATTTTCTATTTTTTATGTATCGGTTGTTCTCTTTTCAGACATTAAAGTTTTATTGTCTAAATTTCTAGAGACATCTCTACATATTTTTTGGTTAGAGGATAAAATTTCTTAAATGAAAGAAATCCATTTTTTACGGAATTATATTTTGGTACAAATCATTTACATGAAAGTTATTTCTGACAAAAAAAATAGAAGAGAGAATCTCGAATACCAACTCTTCCCCTCTTTCTCTTCATTTTCATTTTTCTTCTTATTTTCTCTAAACTCTAATTCTAAATATGTTCTCTTTTCTCTCTTCATATTCTTTTTTCTCCTTCTCTTTTCTAAACCCTAATTTCTCTAAACCATAATTTCAAATACATCTCATTTTATATATCAATGTTTTATTTTAAATCATAACTAATTATATAAAAGACATATATTTGCATCAAAATCACTATTGTCTATATTTTTTGACATTTCTAACTCTTTTAAATATTCATATTTGTTTTCTTGTCTTTCATATCGGTTTCATATTGTTCGAATTTAAAATTTTGAATGATTTAGTGTTATATGTGATTATTTGATGTATTTATGAGGCAATGCCTTTCTTAATATGACGTTTTAACCAAATATAAGTGGTGGTTATATGTTGTTTATGATGATTTTATGTTTTATCATAAATAGATAGTTTTTAACGATAATTTTATACTATATTTAACCTTATATTTATGTTACTTTCATCGACTTATTTGTATTTTTTAATTTGTTTTGATATTTTTCAGATTCATTTGCACAAAAAATTACTTGCGAATGAAAAAAGAACGGAAAAAAGATTTTGGCATACACATACTTGTTGGGTTTATGAAACATATAATATAAATATATTATTTTTTCTGAAATAAAAGTTATATTGCTTAAACTTTTTGAGGAATTTATTTTTTATTGTAGTCATGATTTATTTTACGGCTCATGAAATTAGTTAAGCACATCTTTCTGTTAAATGATAAACTTTTGTATGGATGCAAGAAATCCTCAAAACCCCCAAAAAAATTTGGAATATATAATTTGAATTATGTATCAATAAAACGTTAATCGTTTTCAAAAATAAGAAAAAGAAAAAAAGAATCTCGAACTCTACTCATTCCGTTAGCTCATATCTGGTAACTAATTGAAAATAAAAAACAAATGAATTTAATTGATTCACTAAATTGCATGTAGAAAATATAAGATATAAATACATATATTTCACATTACGCCATAAGGCAACGCTGATTTTATGTTGCAGTAGCCCCTAAAATCATTATAATTGGTCTAAAAGCATTATAATTGGTCTAAGGCAACACTAAGGGGGGTTTGCATTTACATGCGTTACCTTTGCTAACTAAGGCAACACTTTTTAACATCTATTGTAATACGAATAAAAGTATTGCATTACCTACATAATACAACACTACAAACAACAAATGCAACAGAGCATCAGTATTACCTTAGACTGATCCTAAATTGTATAAGTTGGCCATCTCAACAGTTGTGGGTCCCACTTACCACGTCAGCAGTTGGTGGGTCCCACTTGTCACGTCATAAGTTGTGGGGCCCGCCTTCCACATCATCAATGTAGGATCCACCTGCCATGTCAGTAGATAGTGGGGCTCACCTACCACATTAGTAATGTGGGACCCACCTGCCACGTCAGCAGTTATGGGACCCATTTGCCACATCAGCAATTGTGGGTCCCACTTGAGCTCTTGCAACACTAAGGTGTATGAACAGTAACACTAATCCTGATTTGTTGTAACATTATGTTCTATCTAATGCAACACTATCTTTTTTGTTAGCAACACGTACTAGATGAGATTAAAGTAACACCATGTTTACATAATGAGCTATTGCAACATCAATTGTAATTTTTTTTTAAATATATGTTGTATTCATACTACATTCTCATAATCCCTGCTCTATTTATACATCTTTGAATCAATATTTTGTCTTTCAAGCAATCATACAAGTAATAGTCAAAGTCTAATAAAAAGCAATCAAAAATAGTCATTCATACTAAATGATAACCATAAACCAAAAATAAACACACCATAAAATCCTAATATTTTTTGAATATTTTTTTAAAAAAAACAGAACGTTAATTAAAGTAAAGACTAGTTTTAAGAAGTACTAGTTTGATCTTAAAAGACCTACACCAAAAAAGTCTAATATTTTCTGAATATTTTTTTGACTCGATAATCATAAGATATTAACATCCGTACAGTTAGATCGTATATTTTTTTAAAAAAAATAGAGCGTTAATTAAAGTAAAGACTAGTTTTAAAAAGTAATAGTTTTATTAATTTGACCATAAAAGACACACACCAATAAAACCTAATATTTTCTGAATATTTTTTTGACTCGATAAAATCATAAGATATTAACATCCGTACAGTTGGATAGTGCAGTAATATTTTTTTAAAAATAGAGCATTAATTAAATTAAAGACTAGTTTTAAAAAGTATTAGTTTTATTAGTTTGACCGTAAAAGACACACATCAATAAAGCTTAATATTTTCTGAATATTTTTTTGACTCAATAAAATCATAAGATATTAACATCCGTATGATTGGATCGTATAAAAATATTTTTTTTTAAATAAAGCGTTAATTAAAGTAAATACTGGTTTTAAGAAGTACTAGTTTGACCGTAAAAGACACACACCAAAAAAACTTAATATTTTCTGAATATTTTTTTGACTCAATAAAATCATAAGATATTAACATCTGTACGGTTGGATCGTACAAAAATATTTTTTTTAAAATATAGCGTTAATTAAAGTAAAAACTAATTTTAAGAAGTACTAGTTTGACCGTAAAAGACACACACCAAAAAAATCTTAAATGTCTTTTGGATAAATAATAAACTTTCTTAAATGTAACACCCCCTTCCCAAAATGAGATGAGTGGTTACTTTCAAACCACAAACCTGTATATAGAGTACTAAAATTTATCGTATAATAAATAAATATGTCCAACGATGTCTCCAAAATAATATTGAAACCTCCGAAATAATTCAAAACCTCTAATAATAAACAATGTCTAAAAAGAAATGCGAGAAGTTCAAACGTCTTAATAATTGAAATAAATGTAACTCTCCATCACAAGCCCTGCTAGAAGAAGGAATACGACATGAGCCAAATGCCCAGTACGGATTGGAATACAGTTTATAAAACAGAATCAAGATATATATATATATTGACAAGAATAAATAAGCTTTAATTTTTCAAAAATAAGGCTGAAGCAAAGAGGAGTTATGATATTTCATACCGATACAAAATAGATAATAGATACACACATCATAGGGTACCTAATGCGTGCAATAAATCGGACAACGTGTACGGCATATACAACGTCACCGTCAAATATTAAATCACAAATCAAATCAGACTTGGTGCACCCACGTATTCTCAAACAAATATCATAATGGCCAAAGTTCGGCTCCTGAACTGACAGAAGGATACGCCGTGAACAATCACACTGTCACGGAAGTGTCATGCCACTAGTGCCACAATGACATGGCTGTAGTACACCTACAGCTGGTTAACTCGGTATACCCTATATCACTCTAAGGGTTCAAATAAAATAATTTTCGCAATTTTAAAATCACATGAACAAATATTTAAAATATTCTACGCAGATATGTAACATACATAATTTTCAAAAATCACAGAGACAAATATTTAAATATTTCGAAACAAACTTAAAATAACTTTCGGAGAATCAAAACAGTTAAAACGAAAATAACATAATGAACAAATTTATGAACGAAATGAATTAAATATAACTAATCCTAAAAATAGTAGCGCTGAAATAAAAAGGGATGAAATCCGTAACTCGAAAATAGCGATCACAATTACTAATGATATCCACAAATAACCCGTTAAACACCCGGCTCCTCATCTAATTACAAAATAAAAGGCTATTATTCAATTATCAGTACATTACTTAAATAAATATTATTATCGCTCTTATTATTATTATTATTATTATTTAACTAACATGTTAATACTCACCCAGTACACCACTAGAGCACAAGACTGATACTAATACCCTCATCTAACCATGCGGCAACAATTTTAAGTTTTACCTCTTATAACCCGACTAAAACTTGTTAAACTCAAAAAGGTCTTGTAACACTAATTTAGTTTTATACTCTTAAATCTTAATGCTCACAACGGACATGCATGCATATGCGATGGTCATTATAAATACTCTTAATGCATATGCATGTAATACTAATTTAGTTTTAAATTACATATTTTATTTTAAATATTTTAAAAAAAATCAGTTTTATATATTGACTCATCTCAGTTAGATATTCAATTTTAATTCAAAATACCATGTTCATATTAATTTATTTTATATATTATAATTCTTTTAATATATTTAAGTTTTATAATATTAAATATTAAATTATTATTTTATTATTGACTATATTTATTAATTACTTGTATGATTATTCTAATATATATCGCGTATCTATAAAAATATTAAAATACTAATATCATAAAATAATTTTAGTTATATATATTTTTTATTTTATTATATATTATATAAAAGTAATATTTATATAATATTTTTTATCATGCTTAAATATGTTATATATTTTTAATCATAATAATTGTTTACTTATAATTTACTTTAGAAAATGTATATATTTATAAAAATATTATAATTATCATTAAATATTTTTGTTATTTTCATTTATATTGAATGAATAAAATTAAATAAATTATAATTTAAATTATAAATTTTATAATGGTTTTGTAGCCTATAAAGGTTATTTGATGTAATGTTTTAATTTATGTGTTTTAGTTTCGCGTAACCACTCTCTACCACAACAACTGTACAACAATAATCATGACGACCATAACGATCAAAATAACTTTTTTACTCTAATTATATATATAGGTATATAATAAGTAATCATAACTCTATCACTTATGACTAATAAGCAGTGTTATAAAGAATAGGAATTGAAATTAGATGGTAAAGGTACATTGATTAATCGGAGCATTAATCGAAAGTAATTTAATTTAATAAACAATAATATATAATTATATCTAAATATCTTCAAATTATCATAAAATTTTAAATAAAAAAATATCACATATCATTAGTCCACACATATTTAGTTGTTAAAATTTACAAAAAAAACTACTTAATATTAGAATTTAAGTGGTTTATACCTAATAGTTATTATTCAATAAATTAATAGTTAATATTAGTAGTTTTTACATAATATATATATGATTATTAGGAATTTAAAAGAGTATTTGAAATTTATAAAGGACTTAGGACTATATAACCCATATTTATTGTAAATTTATATTATAAATATATTAATTGTTTTAAAAAAAATAAATTTTAACCGATTTTTGACCGTTTTAACTAATTTTTTCCGTATCGCCCGACTTTTGACCGATTAAAAAAAACGATCTTTGACCCGATTTCCGATTAATCGAGATGAGACCCGTCCGTTTACCGATTAATCGGGCGATTAATCGAAAAAGAAGTCGTTTTTAGAATACCGCTAATAAATGGTTCATTTACTTTCATCTGATTCTCAAAAAACTAATTATTAATTATTTGTTCATCCATTTGTTAAGTAGGAGTGTTAGATTTTTTATTATGTCAAAACTGATAATAAGTATATCTTTTTTATATGTTTAATTTATTCTCGGTGTTTCACTTTACTTATAAATAAATAAAAAATTGATAATTTATAAGTGATAATTTATCAAACACTTTATTGAATTTGTAAGTAAAATTATTTAAATAAAAAATAATTTATAAATAAATTTTACGAATCATTTACATGTTACTTATCACATTCAAGTGAAAATAACTTTATTTAAAATAACCTAAACGAACTCATATATTATTTATGCTATATGGAGTTCTAATAATATTTGTATGCATTAAATTTTGATTATAGTAAAATATACAAAGAAATGATAAATAAGACTTATTTTTTACTAATAAATTCCATTTGTGCATTGCGGATAATAAAACATTGTTGATAAAATTTTATACAATATATTTTAAAATATAGTACATCTTACAAATAGTATGTTATATCGGAGGTTGATTAATAAGTTATAAATTTATTTATTTCTTTTATCATTTAAAATTATAACTTTTAACAATTAGTTTTATATACAATAAAAATATAATCAGCTGAACAAAAATATAATGATATTACATGTAATATTATAAAGAAATCTTTTGATGAAAACGAAGGATTGGTTTATATGTTAGAAAATTTTAAGGGAAAACTTAAAATAATATTTAAAATTTATAACATATAGTTGGATATATAAATAAACATAAATTTTATATGTTATACGAGAAATATGAATAAAAAATCATTTTTATAAGTAAAAATATTTATAAAAATATCATAACAATTATTAATGGATGTAATTGAGTAGTTATAAAATAGAATTATATGTGATTTGTAATTCAATGATTTTCACTTGTTTATTAAAATTAATAGATCATTGGTTCAATTCACACAATAACATATATTTTTAATATTTATATAATAAAAGGCCATAAAAATCATTTCACAGTTCAATTCACATGATAACATATATTTTTAATATTTATATAATAAAAGGCAATTCACACAATAACATATATTTTTAATATTTATATAATAAAAGGCCATAAAAATCATTTACAACTCATAATTTTCGTCTTCCTATTATAGAGATAAAGGATATGTTTGATATCCAACAATCATGCATTTAAAATTCAAATATTTAATTTTCTATATCAAATTAAACCTATTTTATATGTTTTGTTACTATTGTGATCTATTTATATATAATACTGGTTGTGTTTACGTGACCATCAGCATCAGAGTTTGTGATGAACTTGCATGCATAAAAAAAATTCACACGGTATGTACTTTATGTATTTCATCTAAATTCACTCAATACGTGCTTTATTTACACCGTCTAACTAATTTTTATGGTTACATCGTAAATTATTAAACATTGTGAAGTTATACCATTTGTAGAATTCATAATAAAACAAGATTAGAACAATATTAGGACCGTCAGAACAAAGTCACAGACCAGGAATTTGAACGCTTAAACTCTTGAGCACGTCTACAAGTAAAGTGAGTTAATTACATTACAGCCTTATACAATGAGATTAGTCCACAGCTAAAGAGCACTATTACAGGAGGACAGGACTTTAAGCAGGAAATATTCTCATTAAGTATTCAAAGTTTATACAGATTGTGGATTTATATAATGTTCAACCGGAAAAGCCTCACCGTTGTGCCTATATATATATATATATATATATATATATATATATATATATATATATATATATATATATATATATATATATATATATATATATATATATATATATCAAGTTGTCGTAAAATGTAATCTCTTGATCAAGTCGTCCAAGAATGTGATTTAACTTCAACAATAATCACTTTCCTGCATAAAAGAGGAAACAAAGAAGGGTCGATATTTTTACTTTAACTTTTTTTCCTATCATCATCATTCAGACACTTCCAGGACATGCACCCTAGATTTCTTCTGTACTCTTTCTTCATAAGCATCTCTTCAACCTCTTAAATGTCAATAATATACTCAGAGCATCATTATCCTGTAACAACCAATGCACAAATATCACAAAAAAGAACGTTCTTTTTGTCTCTACTGATTCTCTGTTATCAATTAGTCAATTACTGATACTACTACTTATTACTTATCCCTAAACAGACCCCCCCCCCCACACACACACACACTGGAAAGTAGAAATGTAGTTGCGTGTGTGTGTGTGTCTGTGGGAGCATTGCAAATTTACTAGAAAGTAGTTATTATGCATCAGTACTACACATATAATGGCAAAATGAAAAAGGCAACATTGTGGAGGGTGGGGTCTTCAATTAAATCCACTTTATTTCTGTTTTCTTCTTGTTAAATAATGTCAAAATAACAGGTCATCTGAGAAGACAAAAAACCTTGAGAAACAATCACTATCTCATATATAACGCCCCAAGAACTGGGGGGAAGCAATATAGAAAATGGAATGTTATTTCGGACTCTGAAGGAAAAAAGGAGAAACAATTGATTTCCCAAAAATCAGGAGCCACATACCAGACTACCGAGGTCCTGTCTCTGTATCAATATCATCATCGCCCTCTGGAATATCAGATGTAATTGTCTCCGGGAAGAACTCTTCATCAGGATACATCATCTGATAAATCTGCAATATTTGGTAAAATAATAGATTTGGTGAGCCATTAAGATATGTAAACCAGAACGTCCATAAGAGCATCCCCAACCATCACCCCTCCTTACCTATAATTTTGCCACCTATACAATTTTAGGTAACCATGCAAAAAAACCCAACTCCAACCATCACATTCCTAGCCTAAAAATTTTAGGTGAGAGAAAATGGTTCCGTACACTTGTGTAACCAAATTTGCTTCCCTATAATGCCATATCATCTTTCCTTCCTTATAATTGAACATATATCTACTCCAACCATCCCACTCCTTACCAATATTATCTAAAATATTGAATAAATACTATTTTTCAAATTATAGGTAAAAATTATAGGGAATACCATTGGAGTAAAACAACTTTTTGGTTCCCTATATTTTAGGTAATCATTATTTTATTATATTTTAGGGAACCAAAATAGGGTTTGCCCTTGGAGATGCTCTGACATGTCAAAAAGAGAGAGCTTCCAAAGTAGAATGCGTGATTAAATCAGAGAGGTTTTTAAAAGAACATATTCTTAAAACATCTCACCTTTGCAGTAGCTTCAATGGCATCATTGTAGTTAAGATTCATATCTGGCATAGGCATAGAACTGACAGGTCCAACTGAGCCCTGAAAAAAGGATAGCAAGCAAACTAATGTTGCATTAAATGAAGAAAGATAAGATATTGACGTGTTTCTATTGCAGATTTAGACAATATACATTATGAAACACTTAATGTAAAATCCCACATTTATTTAAATTAGTTAATAATATTTAAATATTATTTTATTAGACAATTTGATGATATATATATATATATTTGTTAAAAGGAATAGATAAGTTATATACTAGTTATATATCTCTTTTTAATTCTACCTTATCAATTGATAAGAATGATAAGAAGATTGTTCTAAACATGATATGCCCTTCCTTTATTTTAGGACTTATGCTCAGGATTTCAGTTATATATTTCTTTATAAATAAAGTATCACCATATTAAATTAGCATACAACTTATTCTAGTTAATATAGCATGAAAGCAAAAAAAGAAAAAGAAAGAGAATAAAAAAGCATCGGAGTCTGGCCGTAATCACGAAAGAAATAGACGAGCGCCATCATATCTTAACACCAAGGTTGTAGTAATTTCAAAGTCCAGATATGAAATCACTTGAAAATATCTATATACATCCAAGTTCTTTTTATGTATAATTGTAAAAATTGATAGCATGTAATAATTGATAAATGGTAGTACTTGTATATTACATTCTGCCATCCATGTCTGTATTTTCGGTCTAGTTGACATGAATGACTTTTAAGAATATGTTGTTTGAATATAATTCTTATAATATGAATTCACATGCACATGTATATAATACACACATGCATTTTTATAATTATATTTTTATAAAATCATGTATAAGATATTTACAATATTAATGTGTTTTTTTTTGTGTGGGTTACTTGGAGTATCTTAGTTATTGATTGATTAATTTAATCATTATTTTTTAAGTAACGAGATTAGCTAGAGTTTAGTATTTAATAATATATATATATATATTAATAAATAGAAGTCAAGTTTCTAGTAATATGTTTACAACAAGAATTATATTATGTTGACTTGCATAGTGTGTTTCATGCATGCGTGGTCAGGTAATTAATTAAATATTCGAGACATGCATGTATTACAGTTATATATGGCAACTAGTGTTAATATTTTCTGAAATATGTATAACCTCGCTTTATTATTTTAATTAACTATCTATGCATAAATGTAATATCCTGTATATTTAATTATTTTATTTAATTATTTGTTTGACCAAAAATTTTAATTTTTGTTAGTTATCCTTAATATATTTTGAAGATAAGTATGATTAAAATTTATATTATATAATTATTTGTTAGTAGTTATCTAGTCCTGACCTTGCTAAAATTCAGGACTCTGTTTAACAATTTGGTTAATAGATAGAATTTTACATACATCTGTCACTATATATATTTATGTAAAGAAAAAGATCGATAAAAGACGTGCGAAGAACAGAGGAAGAATTATGCATTTGTATGTATATCGAGCTTGACTACAGTAATTACAAAAAGAAATCGGAGAGGCTCGTGATTATTTTGATTCAAAGGTTAGTGCTCTGATTTGCCCGCATCTTTTAATTAATATATGTTGTATAATCTTTTATGTGGTGATTTCTCTGCAATTTATTTTAAACCCCACGATTGTTTCATCTCCCATGGATGTATACCAGACTAACTATTAATAGCATGGGTCACTATTGTGATTAACCTGACCTTGTCATACTACTGTAGTTGGTAGAGAATAAATTGGTTGGTCATGATTTGGTCCTAACATATATGTGACTAATTATTTCACTAATTACGATTCCTAGCATATAGGAGTAATAAAGTTGTACTCTATAATATTATTAATGGATCGTGATAATTACATATTAATTAGTGTCATCAATTGTTTGTATTAGTTAAAGTGTGCCTGCAAATTGTATCCTTTTGTTTAATAAATACACGTTATTTATTAGTTAGTAAATTTTATAGATTTTAATTTGCTAGACTTTTAAATGATGTTTAAATTCTGAATCTAAATGTACATGCATGCAAGCGTGATTATATATGTGATATACTTAGTATATAATTTATGGAGCATTAAAAATATATTATATGTTAATTGCAATGTGATTTTAGTAAATTTCATGTATCTTACTTTAATGCTTAAATTGATTTTTAAAACTAGAATACATTCCTGAATATTACTTTCAATGTATACCATTAATTAAGCTAATGTATGCGACATCGTCATTAACTAGATAAACTTTATGCTTGATTAGTATACTAGTTATTTGTTAAGTCTTATTATCCTAGACTTTTGTGTTAAAATTAGTATTTTATATGATTTCATATAAGCATATTTAAGATTAAATTTGATGATTAAATGAGATTACTAGTCATAGTTAGGCATTAATAAATTACTACATGCACGTGAGCTAAAATGCTATCTTGGTTGATTTAATACAAATTTTACATGATTGTTCAGGACCTGACTAAATCTATATGTAATTCTGTACATGTTTGTGCAAGCATTGGTATGAATTTATATTCGAATTAATAATTGAGCACATTTTATTATATAACAAGACTGAGACACTAGAATTAGTATACTGTCCGAAAGGTTTATAGATACTAATTATAGTAATTACTCTGTTTTTTAGAGTTGAATAAAGACACATAATTGTAATTGCTAGCGGAGCATTGGTTAATTTAGCTACTACTCGAGTTCAGGTACGAATTCTTATTCTTTTCTCTCAGTTTTAAATTACAATTATTGGTACGAATTTCTACCTTCTTTTCTCAATTTTAAATTATAATTATAGTACAAATTTTTGATCCTGATTTCTCAATTTTAAATATTGTTTACTCATTATATTTATTGTCGAGTATTTTTCTAAAATTGTGACTCCTTTGTACTCTATGTATACTTGTTAGTATGCATTCTCAGTTTCGTTTCGTATTCATTATTTTTGGAATTACTGTTGCCTTGATTCTTTTAAATTTGTTTCGTTTTGCATTTTTATTGCGACATTGTTCTCTTCTAGTTGAAGAGTCGGCAACTTTTATAACCTATGTGATGGGCTCTTAAAACCTATTTGTGTGGTTAAATCACAGACGAGTTCATGGAGTTTGGAGATCTGGTGAACTCGGCACTTACTCGTATTAGTGCTGTAAGTATACGAGCACGTCTCTGGGGTATGAGATTGTGTAAAGATCATGATCGCTATTGTGTATTTTCTTCTCGTGGATTACGAGAGAAGGATTCTCTCTTGTTTCATGTGTTTTCTTCTCGTGGATTACCGGGGAAGAATTCTCTATTTTGTATCTTTGCTTTGTGCGAGTATATGATTGTATAAGAGACCCTTATGGATACCTACCTTAATTCAGCCATATTTTCTGTTTTGTTTTGTTCTATTCGCATTATATTGATTCAGTGCACTTATTATTGTGCTTCTCTCTTTGTGTTGGTAAGACACAATTCACTCAGTTACATAAAAATATTTTTTCTTTTAAAATTATATTCGTACTGAGTATTTGGGTCACTCATATTATATTCCTCTTGCAGGTATTCAGGGGATAAGTATTCAGCGGAAAGTGTGATGAGTGCTACCCAGACCTTAGTTTCAACTTATCTAGATCATTACGAGGACTTGTTTTAATTAATTTTAGACTTGTTAGTACTTTTATTTCAGAAATTTAGACATTTATGTTTATCAAGATTTTCAGTTGTTTCCTTATTACAGTTTATTAATATCTAGATTTGTTTTAAATTTTCCGCTATTAGATAATGGTCCGAAAAGTCGGGTTGTCAATAAGTGCATTTTTACAAATGTTATATATGCAAGATTGAGTTTTCTTAATTTTATATTACCATTTGCATTTGCTCGTGTATTATATTTTTATTAGTATGCATGCATGAATTTGATATATTATCAAATAAGGTTAGTGTATCTTTTAATTACGTGAATTTTCATATATGTATCAATGTGTGAATTATGGACTTGATATGTTTTAACAGTGAACCTCTGCATGCTTTTATGTTTTTATTAGTTAAATTATGAGTATTAATTAATTGGCACACACTTGATATTTATTTCATGAATATATATGGATAAATTTTGTTAGTTTATTAAGTATCAACTGTTCTGTTAATGGTGTAGCTGTCTATCAAGTCTTGTTGTACTCATATATATATTTATTATTAATTATTAAATTAGCAAGAGTTATAATCTTGATTAGGGATATAAGTACATAAGTTTTATGAGCTTGTTTTTGTTTAATCGATTATATAATTGCATGATAATGAGCTTCTTTTTCTTTTATGATACAAGTTTTATAAAAACAAAGTTATTTTAGAAATGTATGTAATCAGAATACATGCTAAATAAATTATGTGTAATTATGGGTAGTAATTTAGTGCATGAACATAACTAGTTATATAAAGATTAGCTTGTGACTTGCACATAATCATATGTTAAAGCCTACGGTAATTAAATTGGTTTTAGAATCCAACACCGAAATATAGTTGTGACCTGATAACAAAGGTTTTAATATTTTCAAAACTCTCTTCTTGGCTATTATTTAAGTACGAATTCTTACTCCCTTCTCTTAATTTTAAATTATAATTATTGGTACAAAATTTTATACCTTCTTTTCCGTTTAAATTGTCATTATTTATACAAATTTGTAATTCATTTTCTCAAGTTTAAATTATAATTATTAGTACACATTTTTAATCCCTCATCTCATTTTGAAATATTGTTTACTCGTTATATTTATTGTCCAGTATTTTTCTAAAATTGTACCCCTTTGTACTCTATGTATACTTGCTAGTATGCATTCTCAGTTTCGTTTCGTATCCATTATTTTTGGAATTATTGTTGCCTTGATTCTTTCATAATTGTTTTGTTTCACATTTTTATTACAATATTGTTTATTCTGATTAAAGAGTCGACAACTTTTGTAACCTATGTATAGGGATCTTAGACCGATCCGTAGATCGATCCGTGTGGGTTAATCACGGATAATGTTCTCATGGAGTTCGGAGTAAAGGTGAACTAGGCACTAACTCGTATCAGTGTTATGAGTATACGAACACGTTTCTGGAGTATGAGACGTGAATAGATCATGATCGATATTGTATTGTTGGGATGTTTTATACATTCTATTATTTCTTCTTATGGATATCCGAGGAAGAAACCATTGTCCTGAACTTGGTTGAGTGGAGTTTCACGAGTACAGTTTTGTTTAAGAGACCCTTATAGATATCTACCTAACTTGTGATTCAGCCATATATTCTGTTTCGTTTTGTTTTGTTCTGTTCGTATTATATTGATTCAGTTGTTTGTATTATATTGATTCAGTGCACTTATTACTGTGCTTCTCTCTCTGTGTAAGACACAATCCATTCAGTTATATAAAAGTATTTTTCTTTGAAAAAAATATTTGTACCGGGTATTCGGCTCACTCGTATTATCTCCTTTCTCATTTTTCTCCATTTTCTCCGGGTAACCAAGGGTAAGCAGGGATTGAGATGAGTGCTATCCAGACCTTAGTTCAGTTTATCTAGATCATCATGAGAACTTGTTCTAATTGATTTCAGACTTATCAATATTTTTATTTCAGAGATTTAGACATTAAAATTTATTAGGTTTATCAGTTATTTTCTTTGCAGTTTATTCATATTTATATTTGTTTTTAATATTCCGCTATTAGATAATGGTTCGAAAAGTTGGGCTGGTACACTTAAGATAGTGTATAATCATTTACACTACAGCCATACCATAAACAGATGCTTACATATTACTTTAAACAATAACTATATAAAAAAGTGTTAATAAAAACTGACATATTGACACATACAACCATGCACACAACATATGCAAATATGAGAGGGGGGAGGGTCTAACCATAGACAGTTCTTGTATATAAAACGCATGCCACAGTAATGTGGGCTGGAGTTCTTCCGAGTTTCCATTTTCCTCTGTAGTAATATTTATGGGGCTTATACTATGAATTGGAAAAAGGGCATTTACAGCTTCATTGAGTAACTTTTTCCCTTCAATGGCATCCCCACACAAAGCTGAAATGTGGAACACGAACCTGAAGAGATAAATGAACTCTAAATTAACTGGTGCCAATAATCAATTATTGGGGAAATTTGTATGGTATTCTTGATGCAGAACAGAAAATTAAAATATTAGTTTGTAATTATTTTATGTTACTCCCTCCGTCCCAAATTAAACATCCTAATTTTTTTCAAGTTTTTTTTCCGCATTTCCACGCAAATAAAAAACATACTTGTACATATTATTTTCTCATTTTTTTCATTTTGTATAAAAGTAAGATGTTCAAACTTTAATACAAAATGAAAAAAATTAGAAAATAATATATACAAGTATATTTTTTATTTGCGTGGAAATGCGTAAAAAAACTTAGAGAAAAATTAGGACGTTAATTTGGGACGGAGGGAGTATTATTTAGGGATATATTTAATTATAATTCATTATAAAGTTTAATTATATATATGTATTATATTAGGAATATTCTAGAATATGATAGAGAATAAGAAAAGGATTTGTTTCCATTATTGGAAGACTTTGATTGATATATTGAAATTGAGATTTTTCTCATTTATTATGGGTTGCGATCCATCCATATTCTTCTCTTCCGCGGTTAAGAAATCCTAGCTTCTACTGTTGGATCACCTTGGGGGCTTGTGGGTTTTCTACGGTTAATCCACTATTATCTATCCTTTTACTAGTTTTTATTCTTGTCCTGCATCAATTCTGCTTGTAACGAATTCAGTGTCTTTAGATTCAAAGTTCTGTACTGATAACACTTTCTACCAGTAACAGCAATAAGATAGTTAAGATGAGAGAGAGAGAAGAGTATCTCACGTGCCAGAAGGACAAACAGCAATATTGCTAGCAAGCTGGAGAACTCGGAGGGCTGACACCTGCTCAGGATACAGAGCTACAGAGAAACAGAATCACCTAATAAGCCATCTCAATGGATAGAAACTTCAATTTAGATAGGATATTTGATCTCACATCTAGGAGGAAAAAACACCAGACAACTGGATACATCTGGCTTCAAAGGAGTCTTTGCAATGCAGATTCCTCTAGCCACCTTTTGGTTAATATTCTTCGAGCCAATAATAACAGAGCTATTTTGAAGAATATGTAATGAGGAGTTTGTCATCCCTGACGGAACTACAAATGATGGATCTAAGACCAGCTTTTGGCTGAATAGCTCTTGCCCAGAAGACAGCTTAACACCTTTGTAACTCTCGCTGACCTAGGAAAAATTCGAGACAAACATGAATTCTGCATGTCCTAGGCAAAAAATGTTTTCAATGCAAGCTGGGGACAAGATAAATGCACCTCATCTAAAAGCAGCGCAACAACAGGCATTCGCAAAACCTGTACTAAAGAAAGTCACAATGTTATTAGTCCCAGTATATTTAATATTGAAATATTTTTTAATACTAAAAGTGGCCAAATTCATATTAAGGTAAAAAGATTAAACGAGCGGCAATGCATACTTAAAAACTCAAGCTTAGCCAGGTTGCAGTACCAAGTTACCAACAACTACCTAGGGGAGTAGAGCTACACAACTCCTTCCCCCACCTATAGCAGGCAAATATGGAAAATAACTGATGGAACTTACATACAGACAACCTTTCACTGCAGCACGACGGCAGAACGCTTGAGGCAATTCTCCTTGGCCATAAATGGGATAAATCAAAGCCCCAAGTGCATTAGGAAATCTGAAATTTGAGAGGCATATAAGATAGGATTATATAGTGCCCGTTTGGCCAATCTTATAAGTAACTTATTAGCTGAAAATTTTGGTATATATGTACTTTTTCTGAAAATAAGTAATTTATTTTCAAATTTGGAAATAAGATTTGGTCTTAAATTTCTAAAATAAATATTAATTTTCAAAAAAAATATGAAAATACTTTTAAAAAAAAGTAACTTATTACTTATAAGCTAAGCCAAACACCCCCATAATCTTACATATATATAAAAATCATCATACACAAGATTTCACAAGGGATGATACTATGAAAATTTAAGTACCACCAATTCCAATTCAAGGAAAAAAAAAGGACATATAAAATATAAAACAAAGTGAAGCATATAAACAGTAATAACCTGCCAACTGATGAATGGTAAAGTGCTAAACGTTTAATTCCATCTTTTGTTTTGAGAACCTCTGTCTTTACTTCCATGAGGTCTTGATCGCAATCTGCCATAGCTATTGCATACAGGATAATCCTACATGCCAAAAGGATAACTTAATTAAGGAATGAGGTAAATGACATATGGTGACAATAAAGGGAAAAATTGTTGAATTGGAATACAGGACTGAATAATGTTCTGCACCCAATAAAGACAACAGAGAAACAAAGATAGGCAAAATAAAAAAATAACAATACAAAGAAGTAGAAGTGGATCTGTAAGGACAAGCGGAAGGCCAAGGGACCCCAAAAAAAACGTTCAACAGTCAACTTAAGGAAATTCAAGGACATTATCAACTTAACACCCATGCATAACTATTTAATCACTGAAATGAAACTTAAAGAAGCAGATGATGACGACTATTAATATATAACTATTAACCTGGTGTATCAAACATACAAGTAGATAAGAAAATGGTAAAAGTCAAGAAAAGAAACAAAAAATAAGTTAATAAAGCAAGAAAACGTAGGCAGCACAATATAATTGGTCAGGGACTCTACACACAACTTATATCTGACGTGGGGCTATATACAAACACTGTGAATACAAAGACATCATAATTTTTCAAACAAATAACCAAACATTCAATTTTTAGGTAGGTTACTCTAAATTCATAGTTATTAGGAGCAAAAGGCACACTGAAGCTCAGAGGGTCTTCTAAATAAATTTTTATCAAATTCTAAATGTAGATAAATTAAAGTAAAATATTTATTAAGCTAAAGACAAAAAGTGTATTTAATCAATTAAATTTCATCTCCAACATGGCATTTAATCTTACACTACATAAATTTATACCAAAACGATAACAATCAACAAACATTCCACAAAACCTCTAAAAACAATTTGCATAAACATAAAGCTTAGAAATTTACGATTTAATATTAGGCGGCAACATCATTTTATTCAAGAAGTCGGCAAACGGCCTCTCCAAATCTTCTTCAGAAATCCTCTCACTAGTTTCATCATCATCATCAGCGAGATGCTTCTGAACTAACTTAAAAAACTTCATCAACTGATTTTTCTCCCTCCAATCCAACCCCTTATCCTTAAAAATCGCACTCCGCGAATCGGGAACATTCCTCAACCCCTTACTCCCCTCCCAAATCAAACACTCCTCCACATTCTTAAACTCCATATACTGATTGGCACTCGACTTCAACAACAAGTCAACTGCCAGGTCAGCACAAAACAAAACCCTAGGTCCTGCCAAGTCAACACTGAACCTCCTCTCGTCTGCGATTTCGCTATTCGATATCTCGACATCGGAGTATAATTCACGAGTTTCGAGAGGAATAGACAGATTATTTTGTGGCGATGTGCGAGAGTGAGTTGAGTTAGGGGTTTGGGAGTGGGAGGTGAGGAAGGAGGTGAGATCGGGGAGGGAGAGAGAGGCGAAGTGGCTGCCGTAGAAGGCGTTAGGATCGAGGTGGAGGACGGATTTTCCGGCGGCGGAAGCGGCGGCGGCGATGATTGATTCGTGGAGGCCGGTGCCGACGACGATTAGGTCGAAAGTTGTGGGTTCGATTGGTGGAAACGACATCGTTTCCTCCCCTGACATTACGGGGGACACTATTGTATTAGTTGGTGTGTGTGGAACTGTTGTAGTTCGGAGTAGTGTGTATATCTTGTGTGTCTTTGAGATCGATTGATCGATCGTTGCTCCTATTTGCTAATGATCAGATGGTCATTTCGGAAAAATATCGCAAGGGGGAGAAGTTTTGAAAAATAATGAAATATATATTTTCGGAAAATTATTATTGCAAATACGCACTATTTTAAAAAATGATGTTTTTTTAATTCATCCGCCATTAATTGGTACATGGACGGATCCGTTTAAGCACAACTCGAGTTAAAGAAGATTTTAAAAGAAAAGAAAAATATATTTAACTCAATTTTCTTTAACAAGTATAATAAAGCTTCTATAAATTAATATCTTTAGGTCGGGGTAAATTTATTATTTTAACGAGATTATTAGTTCATCAATTAATGAATATTTTATTATTTTATTAATAAATTAATATTTATTAATTTACACAATATTTCATATCAAATAATTTTTTTATTTAAAACCTAATACTGTATTTATATAAAGAGCCATAATAAATTATATATATTGGCAGAAGTTTAATAGGGATTTTGGCATAATACTGTTTTTTTAATTTATTTTTACAAATATACGATCTTTTAAAAACCATTGCATATATACGGTTATTTTAAATTAAAAAATATAGACTTTGAAAAATACAATTATTCATTACCTCTCTATTGTTTCTCCTCTTTTTTCACTCTTCCCTTCTCTTTCGGTCACTTTTATCACTCATGTCTCTCTTACCCATACTCATCTCTCTCGCTCATCTCTTTCATTGTTTGTGTACAGGTAATTTCCATGTCTAAAATCAATCTAACTAGGCTTCAATTCAAATTATTGTGTTTGATAGTACGCATCTCTATTGTTATATATGCACATATAAACCCTAAAATATCTTTGTTAGTTGTATGTAATAATTAACCTAATTAGGTCTCGAATTAAGTTGTTGTGTCTGATTATACATATAAGCACGGTTATACATACACATATATGACCTAGATTTTCAGTGTTAGTTGTACTACCAATTGCACTTTTTATTATATGTTTGGGTCAATATGTGCTTATGTTAATGTGTATATTTTATTTCTTTAATTTAATACAATTTATATGTAATTTTGTCATCTGCTTGATTTTTCAATATTAACAAGTTTATATAGGTGTTATATGATAATGAATATTATTTTATATTATCATTCTTAACATGCATTTCAATTCACGTCATGGTCCATACAAGGTTCTCATCTAGTTCATGTGCTTCTCCACCCAAATATAAATCCAAGATTTCTTTGAAGAAAATGAAATTGACAAACTCAAAATTAACAATTAAATCAAAGAAGGAAAAATTGACATTTAACGATGATCTTTTTCTACCTCCCGAAGTACATTTTTATTGATGTAAAGTGTGTTGCCCCAAATTTAGATATTTAGACGTTGATGGATAGCATCTTATATATTATGGAGTTTCTTATTTGTTATATTATGTTTTAATTCGTTAGAAATCACAATAGCTTAGTTAAAAAGTTGCATTTGTTACATTTTTAGACAAAAACATGATCTTCAATTTTGTTATTTTTGGTTGCATTTTGGGTTTCTTTGAGGGTGTTTCTGGTATTACGTGTCAACCGAATATCGTCGCGTGAGCTTGAACAATTATGCATAAAAATTTTCATTAGCGATTGAGTGATTTGGTGGTGATAGTTGTAAAAATCTGGTTGTCAAAACTCACGTTTGTTGTAGCATTTTATACGTAATCTAAAAGGACTAGTTTTTGTTTTTAAGTACGGGATGATAACCTCTATGCTATTGTTTTTTTATCAATTTTTACTTTCATATAGTGACAAAACGGACAGCAGATTGAAACATGTATTTGGAGTAGTTAGCTAAATTTAAATTTGTACAAGTAGAGGAACAGTCACTTCTTTGCTTTTACATCATTATTTTGATGCTAAAAATGTGCAACTCTAGTGATTTTAAAAGTAACTAGAATTCAAAAGATTTTATGAATTTACCTTTATATCTCCGTGTAGACGGAAACCTACGACCTTCTTCATACTAGAAGGGTCATAACCTAGTTGGGATTCTGGAAACAATAGTAGATAAAAAAAGTTTGCATATTGCGGCAGGGTTCTTGCATAGTCGGATAGTCTTCCACTGATGATATGTTTGTAATTTGGCCTATGCTCGAGGAAATTTTTGACATAGTGATTTTTCAAAGTATATCTATATAGTGCATATCAAAGTCCTACTTTATCAAAAAATTTGCATTCTTCTTCTTAGGTTGCTATTTTTTTTCCTTGTTTGTTGTTCATTTTCTGCTACAAGTTGCTCTCATATATCAAGTTTAAATATTTTGGTTTTTCATTTAGTAGGGTATGGAATACGATATTCCACCTGAAAAGCACAAGCCAGCTAAAATCAGTACCATGAATAAATATGATCCAATCACTGAATTAAGAGCATTGTTATCTTTAAAATAAATTGATGATTTTTGTGCTTCTTACTTTAGACATTTTATTGAACTACCAAGCTTTAAGATTCAGAATCAGTTGATCCACAATCTGCTACTAAGGCAATTGAAGTAACCAAATCCCAATGAGCTTTGGATCGGTGTAGGTGGAATGAAACTTAGATTTGGCATAGAAGAGTTCTCTATTATTACTGGACTTCTTTGTGTTGAGAATGCAGATAAAAAACGTTACTCAAAATCTGAAAACAGCTTTGTTAATACCTATTATGAAGGTATTAACAATATTTCTAAAAGTTCTATTAAAAATAGTTTTTATGGTAAACATAAGGATGCTGTGAAGATAGCAAATTTGTTTGTTTTGCATCATTTTCTTCTCAGTTTGAGTAGTGATTCTCAAATTCCAAGAGGTGACCTTGATATTTTTGATAGTGAAGATTTTGGACAATTTCCTTGGGGTAAAGAAGTATTTAGAGTCACCTTAGATTCATTAAAAATAATCTGAGGACAAATTCCAAATATAATTACTATAGTTTAAATGGTTTCCCATATGCATTTCAAGTCTAGTTTTACGAGTGTTGTCCATATTTAAATGTCAAGTACTGTGATCATAACAGTGGCTCTATTCCACATATTCTTAATTGGTCAAATGACTATCTTGCTAAGTTCGAAGAAGTTTATACAACAGTTTCGTTCTATGTAGATGAGGTAAGATTCTAATTTCATATTTTCTTTTTTCTTTCTTATGGATCTCACCAACTTAACGAAGTTTTTTTTTAATTATTTTGTAATTACAACTAAAAAATTTAAGTCCCACTAAGAAGGAGATCGAGACAATGAAGTTGGAAGAGTTGTTTGTGAAACGTAAAAAACTAAACATTTTTTGTGGTAATGTTTGTGTCACTGTTAGTGATGATGACTTCGTGGATCCTCTTGTTCGCTCACGTACTGCAGGTGTTTCTTCTTCTTCGATGCCTACCCAAAATAAGACTTCTGTGAAAAAAATTCAAGATCACTTGTCAAGACTGTAAGCAAATAAAAAAAGTCTTACTTTTGAAGTTAAAAATCCGAAGACCATTATAAATAAACAACGGGCATATATTGACTCATCATTGTCAATGTTCCGTGATACATTTCTTAAAAAGGTATATTTTGAAATTTAGTTGCACTTATAGGTTGCAATTGGGATCTTGAAGTTTAATTTTATTTTTTTAACTTATAAATTTATAATTTTTTATTTATAATCTAAAAAGGTTTCAAATGTTGAAACTCTTGCGCCAAGAATTGCTCATACTACAACATATGTTGTAAATGAAGTCGCAAATGAGGTAAATGAGATTGCAGAAAATGATATTAGGGAACCGTTGTTGAATGATTTTTCTCCTCAAACAATGGAGGAACTAGAAGATGTTCTGAAAAATGCTGAGGATGCTTCAAATATGAAAAAAGTAGAGGTGGAACTCCTTTTTTATTTTAATTTAATTTATATTTTACACATTCTCTTCTCTAATTATACTCGCATATACTTGTGTATGTTTATAGGTTTCATCAGAGGTTGCACTAAAGGTTGCAGCAGTTACAGATGTTGAACCAATGTTGGATGATATTTCTCCTACAACAATGGATGAAATAGAAGATGCTATACAAAAAGTAATGGATGGTTCAAATATGAAAAAAGAAAAAAAGGTAATATTTTATAAATTTTTATTTAGTTTTGGTAATATTATATAATTCCAACTTTTTTCATTTTTAGTATCATTATTTCCTAATATACTTGTTGTATGTAATTGTATGTTTCTAGGTTACATATTAGGTTACAGAGATTGCACCAATAGTTGTAGAGGTTGCACCAATAGTTGCAGAGATTGCATCTGAGATTGTAGAGGTGGCACCACTTAAAAAAATTGCTCATGAGGTTACCCCAACTTTAAATCCTACATCTGAGGTTACACCAGATGTTGAAAAAGTTGCATCAGATGTTGAAAATATTGCAGTTCAGGTTGCACGTCAACTTGAAAACCTTGTTTTGGCTAATGAAACTACAGATGAATTAGAAAATGCTCTCCAAAAGACAATAGATGCTGCAAACATGAAAGATGCAGGAGTGGTAATCTTCTTTCTTGTTTTACTTTATTTAATTTTAATTCATGCAGTTTCAAATTTTCTGTATCATTTATCTATTTTATTATGATCATATTTACTCTTTTTTTTCTAGCATACTTGAAAAGTGGTTGTTTTGCGTAATAGTAGTGGCTGACATGAGTTGCTTGGATAATATCACTCCAATAAATGTGCCTAAAAGAGTTATTAAGCTTCCTTCCTATTTGCAATCTCCTTTTTTTGCAACACTTTGGCTCTAGTTCATATCAAAGTACCGATTCTGAAGTTTCTGCATAAATTAAGACTTTAAAAGACGTTTTTTCATTGGACGATAAAATTGGTAAGCTACCAGATATGGAGTCATGCACAGATTACTACAATTAGCAAGAAAATGGAGTTCTCATGAAAATGAAAAAGTAAATAAAAATATTTATTCATTCTTTTTTTAATTTAATTTTTTATATGAAAATCAGTCTTACTACATCTATTGTTAGTTCCAAATTTTATACCAAAAAAGACAACATCATCAAGATTTAAGATTTAATTTAATTTTCAATTTATGATTATTGTCTTTTCTCATATCTAGTCAAACCATCTTGTCTAGTTAGGTTTTTCATAACAACTTGAATTTTTTAATTATAGATTCTTGTAAATTCTATTTTACAGCATGTTGATGTATTTTTCCATTATCTAAGGAAGACGTCAAAATACAATCCGAAATGCGACATGAAATTCATTTCAACTGATTCCAAGTTTCAGAAGAAATTTTTTCTATGTTGTTGAATGTGGCACACTCTAACAACATTGAGGATGAAATCAGTGCAAAAAAAAAGGCATTATAGAAGTTATTAGGGAATGTGGAATGTCCGATAATTCTTCTTGGTGCTTGATTGATTTTGTGTTGCTTCCGACTTGGTTGCCTAAAGAAAAACACTGGCTTTTTGCAACCTTAAGCTTTGATGATAGGGCGATACATGTTTGTAATACATTGACCACTGATTATGTTGAACTCATTATAAAGAAAGCGTTGCTACCAACTTGTAAGCAACTACCTCACTACTTACTCTTCACCGAGTTTTATGAGAGAACTAATATAGACTTTTCATCTCAGTGGTATTCTAAAAAGTCAAATACCGACTGCTTTAGGTTGGTTATGTACAATGACTACCCTCGTGCAACACTAATGTGAGTTAATATAAAATGACTACGCTAAAGTTCATTAATTTTTATGATATTTTCAATTCATCATCTTAGTTTTAATGTTTTTTCTTTGACTTCTTATTATGCAGACATAATGGAACATATATGCTATCAATTGCTGAATACTTTGTTATGTGAAAGCGTTTTCCTAAAGATTCTCTTGACCTTGATTCTCATAGGTCTAGAATTGCTTTTTCATTTTATTCGTATGCAATGGTAAATCAAATTTATGGATATGAGTTTGAGTGTATGGATCATGGTGATGCACATGGAAAGGTTCTTCCAAAGAAATCATCTCCAAAAAGAAGAAAGATTATCACAAGAAAAAGAAAAGCAACAGAAGATTCTTCAAAAAGCAAGAAGGTTGTGCACAAGTGATGACTTTCATCATTTGTAGTCAAATTCTTATATCGGCAAAGACTTAAATTGTACTTATATTTTGACTTTATGTTACCTATGGTTACTCTTCAAAATTGTTATTATATTTCGACTTAATGGGAATGCGAAGTGTTGTTTTAAATTTTTTACTGTAGTTGCATTTTAGTTGCACTTGGTTACTTTTAGTTGTATTTGGCTACTTTTAATTGCACTTGTTTGCAAATAATCATTTTTATTTCTTTTAGTTGCATTTTATTTACTTTAATACATTATAATAGAGTTTGTTTACAATTTTATGCCTTTAGCTGGGTTGGTTATTATGAGTTACATTTTTAGATATTTTTAGTTGTAAAATCCTACTTTTGCAAAATTTTTGATATCAACATTTATAAAATCTACTTTTTTAAAAACAAAAATACTCAATACAATAAAATTCAATGAAAATTAACTTTTTATATATTTTTCAGAAATAGAATTGAAGTTGCATTTATTTTCATTTTAATTTACTTTTAGTTGAATTTGGTTAAATTTAGTTGCATTTTCAGTTTCTTTCAATTGAAAATTTAGTTGCTTTAAGTTGAATTTAGTTGCAAGGTCCTATTCTTACAAAAAAATTTAAAAATTGATGAGTAATCAATGAAAATAATAAGAGGTTAATAATTATGTATATATAAAAATATAAATTTTATTAATCAATGAAATGATTAATCGGATTCTAAAAATTAAATCAACAGAGCATGATTAATCGGATAATTAATTGAAAAAATGGTGATTTTTTAGAACCATACTAATGCATTTTCAATTTACTTTTAGTTGAACTAGATTATTTTTAGTTGCATTTTCAGTTTCTTTCGGTTGCACCTGTAGTTGCTTTAAGTTGCACTTTATCACAAACTGCTATTTTATCAAAAAAAATTACTTTCTTCATTTTAGATTGCTTCTATTTGCAACTTATATATTTGAAGATTTATTAATTTAAGGGTCACTAAGAAAACATATAAAGTAAAACAATATTGAACTAAATGTATATCATAAAATATGCTCTAATTAAAATTCAAATACATTGAAACTCAAATTGAATAACTAAATCAAATTTAGTAATTATAAACAACTAAATCTGTTTCTTTGGGTTTCTACAAGTCCTCATGTTATGTCCATTTTGGCCGCATTTCCCGCATTTGATTTGTTTAAATAATTTTTCATTTTTCTCCCAAGAAGCTTTACATCGTCTCTTCTTTGGTCTGTCAACCCTAATTCTTCCTTCTGGAGGGTGTACTATCACTGATTTAATATATTCAGCTATTTTTTCAAGTATCTTTGTTTCCAACAGGATATACAATTTCTTTATAAGCAGCAAGCATTGTTTCTTTCTTATAATATTCTGAACAATACTCATAAGGATCGAGATTTGACTTTTGGAAAACAAAAATTGCATGAACACACATAATTTGATCCAATTGAAACCTATAAATTCAGAATATGCTTGACATGATATATATCAAGTAAAGTAGTCAGAGAATAGGAAAAATATCGACAAACCTATTGGATGTGCAACTTTATGTGTTTAGATCAACAACATCTTTTCTCTCCCCATTATAGACTTCAAACACAATGTGATTTGTGGGGTGCACTTATTATTTGTATCCAATTCAGTTAACAAAGTGTCAAAAATAAAAATAAAAATCATAATTAAAGTTAGATTTTACTGTCAAATTCACCGAGTAGATGTAGTTTTTCTTCAACATCTCTTCAAACTTGTTGGTTAACCTTGTGGTGGTTGCATTGGCTATGTTTTTGTTCCTCCAAATCCATTTTTGTATGAAAACTCATAAACTTTCTAACATCGTACAAATTGAAAACTCTCTTATTGACATGATTACAGAATTCAACGACTCAACAATATTGGATGTCATGTTTGAGTAGCTAGTATTTGGTGAATAAACCTTGGCCCATTTCTCGTAACCGACCTCTTGTAAAAATAGTTGAACTCTCTTGTCAACCTTATCAAGTTCTTTCATGTGGTATTGAATTTTTTTGGCAGTATAAGCATTTGTAGCTGCAAAAAATGCTTCCATTTTTTTGGAATTCTTTTTGAACTTACATTTAATGTTGCTCAATAGATGAAAGATGCAAACTACATGTGGTACTTCTGGATACACCTTGCTAGCTCCTTTTATAATGCTTTCATGTCGATCAGAGACTATAGTCATATCTTCTCTTATACCGTAAGCTTGTCTTAACTTTACAAAGAACCACTCCCACGACTCATCATTTTCTGAATCTACTACACCGAATGCTAATGGAAAGATTTTACCAGCTGCATCTTGCGTTGCTGCAACCAATAACGTGCCTTCATGTGATGATTTTAGAAATGTGCCATCAAAAATAAAAACATGTATGCATTAAGTCCACCATTTTATTGAAGCATTTAGTGCTACAAAAACATATAAGAAACATCTATTCTCATCTAACTTGAGTTCAATTATTGATCCTGAATTGGTAGAGTACAACATAAACAAATAAGGATAAAGATCATCATTTGATTCAGTTGCATTTCCCCTCACCATTTCCAAGGCTTTTTCTTTTGATTTCCAAGCTTTATTATAATTGACTTGCACATTATGATCATGCTTCATATCTCTTATTACATCTGCAACACTATAACTTGTTTTGATATTTGTGAACTTGTTTTTGATAACATCTCCAATAATGGTCGCGGTTGCTTGATTTTGACCTTTAAATCTTATCTCCAAGGCACAAGTATGACTGTCAATCAATCTTCGAATAATAAATTAATTTGTTTTCCCGTTCCTTGATGCTCGCAACATCCACTTGCAATTCTTGTCAATGCAAGCAACCAGGTACTCCTTTTTGCAAGACTTTTGTACGATATACTGAAAGTTGTTGTTGATTGCGTAGTGGCTTAGAACAATCTGCAATGTTTCCTTGTCTTTATATATCTAAGAAACTGATATATATTGACTCTCTCTTGTGCCAATAACCACGTTTTTATTAATTTCTACAACTTCATCTTCAGTAGTTGTCTCAGTCGATATACCTACCATCTTTCTAGAAACTATCTCAACATAATCCATGTAATCTGCAATAATATCTTTGTTTACTTCCTCTGTGTTCTCATTAAACAGGTTTGATGCTACATCTTCAGTATGTGTAACTTCAAAGCATGGATCATCGGTTGTTATTTCACTCTGAGTTAAAAATGATCTTGGTTGGATATTTTTAACTTCAGCTGTGAGACACAAAGGGTACATGGTGAAATCTACTTCCCTTTTCTTCGATTCTACATAGAACATTAGTTGCTGATCATCAATTATGTTGAAAGGTAGATATTCTATCTTCATTATTGTCAATTTTGGTTGCACATTCAGTTCGTTGCATATCATTCTCACCAAGTTACTGTAGTTACAATTTGTTGAAATAAGCAATCCACAGACTTTAAAATTTACATAACTTGCATTTTCATCCCAATGGCCACTATGCTGTAGTATAAGTGGAATGTTATCCATTTTCTTGTAAAAATTTATAATCATGAAAAAAAACAATGCAACTTACCGTAACTAAAAATAAAGCAATGCAATCAGGTTATTTCAATTGCAAAACTAGTGCAAATAACATTCAAAAAGGTTCTAAAGGTGCGATAACATAGCAATTCGAGCAAATTCATACTTCCAAACATTATTCGCAACTAACAGCAACTAAAAATATCACAATGCAACTAGGTAATCTAAATTACAAAAACTAGTGCAGAGAAGGTTAAAAAAAGTTCAAAATTGTGACATCATAGTAATTCGAGCCAATTCATGGTTCGAAACCTCATTTGCAACTTATAGCAACTAAATATAAGATAACATAACCAGGTGATTTCAATTGCAAAACTAGTGCAGAAACATTAAAAAAAGGTTCAAAAGCTACGATAACATAGTAATTTGAGCAAATTCATACTTCTGAACGTTATTCGCAACTAACAGCAACTAAAAACACCACAATGCAACTAGGTAATCTAAATTACAAAAACTAGTGCAAAGAATATTAAAAAAAGTTCAAATCTATGACAGCATAACAATTCGAGCCAATTCATCGTTCGAAACCTCATTTGTAACTTATAGCAACTAAATATAAGGTAACGCAACCATGTGATTTCAATTGTAAAATTGCATTAGGTTACGAGTTTAAGATCTGCAACATCTTTTGCAACTAAAAAACAACCAAAATTATACAATTTTTTTAATCAAACAATTTCATTTGTGATTTCAATTTCTTTGTAACGATATTAGATCTAAATATTTCAGGTGATTTAGAATATACGAGTTATTTATTGGAACATACCTTCTCAAAGATTGAAAAATAATTGTAAAGTCTACTCTGATATGGATTCAGATGTATACACACGAAAAAAAATGAATGAACATGATTTTAATGTAGGAATGCACTAAAAACTCAAATTTTTGCGCTAGTAATCAACAAAGATGCAACTGTTTTAACAACTTAAGCAACTGAACTTTTATGAAGTTAGGTTAGAGATAAGAACATATTTTTGTAATTACTAAAAAGAAGATCAAATATTTAAAAATAAATTTAAAAAGTAACACTAAAATTACAAAAAGTTACTGTAGTAATAGTATTTTAAAAAAACCACTTAAATTAATTGATCATCTACCAAAGACATAATTAATGATCGTAAATTCTAACACGATTCATCGAGATGATTAACAATTTTATTATAAAACTAAACACATGTACTAGACAATGCAGATCAAATTATTATAATCCATACAAAAATTAAAAATTAGGGATATGCTCCATGTCCATCATAAAATTAGGGATGAAATTGAATTTGATTCCGGAAACAGTCAACTATTAACATATATTTTAGTAAAGTTATCTAGAAAACATTTAAGTATTATGTGTTATATATGAAAAAATTAATATTTTTAATGAATTATTATTTTATATCTATATAGAGCCTTTAAGGAATTTTCCAAAAATTATTATTTTATGCATTTAGCGATAATATTAATTTATCCTATTGGCCCAAATCGGGACCAGAAACAATTATTATTTAATTAAAATTATTAATTTATAAAATATTCATTTATCTTGGTTTTACTGTAGTATTTCTTCGAAAGAATTGTTCTGTTCATTTGACGAAACAGTCAAATAGTTCTTTTAATTAATTAAGCAAGCATTTAAGGGCAGAAATCTTGTATTAAGAAACGACATGCATCTGTCAGGATGGTTGAGTGGTCTAAGGCGCCAGACTCAAGTTCTGGTCTTCGAGAGAGGGCGTGGGTTCAAATCCCACTTCTGACATATATTTCGTTTTTACTGATCGGCAGTAAACAAAAATTGAAGATACTGAACTTGTTTTGTAATAATGGAAGCAATAAATATATTTATTCGGTCAGATTTTACTTTTGTGGACTAAAGAATAGTAATCAGTTTACGCAAAAAAAGAAGATAAAGAATATTAATCAGCAATAAAGATGTACAATCTTAAGTTAAAGGATAACTATTGAGAACCGAAAAAAAACAAATATTGTGGATGGTTGCTGATTAAGCCTTCTGTAGCAATTGCATCATTGGTTTCTGCATTGAAAAACACAAAACATGTTCATCATTCTAAAGCCTACACTCCTTGAATGAGAAATGCTGAAACAGCAGTGCACAATGCTAGCAGAGCCTAGCCAATATTTCATCATGTGCCGTTCTTTAAACTACTGTGGATGCGTAGGTGGGTATGCAGAAGCAGGAAGATAATCATATGCAGCATAGTTACTCTGTCCTCCATATGATCCCTGTCCAGCATAAGATGTTCCTGCTCGAATACCTGCTACTCCTACATCCGGCGCTGCATATGCGTGTTGAAGTCCAACAGGGCTCTTGATGCGCGGCGCACCATACACTGACACATATGACGGAGTGCCAGGAACATCATACAAACTCGGGCTTGGATAGCTATATGGGGCAGCATATCTGGCAGCCGGAGCCTGATGTATCTGAGAAGGATTCCTCTGACGAAAAGCAGGGGATGTATTAGATATTCTGCCAGCTTTAGGAGGCCTGAAGGATGGGCCAGCTCCACCACCACCACCTTTAGAGCTTCCTCCATGTGCCCTCTTGTTAGAAGGCTTGCTTGCAGATGATGCACTCTTCTTCTTCTCAGCCTTCGCCTTCTCTAATTGCGTGATGCGTTTCTTCAGACTGTCTATGGTGAATTGTGATTCAAGCTTGTGATCTTCTACACATTTTATGATAGCTTTAGTCGCAATTAACTCTGAGTTGTTGGCCTCTTCCTGAAAATTAATTGGGTATAGAGGAGCAAAGTATCAGACCCTTGGCAATATCAATTAAATCTACTGCTATTGTGCAACATTCAAAACTATTAGCCAGAAAATAATTGGGTATCGAGGAGCAAAGTACCAGACCCTTGGCAATATCAATTAAATCTACCGCTATAGTGCAACATTAAATAAAACTATCAGTTGCAACAAAGGATCCGGAAGCACTCGTAATGCATATGAGTTGGGAAAATTAGGGAGGTTCAACATAAATTTTTAACAAGCTATCATCACAATGGACTAAATCAAGTCATTTCTTATCATGTGACCGTTGCTGTTTACATGTTTACACATGGAAGAGACAATATCCTGGGTGATGAAGTAAGCTCCACAAGGACCACAGCCAACTTCAGTTGTAAACAGGCCCCTGTATATAGACTAGTGTATTGCCAACGAATATATTCAGTCGATATAATTTTCATTTGTCATACAAAATAACCACCCATTAAATTGCTACACAGCTTAAAGAATAGATTCCCCTTCCCATTCTCTCTTCAGAATGAATATAGTTATGTATAGAAAGCAAAAAATGCTACATGCAGCAAGGTGTTTCTATACTCCCCAATGAATATATTAATATTCACCATGCGTTTGGGCCTGAATTCTGATCCATCTACAAGCTCGGATCTTATATGCAGCAAACATTCTATTTTCATTGTGTTTATGGATAATATGAAAAGGAATACTCAATACAGAGTCAACTTACCACTGCAGCTGCACTGTACTTCCCATTCTTTGATACAGCATTTGCATTTTTCCTGATGTTTTTGAGATGAGATTTGAGCAAAGAAACTGGAGCAAACTGTTCAGTCAAACCAAACTCGGTTGCAAAATACACAGCTTCAATCTCCTTTCCACTCTTTACCAACTCATCAATAATATCTGCCAATAAAACCACCAAGGCTCATCAAGAAATGTAAATAAAGTATATATTTCCTTGAGCAATTTATATAACAGGAAGTAGATTAAAATTTATATAAACACATACTGTAATTAGAGCCAGAACACTATATCGCATTGAAAATGCTGTAACTTTGGCGTCTATGGGCTTTCTTATAATTTGGATATGCTATTTTGGGGTCAATTCAATCTATTAGGAATAGGGCTACATAGTTATGGTTCATTTCCGTTTACATCTAAATGAATTCAAGAAAGGTTCTTGCGAATTTAAAAATATAAATAGATACGTTGTTTGTATATAAAAAATATTCTATGAACCAGTGAGATCCATGTGAATCAAGTAATGCGGGGATTCACATGGTTCTCACAAAGGCCAAACATATCGGGCGAATTTTTATTTATTTTTAACTTAAGAGAGGAAAAAGTCTTCCTTTTTAATTATCCAAATCCTGAGATTAATGTTTATATATGCACATAATAGAAACTTATCCATATGATTTGCAATCGAAGATCATCTCATAAGTGTCAAGCAATACTTTTAATTAAAACTCTCAACACGAGAGAAATAAGTATCAGAAAAAGTTACAAATGCAACCATCACATCAATGTCAATAAAATTTAGAAATTCACAAAATCTACACACAATATAACAAAACATCTCATAAAATTCAATTTATACCTTTCATTTTCTCCCCCGTGAATCCCAAAGCAGCAGCAATCTTAGCCATATCCCTCCTCCCTGCAAACTCCAAAACCAAACTCCTCAAAAACTTCTCCTCGAACCTATCCCTCAACCCAAACCCACACACAATTTGCAAAAACATAGTAGCCTCCCCCGCACCAACCCCACTCTCTCCTCCACCACCCAACATCCCCTTCCACTTCTCCAACACCTTGACCGCCCGATCCTTCAAACTCCTCCCAACCAAAACCTCCCCTAATTTCCCCTCCTCAACCGGCACCACAACCTGAATCAGCAACCCACACGCCCACCTCCTATCCGCCATTCCAACTCCCCCCTCACATTTCAACCCCACAAACTCCTCCACAACATCAAGAACCAACGCAAACACATCCACCGCCTCCTCCACAACACTCCCAAGCTCGGTCCTCAACGCAACCGACTCCTTCCTTTTCGCTAACAAAAACTTAACCAACCCACTCCCATCCATCCTCCTAAAGTACATTCTCAAAAACTCACCTAAATTCCTACCCACATTGTCATTCTCAATATCCGAAACCGAAACACCCTTCTGCTCATTTATTCGAGCAACCAAACTTGCCTCTCTTTCGGGTATCGAATTCTCACGATTTTCTAACAATTCAAGTGATTTCTTGGAGTGGGTATTGAATGATTCAACTTGGGAATCAAGAACTTGGGACTTTTGAGCTAGGGTTTCAGAGAAACAAGTGAAGTGGGATGTTAAGGTTTTGTGGACATCAGTGATTGAGGTTAATAGGTTTCTGTGTGCCTCGATATGTGTGAAGAATGTTTGGATTTTATCAGGGTTGATTATGTAATCTGTAGCCATGTCTCTCTCTGTGTGTCTCTGAGAGAAAGTTGATAAACCCTAATTAAGATTACACTTCTGTCTAGTTGGGAACAACAAGACGAGTTTATCAACGACGTGTTCCGCGAACTTTTAAAGTTTTTTTTTGTAAATTTAGTGTAACTTTAATCGAATAATCTTCGGTTAGCCTTTAATTATAATATTCATTTTATAAAGTAAAATTGTAAATTTAAAATAAGTTTTTTAAAAATTTATTCCTCATCCATTTTTCTCTGTTTTTTAGTGAGTTACATGGATTTTTTTTACAGGTAATACATACTCATAAATGAGTTGTACGTAAGAACATCTAGTTTATATGACATGACATTTCTAGTTATTGGAGTTGACAACATTTTGACAATTTCCTAAACTAACAAAAAGTCATGCAAAACATGCAAAATATATATTAGTTTACCCATTTTTATATTGAATTAAATATAAAATTAATATTATGAAAAAAGATATAAAATTAATATAGAGGGATCACATAACCAACTTTACTTAAATATTAGAGCAAAATTTTAATAAATATTGTCAATAGTGACATGTATGTTAGAGAAAATTAAAAAAATAATATATTTGATAATTTGTCATGGTTTGACAACTTTCTTAACAAACTCTATTGAAGATACTTTAAATATAATATCGAATAAAGGAGTTTCTTTCATTCCATAAGTTTATCATTGAACCGAAAGTCATGCAAAGATGTCTCGAGAAATTTAGATAATAAAATCTTAAAATCTCAGAAGAGAACGCCTCAAAAAAGAGTAATGAAAGAAAAATGCATATGGATTACGGTTGATAAACTCCAATCCAAAATTAACTTACCCGGATAAAACTTTGCAATGTGCATCAAAATCCTTTTTCCATCAAAATCAACGTACATAGAAGTTTTTTGATTATAAAGTGTTACAATAAAAAGATGCAAAGAGAATTAGTAACGAATTAGGACATAACTCAATTCAGAGTATGTTGATGAGAGTTTTCGTCATAATCTAAAATGATAATTCCTACTAATTAGGACATAAAAATATCGGTAGTAAAAAGTTAAGAATTGTCATTATTATCTAAATGGAGTGTATTCAATCCAGATTTAAATATATTATTAATAATTCATTGATTTTTTTAATTGTATTTAATTTAACATTTCACAGTAAATCCAGTAGATTAATGTGAGATTTTAAAACATTTAAAATATATAGGAAAATCAAACATAAACTATGAATTTTTAAAATCCATCGGTGTTAATAAGTTTTTGAATAACCGTAGATTTTAATTGATTAATAATAATTCATATTCAACACCCCTAAATTTTAAAATATGATTTAAAATCTGGGTTGAATACCCTTATATTTTAATGGTTATTTTTCAATTCATGTTGAATACTCCCAAATTTTTAAAATCCAAAAAAAATAATGCAGAATTCAGATTGAATACACCCTCCTAAGTTCATATATGAAAGTATTCCTAGACTTGAGTAATTATTTTACTTTCTATTTAAATGATTGTATTATGCCTATATAAGTATGGAATAGATTTCTTTGAAAGTGAACGAATTGATATATCATTTTTATAATCTAGCCATTCTTAAAAACTGTGATTTTCTTAAGAGAATTATATTCATATATTATTAGATTTTATTAATGATAAATAAAATCTGTGTTCTTCGTACTGCGGTAAGTCAGTGTGCTAAAAAAAATATGATCATTGATCAAGAGAATTAAAATTTGCGACTCTCAAGGAGGAGGTGCCCTTATAATTAATAAATAAATATTATTTTTAAGATGCAGATTTCTTGTTCCTCACACAAGGTGTTCTACCACCGAATTTTGCACATAATTATGCCATAACCTTATCTTCTGTCTTGAGGAATCTAAAAAGTAAGCCACCTTAACTTTAGTCGGCTAAATTTACTATTAGAGGTTCCGACCGGTGCGAGGTAGGGTTTTCAAAGATTGGATGTCCTTTCAACTAAAGGAATTATGTATGTGAACACGAGTCTTGATTCAGCCTTGTACGAAGAAAAGGCCTTTATCCCACCCCTCCGGAAAACCTATCTGAAAAAAAGACGCATTGCCTCCTCAAGAGATTCATTCGTGGGAAAAAAACATAAATAGATGGTTATAACAATCGATTGTTAGGGAACAGACCCATGTACTATACCTTCGAAACAGTTCAAATGATTGCTAATTCAATCCACACTTAGCTCGGTAAACTCAATGACTAGTGACAGCAGATCACCAGATCTGAATAATATCTATATACTGTAATATATTAGTCGCTAAGTATACACATGTTGTGGTTTAGTTGCAGGTTGTTAGATACCTAGTTGACTGTAGTCTATTAGTTTGTATTAAAAATAATACAAATTTGACCCTTAATTTCTTTTAAAAAATATTTTAAACAAAGCCTCTTTTGTGAAAATTATGAACAACTGAAATTCTACACGGCGCACATGCATTATATGTAGATAACAGTTAACACACTCCATTGAAACAAAGCTGCAAAGTTGGCCATTACTCAAAAAACTTCTTGAGGATATTGGAAGGGCTTCTGAGTTGAGGTACTTAGGTATGCAATACTATCGTAGGTAGAGCTAATAATCTCGATAAATGAATAAAATTCTCAGGTCTTAAAAGATATTCATTTATCGAAGTTTAACCGTAATACAGTTTAAGTTGGAGCATCAAGTAGTAAGTAGTTTATTTTTCATATTTGTGATGATCAGATCTGTAAGCATTTGACAAATGTATAATTTATGTTCTGCTTCAGTGTAGAAAGTGGTGGCTACAAGATTGTATCAAGCAATCTGATCATCTTTGGTAGAGGAGTTGACTTACCTTATGTAACTCGTTTGGTAAATCTCACTTATCTTCATTATGCTGTGAGACAAGGAGCAGGTAAAGTTATTCATGTTTCATGACTTTCTCGGTCTGTTTTTCAAGTTCCTTTTGATGGTTTCATATCCATTTATACATATATATGTAATGTAATAGGATATAATTGATTACTCCCTTCGTTTTAGAAGAACCATTTACTCTCTAAACATATTTCATTGTGCTAAAAGTCGTAGCTTCATATAATTTGGGACGAAAAGAGTATAATTTTGAGGGATGAATGTTAATGATTTGATAGCTAATAAGAATGTATATATGATGTGATACAAATGGCGCAGTCTGTTTGGACGGAAGCCCACCTGCATATCAATTTGACAATGATGGGGTGAACAACTGGCTCATCTTTCTTGAGGTCAGTCACCTTATTTATCAACTGCTTACAGCATCTCTGATCACTGCTACTACTCTTCTAAGTTCTAATTAATAAAAAAATATATGTTTTCATTTAAAGGGAGGAGGATGGTGTGACACAACTGAAGATTGCTTAAATAGAATTTTACTTAATGGCATGGGTTCTTCTACCTACATGTTCCCAAAGAACTTCGCGGGAATGACATCTAATGAACAATCACTTAATCCTTGTAATATTAGTTTACTAATTCTTAGGCCTCTTTGTTTTTTCGCTCATAATTCGACACTAAATTCTTTTAGATCTTAATGAATTTCTCTGTAAAATATCTCAGATTTCTATAAGCGGAACAGAGTCTATGTTAGATACTGTGACGGAGCTTCATTTACTGGTAACAATGTTGACCCTGTAAGTGCTCATAGATAATACTATAATTTAAGCTGCATATGTTTTAGCAAATTTGTTACACAAACAAGATTAGCTATACTGTTAAGTTACCAGTTCTTCTAAAACCTCAAGGTGTTAGTCGAGAGTGGATCACGGGCGCCCATCTTTGGGGCAATAACAAGCCTTTCGTGTCCATAATTAATTATGAGAATATTGGGGGTGGCAGGGAGTCGAACCTGAGACCCCTGCCCACTGGAGCTCTGATACCATGTTAAGTTACCAGTTCTTCTAAAACCTCAAGGTGTTAGGAGACTGACTTACCAGGATCTTATATTGTATTCTAACATATACATTTATCAACTTAGATGAATGTTTTTTTTTGATAATTTAGGTTCACAAACTCCATTATAAAGGAGCCAAGATTTTCAAAGTAGTCGTAAAAGATTTACTAGCTAAAGGAATGAAGAATGCATCAAATGTAAGTGACATCTATACACATGATATAGCTTTGTTTAAAACATTTGAATCCTGCATATCAACCATGAGGAAATCAATTGTGCAAGCCTGGCAGGCTTTTTGTGCATTTCTATCTACATAGACATATCAGTTGATTCAAAGATGGAATCTGACCAGAAGGCTTAGTCGGTTAAAATTTGGTTGCCTTTGGTTGACGTTTGAATTTAGGATCATAGCCAACACATTAACACAACCAATTATTAGTTTTCTGCACAAAAAGTGGGACTAAGCCATGTTGGCAGCTGACATGGCTCCGTCCCTTCTCATGTCTGATGGTCAGCCTTTTACTTCGATATATGGGATGGTAAATTTATGTGTAGTTGCAACGTAAGTCAGATTTATGCAGCCGCTCTCCAATATTTTTGTAGTGATTTTTTATTAGACATACCAAGTACAAGATTTCAATTTTGACATACATATTATTGTTAACAAATTTTCGGCATAAATTATGCATGAATCTATGTGCGTGTCATGTTTATACACAAAATATATACATAGGCGCTTCTTTCAGGTTGCTCAGCTGGGGGATTAGCTGCAATGCTAAATTGTGATAAATTCCGTTCTCTCCTATCTAACAGTACTCGTGTAAAGTGTGCTTCTGATGCTGGTTACTTTCCTCACTTGTAAGCTTTTCTATTCTTGTGTGCATAGATATATATTACTATACGTTGTTATCTACTTATCTGTGTTAAATAGTTAAATGACAGTGGTTCTGAATAATAGGAAAGATGTTTTAGGAGGATTCAGTTTTGCAAAGTACTTCAACATATCATTTGTTTTCTATTTGTTGATAATTAGTTGAATGACAGTAGTGTTAAATAACAGGAAGGATGTTTAATTTAGGAGGATTCAGTTTCACAAAGTACTTCGACAATATTGTCAACCTACATGTATGCATTCTCTCTCCCTTGATACATTATGCTATATCATAATAATACATATCTCTTATTTTTTTGTATATAAGGGTTCCCTAAGAATTTACCCAAGTCTTGTACATCAAAGATGAAGCCAAAGAGTTTGGTAAGATAAGAAACCAGTAGATCTATCTATCTAATTATATGCGACATGCAACCTCTGATTATTAAAGTTTCCCGCTGTACACATAATTGCAGTGTTTTCATCCCCAGTACTCTTTGCCATATGTTGAAACGCCTCTTTTTATCATAAATTCCGCATATGAAACATATCAGGTCAGTTTGTTATTTTGTTTGCTGCTAGTGAAGTCATTTTATTCTTCTACTAGCTTATGTCGTGTTGTTTTATAACACAACCTGAAGAATATTTTTATAAATTTTATGTTCTGTTACATCTTAACACTTCCATTATAATATGTAGAAGTACCTATCTTATGTGTTCTCTGGCTCCGGTTTTTTTATGTAGAACCAAACTCTCTATAAATGTTCATATACAGTACTACTACTTTAAAGTGTTGACGTGTGCTCTGGTACAATGCTTCATTACAGCTTGCAAACATTTTAGCACCAAACATAACCAATCTGCCCAAATCTTGGGAGACTTGCAGAAGTAACACGACAATGTGTCTGACGCCTGATCATGTGGAAACCTTGAAAGGTCACTGCACTGGGTGCATGCATCCGTTGTTCAATTATAATTATTTATTTAATTTATTTAGTGCATGTGCATAACACTTTTGACTATACCAAATATGGAAATCTCATTTTTGTTTTCTTCTTTCAATTTCAGAGTTTAGATTGGGATTTTTAGATGCATTGCCTGACCTGGGCAATAGCTCCTTCAGAGGAACGTTCATAAGTTCGTGCCTAATTCATTGCCAGTATCATCTTCAACAAAGTTGGAATGGGGATGATCCCCGTTTTCGTCTTCATAACAAGGTACAAAGTTCTAATGAATTTTTTTTATTTGTATTGCAGAAATTTTCATGCCTCGGGATCTTGAAATGTTTGAACATAAGGTTCTATATTTAGTTTTCATACACTGATCAATCTATACTGATCTTATACAGATTCTAAATTTATGTATTTTTTCCCATGAATGTGCTGCTATGCAGGCAATATCTGAGGCACTAGGAGAATGGTATTATGGTAAAGCTGCAGTTCAGAGAATCGATCATGAAAATGATTTGCCCAGATTGTGTTTACTTTGTGATTTTGATGTACATTATACCTATGATGAATTGGTTTTGTTGTGAATTACTACATAATGTACATTGTGTAGGACAACCTTCTTTCATAAATCAGTATCTGTTTTTTTATAAATATTTTGAAGACTTGCAGAAATAACCTAAGACACTGTAAAATTTGATATAAAAAAGTCTATACAAAGTGATACATATCCCCCAATCCAACAAATATATACACACACCAAGTCCTCTACCTGTTTCTGTCTTCCACCAACTTGGTTTGGATGCAAGTGAATATGTTGTTAGTAAACAACATATATACAAAAGAATCGAATAGATTAGGCAGCGGCATTAGAAGTCGATACAAAGTGATTGCTGACAACATTCTTGATTTTACCAATCAAGTGCCTGGATTTAGCAGAAGTGCCATGCTTCCTTGCCAGCTTGGGCTGAAATAAGGAGCACAGCATATTCTCCAAGCTCTCTTTGCTGTTATTCACACACCACTTCCCAGAAAGAGTTGGACTAATAATTCCGTCTTTCTCTGCTGCCGCCACCTCCAAATTAGAGATGCAGTTTAGAATGAAGTTGCTATAAGCTGGGACAACAGCTCTCACCAGGAGCTGACATAATTTCCATCTTAATCCTGTATCAGGCACCACCCAATGGCACTGCTTCCTGTACATTTCATCAAAAGCCTCGGTAAAGGCTTTGATTCTCCTCTTCATCGAATCACGTAAAACTGTTGTCCCACCACTCGAGAGCAAGACCTGCAGACCCTCCTCCTGATCAGTTAAAAGAGGAGCCAGTCTTCCCCAACTCTCTCTCACAAATACAGATGCATAATGTTCCACACACTTTTCCTGTCCGCTCAACCATGAATCCCCCATCACATCACCAATCTCTGTTCCCTTCAAGTTATTACACAAGTACCAATGGCTGTTCATCAGGAAAATGTAGGATAGCGTTGAGTCTTTATATGTCCTTCCCCATGCCTGTATATTAAGCTCAAGTGCCTTCATTATCTTCTTGTAGTAAACCTCCTCGTTGTTCAACAGGAATTGCTTCCGCTGCTTCTCCAAATCCTCCTTGCAAGTATGATTATTATTCCAACTCCAGTGGATCTCCAGAATCCGAGTCAATATTGGTCTGTAGTATTCACTTAACAACTCATTGGAGTAATCAACCACAAAGCTTAAAAGCCTCGGAATGCCTCCATCTGCAGGAGGTGTAGACTGCCTTTGTGACTCAACTTGTGTTGGCAGTTCCCAGAAGATGTCACAAGCTTCGTTAATCACCTTCGTTATAAGATCTCTCATCTGAGTTTGGATCTCCACACAGGTTTGCCCACCAAAGAGTCTGTTAAAATCCACCTGTAATTTGTTGAGAGATGCAAAAATGTCCAACAACTTTAGGAGCTTGATTGCTTCTTTCTTCCCTTTGGTGATTGTGTTTGCAAATTTGATGAAGCCTTGTAATAATTCACATCTCACAGCAGTCCTGGAAAAACATTCATTTGAAACATCTAATCCAACTACTTCGTTAAATACAACATTGCTGGCTCTGTATTCCAGCTCTAGTAGATGCTTTACAGCAAATTCCAGATCACTACTCCACCTCTCAATGTTGCTCTCTATGCTTTGGACACTATCATATTCGCATAGCAAGGTTGTCTCGAGGTAATCCAAATCAAGTGCTTGTAATGTTGTTTGGAAGTTTAATGTACGAACCTCTATGTAGATAGATACGCATCTGTCAAGCCGATTATTAGCTATTAGCCTCTCCAAAATAAGTTGCATTTTCTCAACAATAGGCAGGGGATAAGCTAACAATGAAACAGAGGTAGAGTCGGTGTAGTGTGTTCGTTGTTCGAGTGGATAAGTGTTTTGAACCAAGAGATGTCTGAATTCCTTCTCCAGTTTCGTATATGCAGCATTAAGTAAACCTCCATCGTGGCGAGAACGTTCCTCCATAGCCTGCAAATTCCGAAGAATATTCAGAGATTTTCTAACATGGTTGGAGAAAAAACAATGTCCATCATACTGTGCTAGTAATGCATTGTTTTCCAAGAGCACGACCACATCTTCTAGCCACAAAACTGCTAATTTGCAATTTTGTGTGAGAAACCTAAGGGCTTCCTCCAGTCTTTTCACCTTGGAAATATAAGGTATCAATACATCAGAATCATGCGGATCAGCCAAAAGAAGCCATTTTTGAAGATGATTTACTACGTTATAAACGCTCAATACAGCAGCAGTAGGGCCAACAGCATGATCCACACGACATTTGTTTATCTCACATTTCTGCGCAACTGTTTTGATGGAAGCTTCTAGTGCTGGCAATCGTTGGTTCATCTCCTCCAATCTGCAGCCTCTTTCGTCGATGGCATAAGCCATGTCTCTTGATTTCGTAATCACATCCTTTAGAATGTCTCTAGCAGCTATAAGTTTTTCCAACTCAGCTTCCCTTGTCATAATAAAATCGATATAATTATTTTTCCTTAGATAATGGTATGGACTTATAGGACTAGAGAATAAAATTCTTACACTCACTCAACTTTTCTGTTATTTGTTTCTCAACAAAACTCACCAATACATGCATGCACCAAAAAGACAAGTTGTGTAATTCAAACCAAATTTACTAACAAACAAAAGGGCAACTCAGAATTTTACCAACCAGTTATGGTGCACACTTGAAACATTGTGCTTGACTTACAAAATTAACAACCGATTTGCCTCTGCTTTACTCACACTCATCTTAATTTCCTTTGCAGTCCAACTCCCACCACCCTTTTTCCCACCAAGCAAGCCTATGTCAGCCTGTGATGTATGTTGTGTACCCTCACAAGTCTTCACTTTTGAGTAACAACGACCATTTTGCTTAACAATCTAATCACGTTATTAACTTTCATAAAAATCAGGATCAAATTTCTTCTGTGTAATACTAATCGACAGGGTCGAATAGACAAAAAAAGTGTAATTTTAATTTTTTTATTAAGCTTCATAAAAAAATTAGTTCCATAATATTTTACCATGCCAATGATTTAGACATGAATTTTACTAAATTTATATTTGAATAATTTGAATTTGAGTGTTAAGTAAAACGAAACATAAAAGTACAAGATTACATGATACAACAATACACGGAATAAGGCACCATATATTGTGGCCGTTTGGATTCCTTAAACTTAAAATAAGTTACTTATTTCATATATTTTTTTACATATTTTCATATTTTTTTAAAGATAAATATTTATTTTAGAATTTTAAAACCAAATATTATTTTTAAAATAAAAAATAAGTTACTTATTTTCAGAAAAAGTACATGTATACCTATTTTTTCTGAAAATAAAAGTTTATTTCCAGAATTTATGGGGAACCAAACACCCCCGTTGTCTGGTTTTAACCATACACTTACACACTAGCGGTGGGCCTTTTATATCTAATAATAATGGATGGGGGAGCATATTGAATTATGTGTGCGTGTGTGTGGTGTTGATTAGAGAAAATGGAGAAATATAAGCAATGTCATGAATTTCAATAGCAACGTGTCGCCACAATTCACAAACCCTCAAGAATATTGTATAAATACGTGTATTACCATTAATCGCATGCATTTAGATTTATGAATAATAAATATTAAATTGATGATCGATCGATCGATGAAGATGGGTTCGAATAATAAGATGATTGTTGTGGGGGTGCTAGTAATATTGTGTCTAGTTACGATGGGATCATTTGTTAGTGTGGTGAATGCTAAATTTGACTGCATGCGAGTGTGCCATGATGCCTGCCAAGAAGCCAATAATGCAGGCAGGTACAAGGCTAATCCTGCCTTATTCGATACTTGTAATAATGCCTGTCCTGCTGAGTGCGCACACTTTGGAGGAGGACATGGGAAGTAATGGATTTGCCTGATGCCCGTCCTAAATTTATTCATGTACACCTCATTTAAATTTTTGGACTAAAATGGGATATTTAAGAATTTTAGTCACTCCACTATTTTTTATATAAATTTTTTTAGTATTTTTATTAATGTAATTCAAATTTTATTCAAATACAAATTTTGATTTATATAAAATTGTTTTCAGTAGAATAAAATACATTTATAATAGAAAGTTTAACAATTAGTATTGCTGAAATTTTAATCTTTATTAAATTTAAAAATTTAAATTAAATTGATCATAATCATTTGTGTAAATAATATTGGAAGAATAAGAAACCGAGGACATAAAAAAATGATGGATGTCGTAACTAAAGAGAGAGACCGAGAGACTAAAATAAATTAATGAAGAAAATATGTTAGTGAAAGATGATGTAAAAAATTTAATAAAAATATGAAAAATAAGTAATAATGATGTTATGTTTAATGAGAATTTGATACTAAATTATTGATGATTTTAACCTTACCTTATATTAAGGTTTGGAGCTTGACAAATGATTATATTTGTTTATTAATAATTTTTTATGATAAAATGTTTATAAAATTAGTTATATGATTTTTTTTAAAATTATCTATTTTCAAAGCTTGACAAATGATCGTTATATTTGTTTATTAATAATTTTTTATGATAAAATGTTTATAAAATTAATTATAGGATTTTTTTAAATTGTCTATTTTCAAAGCTTGACAAACTATTGTTATATTTGTTTATTAATAACTTTTTGTGATAAAATATTTATAAAATTAATCATAGGAATTTTTTTAAAATTATCTATTTCAATGAAAATTTTGATTAAATATTTTAATTAGTTAAGACAAATAAAATATTTTAATTTTTAAATCTTTCCAAGTCTTGGGAGTATTGCAACTGCTTGTCAATCTTTGTCATTGTCATGTGATGATTAATAATTTAAGATAATGTTTTTTCTTAATTAATTAGAATATTTAATTTCAATTGAAACTGAAAGTCAAATAACTTTAGTAAGATACTTTTAGGAAATTTAAGAATATCTTTTACTTTTATTGTAAAATTCAATTAATAGAGTTACCATGCAATTTGTTATCCATTTTATCTGGTATACATGTATATTGAAATTTCAATATAGAATATAGAAGTAATATGTAATTCTTTTTAATGTGAGTTAGGGTTCCTGTCACCTATATTATATCAGTATTTAAAATATATTTTTTAAATTTTTATCTCTTTATTATAAAAGAGATGAAATAATAATTGACAATTATATATAATATACATAGTATAAAAATGAAGACCATTATTCCTAGAAATTAATAATAATACAATTGTAATGAGCAGATGAATAATGGTGCTTATTTTTATACCAGGTATATATTACCGCAAGCATTTTGATTAAGAATAAGCCTGAAAAGGCAGGGTCGTAAGTAATTTGATGAATATGGATTCTTACGGTTATAAGAATGATGGGAAGATGGTTATGACTGGGGTGTTAATGATATGTATGATTACGATGGGATCACTTGTCCCTGTGGTCAAGGCATTGGATTGCTTGAAAATATGCCGTGAGGCCTGTCAAGATAGAAAAAATGAGGGCAAGTTAACGGCTTCATTATTCGATGCATGTGTAAATGCCTGTCCTGAAGAGTGCGCACCCTATGCAGGAATACCATGAATTTAGAATCTAGTCGTGAAAAGGATCCACAGAATGGCCATGGTCCTGATGATCACACTCCCATTGTTGTATTAGTCGTTAGTATTGTTCTGTCTGCACTACGCGCCTGTTATTATACAAAACTAGGTGTTACACCCGTGCACGGATAATTTCTATACGAGATATCTAATTTTTGAATAAGGAAAATTAATTAGAAAATGTGTATGTAAGTATAATAATAATAATATATGAAATAAAATCATTTTCTAAAAGTATGATATTACAAATTAATTAAGTTAATTAAATATGTATAAGAGTATAATGAAACCCTTTTAGATTTTGATCATCAATGTGAGTAAGTTGGTAGCTTATACTTGATAACCTCTCTCCCTCCCATTTATTTACACTTTCCTTTTTGGGACGTTCTATCAATTATTTACATTACTAAAAATAGTAAATTTTAACAATAAAATACATTATTACATCCACTACTTCACTCCACTTTTTCAACACTTTACACTATTACACCCACTACATCACTTATTTTAACAATTAAATCACTATTACACCCACTACTTCATTTATTTTAACAATATTACACTCACTATCATTGGTCTCCGTGCCCAAACTAAATGTAAACATTTGGTCGGGACGGAGGTAGTATAAAATAGCAAGTTGTTCTAACCTTGTGAATGCAGGCAATTCAGGCAATTAGCTTACTGATATTAATTACATTATCAGTATAACAGGTTTAGTATATGACAACAAGCTAACAGCGAGGAAACAGGTTCTCTCAACAAGCTGTTACTGTAAGCACAAAAGTAGTTTGGATCAAACTTGAAGTCCTACTGTCAAGGAGATTTAATAGGATCTTTATGTGTACGAGCTTATCTATTATATATATGATTATATATTATATTAGAACCCAGTTTTACTTTATTCAAACGTATATTTATATTCAAATTAATTTTCCTATTTAATAGGAGTTGGATATCTTTCAAAGTTTTATTTTTTAAACCAACTCTTATCTAGTATTTAAACTTATATTGAGATTTTTCTTAAACGTTTATATTATCTTCTAAACCCTCAATATTCGTAGTTTTGAATACTAATTATTTGAATTACCTTAATCAACTTGAACGTTATAATTCCAACGTTATTTTGGCTTTGTTAATTCGATTATAAGTGTTTATATATATATATATATATACTTTGTGTGTATTGCTTTATTCTTCACCAAGTGTAGAAATATACTGATTTGTTAAAATTGTACACACATCTTCTCAAACTCAAATCTTTCTTAGCTATTTCTTTGGAGCTCTAGTGTTCTATATACTTATATATATACATGAGAGGGTTTATAATTTGAATTGTAATTTATTCACTTGTGTTATTGGTTGTAATTGGTTGTGGCTGGATTGCTAGGATTGTGAAATATGGTTCAAGGAAACTAGAGGCTAGAGAAAGCTGTACTAGAGTAGTATAGTGCTTAGAGGGCAGATTAGTTTAGGAAACAGGTGTTTCAGCAAGTCAGAATCAGTTACAAGGGATGAAGGGAGGAATATTATTGTAATCTTGTAATCGGTTGTTCATTGATTAATAATATTCTTTCTTACCAGGAACCAGGACGTAGAACATAGGGGATTAGGGGTCGAACCTGACTAAAAGATCTGGTGTTATTTACTTTTTTTGTACTGCGTTACATATAATAGCTAACTGACAGTGTATTGAAATTGAACTCAGCTTAATAACTCGGTGATATTTAAAATCAGTCATTGTTAACCATAACACCTATTTACCCCCTCTATGTGTGCATTTTCATTTAGTATTAGAGCAGACTATACTAATATCTTCTGTAACATGAAAGTATAGAATCAGATGGGTGACAAATATCCAATGGGAAGCTCAGGCTCGAGGGCACCTCTTCTACTTGGTCATTTCAAGTAAAAAGGTCATTTCAAGTTTCTCACTACAGATGGTAAAAAAAAAGATATAGATCATTTTCAGATCAGATAGAATCGGTTTTCGGATCATTATCAGATTTTATTATTTTGAACCGATATCAGTTCGGATCGGATTGTTTCGGATTCGGTTACATTTTCGGATTATCAAATTCGGATACAAAATAGGATATTGGTTCCCTACATTCCGGTTCAGTTCTTCAGATCCATACCCATTTTGTCGGGTCTATTAGTAATTATTAAAATTATACTTATTATGTGACCATGATTTAAATACAATATGCTTAAAATTTAAAATAACAATTTTAAGTATCATTAATTCTCAATTATATCTACATATTATTCTATTAATTATTGGCTCCAGAATATAAATAAATTATTTATATTTTAATATTATTTTAATTATGAAATATCAAATTAATTAATTTTGACCAACAAATTAATTATATCATAACTAAATTAAAGTTAATATTTTTATATCACAAAAAATAGTAAAAATAAAATTTGCAAGTGTATATATCATAACCGATTAATATTAATATATTTATGCAATGTCAATTTGGATTTTTTTTATAAATTATAATTTTATAAAAAAATACACCAAAAAAATCTTATGCCACAGTGTCAAGACTCTTAAACAACCACTATCTCTCTCTCTCTCTCGCAATCTCTCTCAAACAAATCACAGTAACCGAAACAATACAGACGAGATTTGCATATCACACACACAAACACACACACAATACGCGCACGAGATTCGATGTCAAGCGCAACAATGGTGATTGCTTCAAGCTCCTGGTCACGAGCGCTGTTACAGATCTCTCCCTACACTTTCTCTGCCATTGGTATCGCAATTGCGATCGGCGTCTCCGTCTTAGGCGCTGCCTGGTAATTATATTGTATACAATAACTATATATGTATGTATTAGTTGGTTATATGTTGTAAAGATTTGACTTTTAATGTTACTGATATTGTAATGTGTGTTTTTATAGGGGGATTTATATTACTGGAAGTAGTTTGATTGGTGCTGCGATTAAAGCACCGCGTATCACTTCGAAGAATCTCATTAGGTTATACTCCAATCCTTGCGTTTCTTATTTGTTTGTGTTGTTTTGATTTTGATCTGATTTTACGGATAAATTAAGTTTGATTGAATTGATTTGTGTAATAGTTTGATGCCAGGTGTGGTAACAAATGTTTTACGCGTTATGTGAAATTTGATCTTAAAATATTGTAGTAGTTTAGAGTGTTTATAGTGGTGTTATAGTGAGAATTAGGATGTCGGGTGGATGGATTTACGATACTTTATATTAAGTTAGATTATCCCTTCTTTGACACAACTGCAGTTACTTTCAGATGTAAATGACCCCTAGTCTTAATAATGTGCCCCTTGTAGCAGAGGTGCCCTTAAATTAGTAATGGTACTTTCTCGTTTCTCCTAGCCATTGCTACTAATTTCAACTTGAGCTTGTCGCAAAATTTCGCTCATGTAGCTTTATATTTTTATGTTTTAGTAAATAATTGAGCTTTTACTGGTAGCATAATCTCTTATATGAAAGGTGACTAAATGAATTATATGATGTCAGTGTAATCTTTTGTGAAGCCGTTGCTATATATGGTGTCATTGTGGCAATTATTTTGCAAACGAAATTGGAGAGTGTTCCAGCATCCCAGATATATGCACCGGAGTCTCTTAGAGCAGGATATGCAATTTTTGCCTCAGGAATTATTGTGGGCTTTGCAAATCTTGTCTGCGGGTACATCTTTAACTTAACTAAGAGAGCTTATTTACTCCTTACAACTTTTTATATTTCATGGTTCTTTAATATATATTACCTTGTGATGGATTGATGATATCTACATGGTATAGACGTTAGACTTTATGACCAAAATAAGTACGTATTTACTTTGTCTTCTTGTACTTCATAGATAAATCGAAAATAATTGATCTCACCTTGTATGTGTCCCTCTACTCATCGCATTCACTTTTTTACATTGCATAGGAGTTGATAAATATTACTCAGGAATTTTATAATTTCTCCTGAATTACAATTTACAAGGCTTTTCATGTATAAATTTATCATACTGTACATTCAAAAAGTACCAAGGAACCTAGTCAACAGCTCCAGTGATAATTCATTATTGAAAAGATTTTGTAACTATTTAGTGGGAGGAACTGCTGCCATTTTGCAGGGTTAGATTTTCTGCCACAACTTCTAAAACAACTCTTCTGCCAACAAATTCTGTCAATAGGATAGTTCTGTCAGTTGCTTTAACATAGCTCTAACAGGCCAATACTCAGATATGATCTGGATACGCAAATTGTGGTGTCAACCGTGCTCCATTAAATCTTGAAATATTAAAATCAGTTTATTTGGGCAGTCTGGAATTGTTTTAATGAGCCAATAGGGTAAGTTGCTACTCCCCCAAAGTACTTTTGTTCCTTGGATTTTGTGGTGTATAAAAAGATAGCATATATATTTTTTAATTTTTTTCTAAAAAAATATTTAAATATTATTTAAAAGATTTTTTTTTAAAATTGTAGAGCTATGTTTTTTATGCACCTTAAAATACGTGTAAAAAGCCAAAGTGAAAAATAATTTGGGACGGAGGGAGTAATTTGCAATGAAAAGGGTGTTCGGTCCAAGGGTAATTGATCAGATTAGATGGAAACTGGAATCTCATTCCCATGTATTCATCTAGATAGATGGCGACTAAAGTGCCTTGAGTCAGCTTTAGTTGGAGGATTTATCTTATAGGAATGATTAACGCCCTCCCCTTAACCTGGTAATGAATACCTTAGTAGACCCATGGGATTCAATTAAATTCTCATTCCCATTTCCCCCCATTTCTATTGCTACCAACAATTCAAACACCCCTAACAAAGATATTATGTTGGTTACTTTAACTTCAATTGGTGGTTGAGTCATTAATATAATCCGTTTTCGACCTTCTGCTTAACAGGTTATGTGTAGGAATCATCGGAAGCAGCTGCGCGCTATCTGATGCCCAAAACTCGTCACTTTTTGTGAAGATCCTTGTGATTGAAATCTTTGGCAGTGCACTGGGATTGTTTGGAGTGATTGTGGGAATAATCATGTCAGCCCAGGCATCCTGGCCAACCAAAATTTAATTTGCTACATCAATCAATTCACGACAGATGTACCAGCCGATGGAAACATCCCTATGAAATGTACTTTTTATTTTTTTTTTCTTTCAGGTAGGTCGTGTAGTAAGGATTGTGGTCTAACTGGAAATATTATTTGTACCTTGTAAAATGGGGGTGAAAAAGAATGAAGAACCAAGAAACAACATTTGCTAAATTTTGTAAAATGTTGGTCTTACATTTAGTATCTCTATGATCATCCATTTGAGTTGTATCAGCTGAATAAGATTGTGCCATTTACTTGTAAACTCATTTTTGCTTGAGATTCTTTTGAACATACCATCTTCTGTAGCTAGGATATTTTGCATTATAGTCCCTGCATATATTCTGGGCGTGTACATTTTGTTGAGAGCAAGTTGTAGCAGGGTTGGATTTTTCTTTTGATAATTTGATACAAGTGAAAGTTCTATCGTTTTTGTTCATCTTGCTTGGAAGTATTTCCAGTTTGATTTATAAACTTGTTGCCAAACGAATTTGTATTTTGTAGGATGTTTTGAATATAAACTCATTGCCAAATGGGTTTGGTAAAATGCTTTTTAGCTTAAATGAAGAATATGTACATAAACATATACACACGGAAATGCGCCTCTTTCCCAATGACTGAAAGGAATGAACAGAAGTCGGAGCTGTACGAGGACTTGTCTGTTACTTACACTGCACTAGTGACTAGTGGGAGTAATGGTGACTTATTTGTCATGTAGGTTGTCTAGTAAGTAGGAGTAATGGTGACTTATTTGTCATGCATTCCCTTAATGTGAATTTTACGGACATTATTTTCGACCACTCAAGACAAATGATCGAGATTACAAGGTGTTCTCTTTCTTTTTTTCTCGATAAATTTCAGCCTAACTTAAAATTGACTAATTCAAAGATAAAGGATTGATATTGAATTGGAAAATTAGAAGATTTGGTCCCTCCTCTAAGCCTAACTTAAAATTGACTAATTCAAAGACAAAAGATTGAGATTGAATTTGGAAGATTTGTACAAGTTGCCCCCCCCCCCCCCCCCCCCACACACACAAAGGATTGAGATTGAATTGGAAAATTGGAAGATTTGTACAAGTTGCCCCCTCCCCTACCCTCCTCCGCAAAGAAGGGAAAACTTGGAGGTCAAAATTTAGTGCTCTCGTACTGATAGCCACTTTCCAAGTCCACAACGAGCCATACACTGAGCCATCCTCACTTCCTTAGACACTATGAGCAACAAATTCTAAGCTAAAAATTTCTCCCTAACAAAATTCTGAATCTTCACTGTCCAATTAACTGGTAATTCATAAATTTTGTAAAATGTTGGTCTTACATTAGGCATCTCTATGATCACCCATTTGAGTTGTATGATCTGAATAAGATTGCGCTATTTACTTATAAACTCATTTTTTCTTGAGATTCTTTTGAACATACCATCTTCAGTAGCTAGGATATTTTGCATTATAGTCTCTGCAATATAATTCTGGTGTGTACGTTTTGTTGAGAGCCAGTTGTAGCAGGGTTGGAATTTTCTTTCGATAATTTGATACAAGCGAAAGTTCTGTTGTTTTTGTTCATCTTGCTTGGAAGTATTTCCAGTTTGATTTATAAACTATTTGCAAACCGAATTTTTATTTTGTAGGATGTTTTGTATATGAACTCGTTGCCAAACGGATTTGGTAAAATGCGGTTTAGATTAATTAATAAATTAAATAAAGAATATGGAAAGGACCCCTTTTCCCAATGGCTGAAAGATATGAACGAGAAGCCGAAGCCGTATGAGGTCAGAGTGTCATGTAATGGTGACTCATTTGTCATGTACGTTTTTGTTTTTGTCTAGGGGTAGTAACGGTGACTTATTTGTCATGCATTTCCTTATCTGAATTTGACGGACATTATTTTGGGCCTAACTTAGAATGGACCAATCCTAAGACAAATGGTGGAGATTGATTTGGAAAATAGGAATTTTTTTTACAAGTTATTCTTTTTCTTCTCGGCAAATTATGACCTAACTTAGAACTGACTAATCCTAAGACAAACGGTTGAGAGTAGCATTGGAAAATTGGAAGATTTGTACAAGTTGCTTCTTTTTTTGCAAACAATTATTACAGGGGAACCCCCTCAAATCAAACAAAGAAGGGATAAATTTAGTGCTCTCGTACTGATAGCCAACAAAACTTTCCAATTCCACTACGAGCCATACGCTCAACCATCCTTAACTCCTTAGACACTATGAGCAACAAATTCTAAAAGCTAATAATTACTCAAATCAGTGTTTTATAATATATTTAAAATTGTGTCCCGATCATGGACTTCTTCCAAACAAAATTCTGAATCTTCACTGTCCAATTAACTGGCAAGTCATAAGAACTCAGGATCTGTAGTGAGATTAGTTGCCTCCAACTTTACAAATTACAAAGACTGTCCAACTTTTATGAGACATTTTGGGTTCATGGCATAAAAATTCAAAAAAATGGAACACAACTCTCTACTATCAGGCCCCGACTCATTTGAAGCCAAGTCAATCCGCATATGTACCTTAGAAGTCGAAGTTATCATAACATTATCTCAAATGGTTGCACCAGGTGACTGCAATTATTACGACATGCATAAGCATTATCTCAAATGGTTGCACCAGGTCACACGTGACACGAGACATATATATCAGGCTGTGATCATAATTTATACAACGTACATAAGCCTCATCTCAAATGGTTGCCGCAGGTCATCCGATATCTATTAAGCTCATCAAGAGACACTTTGATTAGTATACCTCCTCTACATGCTGGTCTTTAGTCTCCTTAAAGAACAAGTCATCATGCATATTGTTCATGAAGACAAGTCTCTTGTTGTCCCTTTATAGTTTATTCTCTAAAAAATCGTAAAAAATAATCTACGAGGCAGCCATCAAAATTGAATTGAAATAGCAGATATATGATGAGATCACATGTAACACAATTAAAGAAAAATAAGTGAGAGTGGGGCTGCTGACTGAAAGTCTTCCTCTTCTTCCCTCATATCGCTTGAAAACTCAAAAATATCCATCAAACAGCTTGACTAGCTTATGCATGACGTCAAATATATATGTCATTGTTAGTTAAGTTTTAGCCTATATAAATGCACGTGTGGCATACTGTCATATATCGATAATTCAATAGTGTAAGGAAGCAAAAAAATGAGGTTCTGGATAGTGACAATCTGCATTTTGGCTTTGTCTCTGGCAATTTCTGCAGAACAATGTGGAAAACAAGCTGGGAATGCTTTATGCCCAAATAGAATGTGCTGCAGCCAATTCGGGTGGTGTGGAACCACAGCCGAGTACTGCACTAATTGCCAGAGCCAGTGCGGTGGTTCAACACCTGCCCCTAGTGGTGGAAGTGGGGATGTTAGCTCCATTATTACTGAATCTGTCTTTAATCAAATGCTTAAACATCGAAATGACGGAGCCTGTAAGAGTAATGGTTTCTACACATACAGTGCTTTTATAAACGCCGCAAAATCTTTCAATGGTTTTGGTACTACTGGCAACACTGACCAGCGTAAACAAGAACTTGCAGCTTTCTTGGCTCAAACATCTCATGAAACTACAGGTAATATAATTTTTAAGTTTTTAACACACTTTCTGCATACAGGCATACATGCATGATGCAACGTGAATATATAAATGCATATACTATTAGTTATCTCGATGATCAATTCAATATATAGCATATAAAAGATGGTCATAATGGTGTTTCAGGTGGATGGGCAAGTGCACCAGATGGTCCATATGCATGGGGGTATTGCTTTATAGCGGAGAGAAACAATCCGGGTACATTTTGTACTTCCCCGGACTGGCCTTGTGCTTCTGGCAAACAATACTACGGTAGAGGACCGATCCAACTCACTCAGTAAGTTCATCAGCTTCCATTAATTATTAATCAATCCTAATAAAATAATTTAGTTGTATTCTAATAATCGAACTTTGTTTTGGACTAATCAGTAACTACAACTATGGGCAAGCTGGAAGAGCAATCAACGTGGACCTTATAAATAATCCTGATCTAGTAGCTACAGATGCAACCATATCATTCAAGACAGCAGTATGGTTTTGGATGACTCCACAAAGTAACAAGCCATCAAGCCACGATGTGATCACCGGAAGATGGTCTCCTTCTGCTGCGGATAAAGCAGCAAATCGTGTCCCTGGCTTTGGTGTGATCACCAATATTATAAATGGTGGACTCGAGTGCAACAGAGGAACTGATAGTAGAGTGCAGGATAGAATTGGTTTTTACAAAAGGTACTGTGATATCCTCGGAGTTGGGTACGGGAATAATCTCGATTGCAACAATCAAAGGCCTTTTGCTTGATCCATTTTATTCTTAAGTAAGCTAGATCAACTGGTACAAATAATGTATTGGGTTGCCCAAACAGTGTTACATAATTGATCTAGCTAGTAAATTAAGCATGAATAAATTGTAACCGGGATTATAAAATAAAACATAAGAAATGAGCATTATCTCAGATAGCTGCATGCCTGCATGATCAGGTCCTACAACATATATATATCAGGCTTGTCGAATAAAGCTTTGATTTAAATGGATAATCACACGATAATTTAGTTCTTACTCAATGGATTGCAACTCTACATGCTAGGCTTTAACCTCCTTAAAGATCATGTCATCATGCATGCACATATACATAACAACTAATTATGTAATCTAATTTCTAAAACAAACCACAAATATTTTATGATTTTGAGTTTTGATTATATAATTTTTATTTATATTTGAATTGCACAATTTTATCAAACAAATCTGTTACTTGAGTTAACTGAATTTTATTATTGCGATTGATCAAATATTATTGCCGAATAGTGTTTCTGACCGTACAAATATGATGAATGACGAATAATTTAATATAAGCCGTAAAAATTTCCCCCTACTATTGAGTCCTGGTTCCGCTACTGCTGCTGAGAGAGACGGATCCGGGGGGGTCCGTGCCTGGACCCCGAATTTTCAACAAGTACCTTATATTACTAAAATAAACATAAATATTGTCTAGCAAAGTTGGTCTCGGGGGGCGGACGTGCAAATAAAGTAATGGGGAGGTCTCCGCCCAATTTTGAGGTTACTAGTTAAATTATGAGATCATGGTTATAATGTTCCCATTCAAAAACTATAAATGCCCCCACAAAATTTATCAAAATAAGAAAAAAGAATGAAAATAACTAGTAACGGAAGGAAAAAAAAGAAACACATATCAATATTACTAATAAAAATGAAATAATATTTTAGAAAAAGAAAACATCAGTAAAAATATACACGTATAATTTATTTATATTTTAATAATATCATATTATATTAATTATTTATATTATATCATAATTTATATGGTGGTGTCCCCAATTTTTCCTCCGAGTCCGCCACCGGTTGGTCTGGTCGTTGAGGATGAGGGTTCCATCTTCTTAGTCTTTCTCTTCGAACCCTTGCATATGCATATTTTGAAAAGTCTCGATCTGTTTCGCCAAAATTCCTAGAAAAGTAAAGACATCCATCAAATTGTATTCAAGATTAGATATATCATTATCAGTACAGCTTTAGCCTATATATATGACTGTGTGTGTCATACATTCATATATCGGTAACTAAATAGCTTAAAGAAGCATAAGATGATATTCTGGATAGTGACGATCTGCATTTTAGCTTTGTCTTTGGCAAATTCTGCAGGGAAATGTTGAAAACAAGCTGGGAATGCGTTGTACCCAAATGGAATGTGTTGCGGCCAATTCGGGTGATGTGGCATCACAAAGAGCAGCTCCGACGCATTACAAAATCACACCAGAATAGTATGTAAAAGTTACACTATATTTAAAATTTATTCCAACCCATTCACACCGAAGTTTAAATATTATATTATTGTTCAAGTACAAAAGTAATGAGTATAAAAATAATGTTGGAATTGTAAGAAACTTTAAAAATTACACCAAATTTAGTATAATTTTTTATGGGATTAAATCTCAAAGTGTTTATTAAAGTGAGAGACTAGTATCAATTTGGTCACTTTAATTATTTTAGTCTCGTTTGTACTATTATAGTTGCGAATGATGACAAGAATGTTAGATCGACCAGTTTGACCCGATGGAAAGTATCTTTAATCAAAAGTATCTTTAATCAAATACTTAAACATACGTAAATGAGAAGCAAAATCAAGACAAAAAACCTGACCAGTTTTCCTCCCTGCAACAAGCGCTAACCTGTATAAAACCTAGGCTGCAACCAATGATTCATCTGAAAACATCCCTAATCTCTGAAAGGGTCTCAAGAATTTCACCCGAAGTTGTTCTAAGATTTTTCACCAACACAGCAAATTCTGGAACCATAAGATCATTCAATAATTGAATTTTTTTCTAGGGACCTGTTAATGACGCTGAATCATACAACTCCTTACCCTCCTCGTGAAAACTCTCTGCACCCAAATCAAACTCCTCATCAAATTTCTTTGCTTTTGTACGTCTTCCTAAAAGTGTATCAGTATACTACAAATCAGAACCAGTGCTGTTCTTCAATTATCAGATGTAGCCGAACGAAAATGTTAAATGAGCCTAGGGCTTTCAAAGGGATAATTGTGATACGGATCTGATTACATCCGAATTCGAATCCAAATATGAAAATCTAAATCTGTATCCGAATCCGAATTTGAAATATCCTAAAAAAATATATCTGAATCCGAATTCAGACGGATAATATCCAGATCAGGATAATATCCGAATCCGAATTCAATTTTATGTTTTTTTTAAAATATATGAATAATAATTTTTATTATATTTTTAAAATACTTAATTTATGTGATATATATGTATAATAATTATATACATCTTATTATAAATATATTATTTAAAAAATAAATAAATATATATGTATATATTATAAATTGAACATTAGAAAATATATATTTATATTATATATTTTTCTATAATATATATATATATATATATATATATATATATATATATATAGGGTCCTGCTCAAATAGAAAATAGCTTAAATGAGAAATAGAAAACCTTTATCATTATACCTGCCGCACCCACACACAAATTATATACACCCTCACACACACAATCCCATCTATTCTCCTCTGTTTTTAATTTGATTTTTCCCGTCAATTGGCAAAGTTTTTTTCAAATCTAACTTCATCACATTTTTTTTCATCTCCCAACGATCAGTTTTCATACCATATATGCTATATTTCGGCAAATATAATTTATAATTAAAATAAATTCGTCACTTATCAGATTCAAACTTCAATCACTAAATTATATTACAGAAACCACTAATTTGTATTATAGAAATCACTAATTTGTATTACAGAAATCACTAAATTATATATCCTGGGTTCACAAAAAATAATGGAAATCGTTGAAAAAATAAAAGTCACCGGAATATATCACATATGGTATGCAAACTGATCGTTGGGAGATGGAGAAAAATGTGGTGAAGTTAGATTTGAAAAAAACTTCACTAATTAACGGGAAAAATCAAATTAAAAACGGAGGGATTATGTGGGATTGGGTGTATGAGGGTGTATTTGATTTGTGTGTGGATGCACCCCCTTACCATTAGATTAGATTGAATATGTGGTGTAGATCTTATTTTCTATTTTCTATTCTAAGTTATTTTCTATTTGAGCAGGACCCTATATATATATATATATATATATATATATATATATATATATATATATATATATATATTTGGATTCGAATATTATAGGATACAGATATGTCCATATCCATATTCGTATCTGAAATTGTCGGATTCTAATACGAATAATATTCACATTATTTTGAATACAGATAATATTCGTTTTATTTCGAATCAGATACAAATTAAATATTTCGAACAGATATCAGATATTTCGAATTTTTTTGACAGCCTAAATGAGCCCCAATTTTTTTTAAAAAGCCGTTATCAAGTAATAGTTTCTAAGAGCATCTCCAAAGGGAGAAGAGCTAAACCTGTTAGCTAAAATATGATTATGTAAAAATTTTGGATTCCGTAAGGAGTTATGCTTCGGTCGCATTAGGTATAATCATTAGTTATATTAAAAATATTATTTTATTATTATTTTTAAATATACAATTAAAATAAATTTATTTAATTTTATTCAATACAAGTTAAAATAAAATATATTTAGCAAAAAGATATTTAATGATAATATTATAATATTTTTATATTTATGTAAATATTATAAAACAAAAATAATAATTATTACAATTGAAAATATAATAACATATTTAAACATGGTAAAAATAAATTAACAAACATTAATTACATATATTATAAAACATATTTTATTATATTACAATATTAGAATTTTTATAAATTTAGTTAGCAATAAAATAATATTTTACACTTAATATTACATAAAATTAATACTTTATAAATAAAAATAAAAATAGTACATCGATACATATAATAATAATGAATATATATATATATTGAATATTATAATATTATATATTTAATACGTAACTTATATATTTTAAATTAAATTATTAAAAAAATGAATAAAGATAGTATGTTATATGTAATAAATAAATAATAAAATTTAAAATAGGATTTATGCTAAGATTAAGATTAGGGTTAGGATATATTTTGAGTGGGAATTGACGTGGATTGATTTAGATGATGGCAGTAGACTCCACATATGTTGCGTGCATCCCCGTTATCTAAAATTATACCTAACAGGAGTAACTTTTGGAGTGATCAGTATTTTACATATTAGTTATAATACACTGACACATAGATATTATACCTAATAGTAGTTCAGCGTTAGACATGCTTTAAATACCTTAACTTTTACCTTACATATATGAACCGTTATCATAACATTGGCCTCTTATATTCTTAACATTAAAATTAAAAGATATCAATATATTTAACAATTCATTAAAAAGGCCCATCCAAGAAACATCATTCACTTTTAAGAATTTTAAAAAGAATTTGTAACGCCCTCCAAATCCGGGGTCTAGAATTGGAGGTCACCAACCAACAACCAACAATAATAAAATAATATAAACCAGAGGCGCACTGACCCCACCAACAACCAAGAATCGCAAACAGGTTATAGTATGAAATCAAGCAGCTGAAAACTAAAAGTAAACCAAACCATCTTATAAAAACCACACACTAAATCCAAAACTCAAATCCATAAGTTTAGATAAGTTTTAAGTCTAGATCCAGTTTTATTACAAATTCTAACAACAGTTAAACGGTAAACAACTAGATACTTGGGAAGCCTGAGAAGCCCGAGAAGCGAGCCGCCCTAACATCTGAGGCTCTCTACGGCCGCTAGAGCTACTGTTGGGAGTCCTAGTCGAAATCTGGCAAGATTTAATAGAGAGCAAGAGTGAGCCAAAGAAGTGCTCAACAAGTATATATAAAGCATTAAAAATAAAACTGAAATACCAGAATAAATAACAGAATTGTAAATAAGTTTATATTGAAAACCGAACAGTAAATAAATCACAGTTTATATCAAAGTTGAGAACAAGGCAGTATGTCATAGAAATGAATCATCCGCGGAATCACAATATATAATAGTCATGCTGGCAATATAGATTGGGTAAACATATAAACATTATTGCCACCTGATCAGTTCAAAAGCAATAGGACCTCTTTATAACCTATCGGTACATTTCTATACCCATAGTTATAACAAGAATTCTTTATAATGGGGACCAAATAAGCAAGTAATGTTAGCTTACCACATCCTCCTCAAATGCTGGACTATTATTTCAGAGCCTCTTACGCTAGAATTCCAATCCAATAGAGCAAACCCAAGTAAATAAGGTATGCTTAGTTTCAACTACAGACCATATCCTCGTTATTTATACAATAATTCGCTGGATATGATAAGTTTATTATAATCAACTTCCAATATTCAGAGTACGAATAACAAGTATCTCTGATGCACAGAATAATACAGGAATCATAAATAGTTCTGAACAATAACTATTTATCATGACATGAATAATCGAAATAGTAAAACACAAGTGTTTAGGATGATCAAGGAGGAAATACTTGTCTGGTATAGAAGCTGTCCTAAAAGCTGGAAATGGGACGACTACACTGCCCTTTTAACTAGTACTCCGCTCGTATCTATAAATAAACTGTTCTAGTTTAGTTCTAATGTCTACCCATGCGTTGAATTAATAACGATCATCAAATGACAATTAAACAAGTAGTATCAATTAGCAAGCGAATAGGCACATAAATCATATAACAGGTAAGACTCGTAAATAAAAGAGTAATCAAATAATTAAAAGTAGACTCTAAAATATTATTTGAGTCAAAGTGGATCATTATTATCTCCTCTAGATAATTATTGGATCCCTAATTATTTTATAAAATATTAATCCGGGTTTGTAAATAAATTATGGAGTCTCAAACTACTTTTGTCACTTCTGAATTATTTTTAGGGTCTCAAACAAATTGGTTTCATTTAAAACAGGTAAAGAGATTATTAAATAAAAAAAAATCATTTTTATTTCTCAAAATAATTAATTCCAATTATTTTTAATTATATTTAAATAATATTTAATTAATTAAATTAATTGATTAAAATAAGTTAACCAATCAATTTAGATTATTAAATTATTATCTAAATAAATTAAAATAATTGAACTAAATCAATTTTGAAATAAAACTAATTTTAGAAGATGAAATTGATTTTTACTCTAAAAATACTTTAAAGAGTATAGGTCAGAGATTTTAAAGATTAAAGTCCCATTTTAACCGAAAGGTCACCGAAAGGTTGAAGAACAAGCCAACACACATGACTAAACCATTTAATCAGACAAGTCAAGCATCAGTACTTTTTAACGAAAACAGCAGCAAGGTTTCCAAATTAATCCAATGGTCGGTCAGACTTTTCGTTGAATCAAACAACAATCAAGCTTAACAAAACTACTATAACCAACCATGAAGCTGCTACCAGGAAACTAGCTATACACACCAGCATACAAATACATATTCGTGAACAAAAATAAAACACAGGCTCAACAATTCATACTCCTATAATTCATATAAGTCTTGATGAATCAGTTATATTTCCAATTCTACAGATCTGCTCATCACCAATTTACAAGTATATAAATAATATAGAAATCTATAAAATGTACTTGGACCTTCAAATAATCAAGTCGTTAAAGCTTACAAACTATGACTTCTATTACATCATAAAATCCGAGAAACAGAATTTTCTGAGTTACGTTTGATATAAATTGAATAACTTTTTACCATAAAGTCCAAATTAACTAATTCCTTTTTCTGAGAATTCTAGATAATTTGGGCTATAACCTTTCCACAATTCAATGCCAAATCAGTCCTACAAAATTCCCAGCATTCATTTAAAGTTGGCACTTCTGTAACATGACCTGTGAAATCATCCCCACTCCAGAGCCTATAACTTCTGTTCTATCTATTCAATTTATTAATTTCTTTTTTCTGAGTAAGCTACACAATCAATTCTATGACATATCCAAAATTCATTACATAATATGAGTTTTTCAATTTACAGCAGAATTTTAAAGTTGGCACTGCAGCATTTTCAGAAACAGCATGAGATACCTATAGTAATTCACCTATAAGAAACAATATAAAGATCTGGTGGCAACATAACCCTCCGATTTTTATGTTTTAACCATCAAGTAATCAGATCATTAAAACCTTCGAAACAATTACTCTAAACAGAGCAGAAATTTCTGGATACCAGAATTACAAAAACTAGTATCAATGGCAAGGTCATAACATCTACAATAGGACTCTGAATTTTATCAAATTTTGCAGACCTACATGTTGCTAGATACTCACATAACACAGTGCCCGTTTGGCTGGATTTATTTCCAGAAATAAGTAGCTTATTTCTGGAAATAAGTAGGTAGATGTCTACTTTTTTTTAAAATAAGTGCTTATTTTTTTAAGAAAAAAGGTAAAATTTAATCTTAAATTTTTATAATAAATATTTATCTTTAAAAAAGGTCTATAAATATGAGTTTTTTATATAAAAATAAGTTACTTATTACTTATTTTAAGTAACCCCAAACAGGCCCACAATCAAGTCAACCGAATTAAGAACCGAGCTGTAGAACTCAGATTCCGGCCAACCGACTCAACTCTGGTCAAAAGCCAGTGAGCACAAATCGAACACCAACGATTAAACAAAAACTACAGATAACATCACCAAGCAACGATATAATCACTAGAAATACCCGTACAACTCAGTTATGTAAAAACAATCAAGGACGGAGCTCTACAGATCATTCTCCGGTGACCGACTCTAAATCCAGCCAAGAATCCGACGAACTCACATCATACTCAGAAAAATCAAATAAAAAATACAATCATGCTCGCACATCAACAAGGAAGCTACTCATGTAATCAAACTAACCAAACAATTAACAAATAGAAAAAAAAACTACAAATCCAACTAAAAACCGAAAGTCACGACTTCCTGTATAAAAGATTTTCGATCCAAATTAACAGCATAATCACATAGGGCATGCTATGAGCTTTACAACGACTATTCATATGATTAAAACAGAGATCAGAATCACCTACTACTAATGGAATAAATCAAAGCAGCAAAGAACCCTAGCTAAGCAGATTACCCAAACTAAAAACGGACACCAAGATGGAGTAGCTGTTGTGGAGAGCTTCGATTTGGCTATTTGAACTCTAGAATCAGACACCGCTAATGTGTTCAACGGATTGATGATCCCCAATTCAATCAGCTGTGCTTTCCATTTTTAGTTAGTATAACTAAAAATTTTAATAGATCAAAACTATTTTCATAATTTTTATGGGATAAAATAAAAATATATATATTTTTATGGGATAAAATATAAAAATATATATTTTCGAATAAATACAATATATGTCAAAATTCCCCAAAAATTATGAATGTTACAAAAAAAATCATTTTGAGGATTTTACCATTTTCATAAAAGTAAAGGTACCAAAAACAAAGTCTCTGGTCTCCTGCAAGGCTGGGTCCGAGAATTATAAATCGAATTAATCTTATTCTAACTAAACAAAAATTACAGTAAAACAGAATAAAATATTTTAAACTACATCAGAAGTCACATAACACATATCGGATAATTTTCCTATTTAATAAAATTCCTAACACAAATAAATGCATTAAAAATAATCTAAAACACAATAAATTATAATAAAAGCATAGTTAAATATTATAAAATACACGTAATTTTCCCGATCGTTACAGAATTCCTATGCTTATTTTGTTACTTAACATGTTTACACATCACACAATATTAAGTGTCATTTTGTTTAAGATGACTCATGTCTAGAGTACAATTAAAAATTAAAAAAAATATATTTAGCATCTTTGATAGCTCTTAAAATAGAACTACTATAAAGTTTTGGGCTAAATAATATATACACACACACACACACACTGGAGACCCACTTTTAACTAGAGACTCGGAGACCGAATAACAACCGTTAGATTGAAATAATATAGATGATTTAGATTTACTTTTCCATTCATCACTCTTCCTTTAATACACACATAAATTCAGTATACAATTAAATATAAAACCACATAAATAATTATAAATACTAATTTATATATTCATAACTATGTAAATGTATTCCGCGTATTATTTTACATTATAGATTTGTATAATATTTTATATTTATTTTCACTCAATGTATTTATTTAACAATATATATTTGTTCTGCAAATATACACATTGTTCTCCAAGTATAAATATTATGTTTAACAAGTAGAACATTATTTTACACTACATTCTGCGTATATTCATATATAACTATATAAATGTATTTTATTTATTATTTTACATTTTATAAATTTGTATAATACTTTATATTTTTTCACTCAATATTAATATTTAATATTAATATTTAAATATTAAAAAAAAATCCGATCCGCGGGTCTAAAACGAACCAACTATTTTCCTTCCAAATCTGGTCCGGTCCGGTCCGACCTTTGTTTGACAAAAGCCCGGCCCGATCCGGTTCAAAAAAATCCAAATTTTTTATAATTCGATCTGAATCCGGACTGATCTGGTTTTTGTGGGGTGGTGGGTATGAGGGAAGAGTATGAGTATCAACTTTATTATTATTATTTTATTGTTGATAATTAACATTATTAATAATAAAAAATTATTAATATATATAATCAAACATTACTAACAATTAAAAAATATATTTATTTTTTTATATAATAAATTAAATTAATTTAAATATTAATTCAATAATATTTTAAATTAAATAATTTCATTCCAGAACTAAACCAAACACGTGATATCAATAATAAAATTTCATTTTCATATCACCCTAACCCAATTCCTAATACCAAACTCATACAACCTTATGAACCAAAGACAACATAAATGGGCCACGTACTATTCTATAATGTTGATAGTATAAATGGGTCACGTACTATTCTATAACGTTGATAGTGTATTTGTACGTGTGTCAAGATTTATTCATTATTATATTTTAAAGTTGTTAAAATACAAGAGGTGAGCGATGAACCCTATAATTATAACAGTAAAATTTGAATTTTTTGATTCGTAACCGGATTCTAAATTATTATTTTTTCTAACAAATATCCATATTTATTTATGATTTGTTTACCTTTTCATGTCAGCAATCCAGTTTTCCATGTCAGCCCTTTCTTCCCTAAATTTCGTAAGTATCTACAAAACAAAATAAAAAGAAATATTTAAATAAATAATAACATAACGAAAATAAATATAAAATAAAAATTAAAAAAGGGAGCTGGCCTGTTCATAAGAATCATAATGGCGAGGCTGAAACTGATCTCCCAAGCCAAGCTGAGTCATCAATAACCAAACAACAGTTATAAGTTGTCCACCTTTACTTAATTGTTGAGCATGAGCGTTTGACTTGATATGAGCTGCCCCATATGATAGAAGTTCCACCCAAACCTTGCTCAGCATCTCCCATCTTTGTTGGGATGATTCTCTCATTTTCAGCTCTTTGGCCAATCTCACTGCTTTAAACAATATGGACAGATTTTTATCTGGGCTTGCCCCTGTAATTCCATAATCTTGGTCAAACTGCATAATTGTATTGCAAGCTTGCCCCTGTAACTCCTCCTCTGGAAATAGTTTATCCTTTGTTGACAAACAAGTGCTAAAGAAACTTTTAGCCTCATTACAAGAGTCACGGAATCTTATAAGTCCGATTCTAGAAACAGATGACATCATACCAGGCTTCATGACTAGGAGATATATCATGTAGTCTGATATTAACTTGGCGATTCTTCTGTGATCCACTGGGGGTCCATCAACATCTTGCAGACCCTGAATTTTTTCATCTACCGAATCATTGTAACAAAGTTCAGTGGCAATGTGCCACAAAAGAAGGCTCTCATCATAATCAACATCCACACAAAAAAGGGACAAAAATTCTGAGTTGCTGTAGCCTCCAAGTGCCCATTCACCTTTGGATGAACATATTTTCTTAGCAGACTCCAAATCCCTTGCCATCTCCGACTTGATTCTCAACTCTTGAAAAATGAAATCTTTCATATACCGAGGCAGTGGGTCTTGTTTCACATATACCATCTCATCGAGGAAGTCTCTAATGCCAAGTTTATCATAAATTTTTTCCCTTGCTTTTGAACGGCTATGTAAACAATAATATATAAAACTGTATCCTGAAATAGACTCAGCCCACCTGGGGTTTGACTCAGAATCTATTCCACTGCCACGGACACCACCAATATTTAGCAACCAACATATCATCTTCCCTCTTCTGACATTAGCACTCATTATAAAATCAATGAATGTACGTTTCCACGATTGCTCACTGGGATTTTCATCAAGAGAAAGATTGAGCTTCATAATTGTCCAGTCAGAGAAAACAAGCATGAAAAATGCAATGACTTCCAACACAATTCCTCCGATAAGCAAGGTATAGGTAATTCCTACCTCAAATCCTTCGGGTTTAAAATGCTTTTTATCAGCATAATGAAAAAGCACCAATGAAGTGACAATGGCACCAACGGATACAGCCCGACAGCCGAACCCAACTGGATAATACACTACAGGAAGCTTGGTGAACAAAATATCATAAAAAAAATTTAACTCCACCTCAACAACTCTAAAGGCGTCATTGAAAGTTCTTGCAAGGAAGAAATCCCGGCTCTGGTCGCGCTGGAGGGGGTTGAAAATGAGATCAACAACCAGTCCTTTGAAATTAGTGAAGTAATGAAAAGCATACTGCACTGCTTCCAATGACTTCAGACGAGTTGCTCTCATATCGTTGACTGATTCATTAATCACTCTATCCGGCTCCTGAAGCATTTTGAGTTTAGCATTGGAATTTGTGTAGACAGGAACAGGCTCCCTAAGTATGGAGTCACGGAAAGTATTAGCGCTTGCACAATACAAAGCATATGTGCGCTCAGCATACTTGATGATTCCACACAGAAACATAAGCAGTGATGGAATCCACAATTCGTTAGGTGTGCGAGATTGATAGAAAACATAAGCCACGGCAATGCACTGAGTAAAAAAGGAAAATAAATGCCTGAGCCACAGCTCATTGTCCTCCAGGGCGAAAGCAGTGATGGGATCCGGACCACCAAGGTGTGCCAGAAGAAAAGGAGCCCAGAAGGTGTGCAATATATTGGTTCTAGGCGCATTATGGTAGTGATTGGAATAGCTAATATGCTTGCTTGAGATGAGTCCAACTGCAAAAACAGCAGTGCCATCTGCAAGTAAGTATGCTGACCAAAGAAGGATATCTAGCCATTTGCGCGAAACTATCTTTCTTAAAGGTCCGGCTAAAATCAACAAAATTTGAAGGAAAAGGCTAAGTAGGACGCAAATCCCAGGTTCCCATTCATTAAAAAAGTCTCTCAGTTCTCGTTGAACTACATTTACTTTACCCATACCCATCTGGATCAAGAAAAAAATTTAATGAATAAGAACTCTGTTTGCTGCTCAACGAGACAATTAAGCTAGCACGAGAAGAAATGTTTGTGATGATGCATATCATATATCTACATATGTAGTAGACAAACACGTACAGCTTGTAAGATAAAAGTAGCCAAGAGTACAGCAAACAGACTTAAATAAAGATGTTTACTTGAGTCTTGAGAGTATAAGATTCACTTGTAGCACAGAGTGAAATACAAGAAAGTAAGACAATGTATAGGTCTTGTTATATAATACAAAATTTCATAATGAGCTGCATATGTTTCTCATTTGATTCTAAGGAACATTTCCATAGGCAATGCTACAAGTTAAGTATCAAATTACAAAACTTTATTGTCTGGAGATTCGCTGACAACTGATTAAAGGAAAATGCAACAGAGAACCTTCATTGTTCTGACTGTTTCATTTCATTGTATCAGCTTTCTACTTTAGTTTAGAGAAATAAAAATGAACTTACAACTCTGCTTGTCATTCAGAAAATTAGAAAAATACTCCACCTCTCCAAGTTGCTGGGATATCTCTATCAATACTATATTATTAAAATCGAAACATTAAAAATTTGGTAGTGGGTATTTGAGTGATCTAATTTTTAAACATTAATTTTCTAATTAAAATACATCACATATTATTTTCCTAATTAAAATATATCTCATATTAATATCCGAACTAAAACTTAATCTCTTAACTAAAACACATCTCATATTAATCTTCTAATCAAAACACATCTTTAAGCAAAATACACAAATATTATCCTATTAAAATAAAAATAAATAACATTAAATAAAATATAAGTAAATTCAAACCATATAAAAAATATTAAAATATTAAAGAAATTTGATATGTGCTTCGCACGTGATATAAGTTAGTATTATTAAAGTCCAAACATTAAAAGTACTCGGTCGTTTGGTCGGTATTTGAACCGGATAGAACATAAAGTCTAATTTTTAAACATTAATCTTATAACAAAAATACATCTTACATTAATATTTTAACTAATACACATTTTTAAACAAAATACAGAAACATTATCCAATTAAAATATAAATATAAATAAGTATATGAAAAATTATATAAAAATATATACATATAACATACTATAAATTAAATTTAAATTATTATTATAAAAATAAACATAAAATCAAATCATATAAAAAATAATAAATATTAAAATAATTTGATCCGTGCATCACACAAGATATAAAATATAATCTAAAAGAGAAATTATTGCAACACTACAATTTTTTAATACACAATTATTATAACAAAGTAAATATATATTTTATTTTTCACATCCATTTCTTAATCTTTTTTATATTTTCTATATATATAAGCTTAGTTTCAATGAGAAACTCTCTTATTTAAGTAACTGAGGAACCAGCAACAAATATAATCGAACACATGAAAAAATTGTTGAATACAGAAGAAAAAACTAGTGAACACAAAAAACAATCACAAAACGAACAAACACAATTACATAACATAAAAAAATATAGAATACAAAATCACAGAATATTATTCAGTATTAGTGTTCTGTAATTTATGTTCTATATTTTTTTGTATATTATGTGATTTTTATGTTTATTTTATAATTATTTTTGATGTTCTGTGATTTTTTATATGTTACGTAGTTATTTGTTAATCAAATTCTTATAAAATAGAATCAAATAAAGAGTTCGAGCCTTGTTTTATCTATACTATATTATTAAAGCCGAAAGATTAAAAGTTTTGGTCGTCGGTTGGTTTGGTACTCGGTGAACCATAGAAAAGATCTTAACCGTCCAATTTTATGTGAACCATAGAAATAATCTTAACCATTGAATTTTAATAAAATATAATTTTAAAAGGAATATAATCATACATACAACTCTAACCCCAGTCGTCCTCCTTTTATAATAAAATAGGATAATATTATATTATATTTAAATTATATTCTATATTTTTCTTTTATAAATCATACTTATCATATAATTTTTATTTAATATATCATTAAAGTTTATCCTATAATTTTTATTTATTCTTTTAATTAATATACTACCATGTTTTAATTTCCTCATTAGTCAAACTCTTTAATTTATTTAATATCAGAATTTATTAATAAAATTATATATATATTAAAATAAAATTATTATTTTATTTATAATATTAATTAAATTTTATTATTACGCTTTATCTATATTATATATACTTTTATATTATATTACTCTAAACGAATTTTTTTTAATTAGAATATAGAGTTGTACTCGCATCTAATAACATATTTCAATTTCTTCATCGCTCAAACACTTTAATTTATTTAAAATTATAATTTTATAATAAAAAAACTTTAATACTAAAATTATATTAATATTTTATATATATATATATATATTAAAACATACTCTTTTATATAATTTTAATTAAAATATTTTCTAATATATTCAAAATTCTTTTTATTAATAAAAATTTATTAATACTTTGCACGGATTATTAATCTATGTTAATTAATATAAATATATAACAATATATTAATGAGAATTTAAACACATAATATAAATATGATTCAAAAATAATTTATCTCATGTACAATATTACATAAAAAATATTAATAACATAAATAATCAAATTAAATATTTAATTCATTTAAAATATATAATATATTATTTATTATTATTCTCCCGTGCTTTGCACGGGTTACATGCTAGTATATATAGATAGATAGATAGATTTTATTACCTTAAGCTCTTTTTTCTCTCTCTATTTTATTCCTTTTATTAAACTCTGTCACAACAGAATTTTAAAAAATTGATATCATAAAAAATAAATATCGAATTAAAATACAATTCCATATCCAAATAGGCTATAAAACTTGTGTTTTACAGAGAGAGAGATAGACACAGAGAGAGATGTTAGAGTACCCATGGGGAACGCGGATGATACCGACGTCGTATTTGTTACTACCCCAGTGGCCCAAATCTCACAACGATGAACTCCTCCTTGCTATCGACGAATCTGCTTTCGAGGACAAGGTGATTATATATAATAACCATTGATTTCTATTTCTATCTATTTCTTAGTTATCAGGCAATAGGGCAAACTGAGGCGTTACTCTGGTGTTTCTAATATTATATTTTGTAAAGTGATTTGTTGGAATAGAGCCACTCTCTCAAATCTTGGTAGTTTACCCTATGAGATTATAATTTGCTTCCACTTTTACCTGTATACAAAATCAACTTGACATTGTGTGAACTCCAACGGTGTCCTAATAGGTTACCTGTAAGTATTATAAAATAGTGAGTACCCGTGATTTAGGTAATTTATTTTATATTTCAACTCCGATAACCATCACTATATTCATTATCTATTATTATAATAATAATAAATTTGAATCTAACTACTCTTCATAAATACTGTTGAAAAAGAGGTAAGAGAAAAGAGGGGATGATTTTTTATTCATAAAAATGAACGGGGGATGACTAGAGGATCCCTAAAAATAAATAGGGAATGACTAGTAAATTTGAAGATGTCCCAGGGAATCACTAGGATAGTTGGAGTGCTTCATTTTATGCTATCTTATTATATAGGTGGAACAAGAAGAATCTTCCTTATAGTGCTTTAAATAAATTATGTCTTTCCTTTCTCTCTAACTTTCTATGTTCTCTTAATATCTGTAGAGATAAATAGTATATTTATCTATATGTTTTATATGTGAGACTTTTAGTTTATTAAATAAGTAGTTTATTTATAATTAGCCTAATTGTTAATGGGCCATGGTCCATTAGATTATTTGATTGGGGTTTTTATTCTTTATATAAGGATTGTAATCCCCCAAATATTAATTAGACTTGATTATTGAGAATATCTTTGAATATTGAATTGGGTCTCTTTTATGGGTTGTGATCCATAGTTTTTCTCTCTTCTGCGGTTCATTCACCCACGTTAATATTTATTATTGTATCTATCATAAATCATTACTTTCACGAGGACCTGGAACTGGATCCGAATGTATCTAGAAAATGGACACTTATATTAAAAATAGTAATTGCCGTATCCAAATCCAAGTGTCGGATCCTCATAAAACAAAACGTGTCCTCGAGTCTTCGATTTTGGAGTTCGAATAATCTGACCCACTGATTGTGTCCGTGTCAGATACTCGGATCCTTCTTTTTTATAGTCAAAGGACTAAAGAACCTCTTTCTTTTTTATTGTCTAATTTATATTTTTTAATGAGATTAACCATAAATTATAATCCTTGTTATTTGGAAGTATTGAATACACCCTAAATTCTTACCTCATAGAGGTTTACATTTTTTAGCAGATCCTACTTGCGTTGTAGCCAGTTTATGAACAAGTAATTTTCATTGGTATGTCCTACCTTAATGGGAAAATTTACGTCTTCTTATTAATTAATATTATTTCACAGTGTAATGAAATCAGAAAGATGAATAGCAACATTGTTGTGATTGGCAAGACGATAGTTGATAATGATAAAGAAGACTTGGACAATGATCCAGATGATGATGAGGTTGATAACGTAGAAGAGTCTGACGGTGATGAGTTTGAACAGGAAACTGGTTGATTGCTGCTGCTACTTGATTCTTTTCTGGTGATACTAAGTCCTAGTCAGACAAGATATATGCGTGAATAAGTGTAACTAGTCATGGTGAAACTGTTCTATATTTCCAGTTACATTTCTTAATTGTTCCTGGTTTGGTTTTGCTTTAAGATACTACAGTGTTTAAATGTAAAATGTTCTCTATGGCTTTGGTTCGATATTTTTGGTCCAAAATTTGATATACATTGTCCTTAATCTGATTGTATATATATTTATTTTGTCAAAGTTGCAGCAGGAAGTAGTTAATGTGGTACTACCAACTATAAGCATATTGAGTATCGCTATAGGACCCTCTTTTTAAGTTTTCAAAAAATATAATTTTCTTCGTGAGATTATATTTTTATTGTGATTTCATTGAGAAAGAAACACAGTTCTCTAGTTCATTCTTGTATAAGTGACAGGTTATTCTTTGTTTACTTTGTCAGAATTAATCAACCTAGTAGATGATTCTTTAGTAAGAAAAAATTAATAATGTCTTCCCAGCTTTAGAGTTTCAATAGGCAGTGACTGCCGATACTATTTTTTACCATTGTGTAGCTAGTGCCTGCAAATTTTGGCGTTCACTTGTTGAACCTACATTAGTTTCAATCTTCATAGATTCCAGCATTACATGTCTATTATTATGTTCTCTTAAATGTCATCTATTTTTATGCTCACGGTTTATAGTTTTGAGAAACAGGGAAGCGATGATTATGCTTGGTTTCTGATCTGGCTTTTATCTAAATTTGCCAATTGAAGGTCTGTAGCATGTAATTTTTTCTTTTGAGCCCTGTTCCTGTATTTGCTGCTTACCCCCTATAAACCCAAGACACTAGACACACAGCGCAGAAGCCTTTTTTCTTATCACAGGGTAAAAATTATTTTCTTTACTTACAGTTTTTCCTAATTAGGAAAAGTATGAGCCAGTCTAGTGTACAAACATTCATCAGAATTCTCATTTCTGATCATTAGTTGGGTCACATTTGTGTTTTAACAGGCCCTAAGCTGCTTCAGCTGCTGTTATATGATTGTTATTTGTTCTCTTTTGATGTGGTTAATTCTTATAAACTTGTATTTCTTGGGAGAGTTATATTTGAAAGTTAAGGTGCACTGCCACCAGCTCTAAGGTAATCAGTCTGACCAGGGCTAAGGTTCTTTTAAATACACCCAGCCTTGGCTCATATCTCATTATCTTGATCACTTGTGACTTTTGTGCAGTCAGAAAGAAGCCAAGTTTGAACTATGATACTCTTTTTGCTTCTTGAAGTGGGTGTCTTGTGATTAGAATAATGTTTGAGGTCCCGAAAGATTTCCCAAATCATGATGTGTCAATATTTTATTGGTCGTTTCCTTAAAAATAATATGGAGCCCGCGTGCATTAATATGTGTCCCACCAATAAAAGAATGTCATGTGTAATTTGGGAAATCTTTTAGGATCCAATTCGGGATCTCTAGCATTACTCTTGTGATTAATACAAGGCGCATCATTAGTATTTTCTAATAAAAGGAATAAATAAGCTAATATGAAGCTATGATTTTTTATTTTTTTTTGAAAAAACTAATATGAAGCTATGAATTTAATACTTACAACTGACTGTAATAGGTTTTGTAAGCATTTGGTTCTCTCCTTGTACTTGGTCAAAATAGGCATGGCTGTTATGTTTCTTCTATTTGGCTTATAAACAAAATGGGATGTTATTCTGCTGGCTATGGGGTTCGAATCCATGCGCACTTATGTGCGGAAGATCTTAAGTCTTCCCCTTTTGGACATAAAATTTGATTTTTTAAATATCGTCATGTATAATGCAACTGGCAGCTTCCCATGGCTCATTGGTTCTTGCTATTTTGCAGCTTCTCCTGACCTGTAATCTAAATTTCACTTTTGCTTCTCATTTTTAACCCGAAAATTTTGTATACAACCCGACGTGAAATTTAGTATTTGTATTTATATTTTGAGTCCAAGAACATTAAAGTAGACGGTGGTCATATTTGGTATGATGTTTATTTATTGTGTCCATGATATGACATGAAAATATATATTATAATTAATTCAATAATAAATAATTAAAAAAATAAATATATTATAATAAATAATTTATGTACAATTTAATGTTAATATTATAATTATATAAATAAAATTAATATAAAAATTAATTAATTATCAATATTTAAAATTAATAAAATATATACTAATATCAAGTTTACTTATTGGGTATCGTATCAATTTTTTTACCGTGTATGTTAAGTACATAAATTCATTTTATATCATATTGGAATTTATTAAGTCGTGTTCCTGTAAAATGAAACACGAAAGTACACGACACAATAAATTGCGAGGTAATTTCCAATCATGTTTAATTACTTCACTACCAGTGATTATTAATTCTAAATTTTGAACGACTTTAATGATTCATTGTTGTGATTTTAATCTTGAATCTTGACTTTTTATTTTTCAATTTTAAAATCACAAATTATATTAATAATTTATTTACATTGAAATTGAAATTATATCATCCTAAGAAAGTATGGAAAATACTATTAAAAGAATATAAAAAATTATCAATCTACTTTTTAATCAAGTTTCTTTTATTTTAAAACTTAAATAATGAATTTTTATTTAAAAATACTATGGATCCACTGTCAAGCAAAGCTTTTTGTTTTTTCATCTGTATGTGTTATTCACGTATAGTTGCTCTCTCTCTCTCTCTTACTTTAATATCTCATTTGGGTGTCTCTTATTTTTATACCTCACTCATTTTTCACTTAGATCTCATCTCTATTTTGTCCACCTACATTTCATTTACATGTCCCTGCATTGTTTTAAGTTCAAAGTTTGAATCTTTATTTACTTTTGTGCCTCATTGCTGCATTTTCTTGATGCATTTCCTATTTAGTACCCTCTTTTAGTTATTTTGTAATTTTAATTTGAATCTTTCCACATTCTACTTTCACCCCAAAATTTTAAGTTCTTGTTTGTCAAAAAAAATTATATATAATTTGGAACCCGTGTATGGCGGAAGCAAGAAAGGAAGCTGAACTTGTAATGCTTGGTGCCATTGATGAGCTCTTAGAGAAGACCTCTTTGGAGCCAAAAGATATTGGGATTTTGATTGTTAATTGTAGTTTGTTTAATCCTACTCCTTCTCTTGCCTCTATGGTTATTAATCATTACAAACTTCGAGGGAATATCTTGAGTTATAATCTTGGTAGGATGGGTCGCAGTGCTGGTTTAATTTCAATTGATCTAGCTAAAGATCTTCTTCAAGTCCATCCCAATTCGTATGCTCTAGTAATCAGCATGGAGAACATCACTCTGAATTGGTATTTTGGGAATGAGAGGTCGATGCTTTTTCTAATTGCTTGTTCCGTATGGGAGGGCCTGCCATTCTGCTTTCAAACAAGAGATCAGATCGACGTCGATCCAAGTATCAGTTGATCCATACTGTCAGAACCCACAAAGGTTCTGATGATAGATGCTTTTCTTGTGTTACTCAGATGGAGGATCCTGTTGGAAAAGTTGGAGTCGCGCTGTCAAAAGATCTCAAGACCAGTATAACTACTTTTGGTCCTCTTGTGCTGCCAATGTCTGAACAGCTGCTCTTCTTTGCTACATTGGTCGGGAAGAAACTGTTCAGGATGAAGATAAAGCCTTATATTCCAGATTTCAAACTGGCGTTTGAGCATTTCTGCATTCATGCTGGAGGAAGAGCAGTGTTGGATAAATTAGAGAAGAATCTGCAGCTCAGCAATTGGCATATGGAGCCCTCGAGGATGACGCTTAACCGGTTTGGTAACACCTCAAGCAGATCGCTATGGTATGAATTAGCATATTCAGAAGCGAAAGGAAGGATCAAGAAGGGAGATAGAGCATGGCAGATAGTATTTGGTTCTGGATTCAAGTGTAACAGTGCAGTTTGGAAGGCTCTGAGGACTCTAAACCCTGCGAAGGAGAAAAGTCCATGGATGGATGAAATTCACAAATTCCTGGTAGATGTTCCAAAGGTATCTGCTGGCATGACAGGCAGTATTGACACGAATTTATGTTGGTTTGCAGCTTCTGCTGTATAAGGAACAACATGAACGGATGAGGCAAATTTCATCCCCACAACTTGCTCAAGTAGACGCAATATGTTCCCATCAGCACCTTAAGACTGTAGAGTATGTTGGATATGCTGGATGTCCTTCTGCTGCTGGGCTTGCACTTTGTCTCACTCGGCATGCTCCCATGCATCAGAGGTTTATTATTGATCCTTGTCAACCCTGGTTATTAGCAGAGATGCACGAACTTTTTGCCTCTGATTGTAGGGATCCAAAGGTGATTGTGAGAGAAACGAAGAGTCTTGCAGAACGAATTCGAGGAATTCGAGGTCTTGTCAATGTGGTGATCATATAATCGATTAATTGAGCTTGTGTTATTTTTCGCTTCAATAAAACATTTGAATTTGAGGCCCTAGCTACATCATATCTTTTGAATATTAAAATTTCAGCATATGGGATAGGGACGGTTGTTTTTCCTGGTATGAGATCCTTAATTTTCTATGGTAAAGAATTATGCAAATAATCTGCGAGGCAGTAGCCCTGAGCCTGGCCTAGTAAATTCATTACGATGATCGTGTGGTATACATTTTCGTTTATAATCGAAATTGATTGTAGTTTGGATTGAGTTAGGTTCTTGGTGCTGCATAAGCTTTTGTATTAGTTTTTAGTGTAGTTGAACTACTTACTGTTTAGTTATCCTTGTGTTTGAAGTATCTATTCATGTACTTGGGTCTCCTTTAGCCTTTTAATCTACATCATTGTTTTTATGTTTAAGATCTTGGTTGCATGCTAGAGATTGTATATGTTTTTGGCCTTCAATTTAGGTTATAACATCAGTAAGATCTTGTTCAATATGCAGAATTGACAATAGTTCTTATTGCTTCCATCAATCGAGCCCTTTCTATGTTGCGAGATATTGCATCTAGAAGGGATGTTTAAAGATTTTGGCTGAATATTCGTGTTTTAAGTTTGATATATTATTATCTCTGTATTGATGGCGAAAACTAAACTATCAATATATCCTTAACCGGCTTGGTGTCCTTGCAGAAAGTTGTTGCTCTAATTTGGATAGTTTTAGGTTTCTAAGATTATTTGATTAGGCAGGGCAGCATGAATCTGTGTAGCCACATCAAGTGATGCGCCCTTCACAAGACGAGGCCACCTTTTTTCCTTCATGCTTCCTCATTTATAGGAAGTTAGGGCAATTTTTTGACACTGTTTTATATGTGTGATCAATATATACACTAATTTATGTCCCCATCAGCCCCTTTATGGTTGTAGAGTATGTTAGACATGGATATGCTGGATGTGCATCAGCAGCTAAGCTTGCACTTTGTCTCACTCAGCATGCTCTCCCATGCTTCAGAAGCTTATATTTTATACTCATCGACCACAGTTAATAGAAGAGCCGCGTAAAGTTTACAGGGTTGAAAATGGCGATTATTAGGGATCAGAGATGCTTACAAAGTTGAAGGTCTTGTGTATGTGGTGATTCTATAATTTAATTAATTGAGTTTGCAAAACATTTGAATTCGAGGGACTACCTACATTCAACCAGCCTTTTACAGTAGCAATAGGTAATTTGAAAGAGTAATATAACGAGGTCTGAGGGACCTAATAATGTTGATTTATAAGAATTAATGAATGTTCTCCAAAACAGCCATCACAAATACACAAGACATGAATTTCTTGTTATTTATATGATACATTGATACTTGAAGCCAACCACGATGTGACAGTTAGCTACAAAAAAGCTACAATACGGTAGATATCAAGGGCCTTGTAGTTATTTTTTCTGTATTATTAAATACTCACACACTCGTATCTTGGCGAAGTAGAGATGATTCTCATCTTTGAAAACTGTAACTGAATCTTGATAGGCTTTTGTTTTCTTTCTTTCCGTCAAAACGGCCCAAGTTCATGCATAAAGTAAATAAACACTGATACCAGAAGTTGCAAAGTATGTTGTTACAAAAGATTAGAAGCATCAAAGGATTCAATCAGCTAATGTAGAGCTGTACTACAACTTAAGCTGCTCGCGAGCAGATAGATACTCAAACTTTAAACTGCTTGATACTAGATACTCAAACTGGAATAGGTCTACTTAACTGAGAATAATAAGCTACTCGATTTCAACCACTCGGACTCAAAATAGGAGTTCTCACATGTCTTGTTCATAACTCTTCCGACCATACTTTGAAACAGAGACCAAAGCCTCTAAAGTCTGTGAGGCCTCCATTTGATATCCAAGTAGTTCTTGTGTTGCTAAGTTACAACACCAAATGGTCCAAATCTGAAACAAAACATTATCCAGGTAACATAAATGAAGTTATTAAGTTAATGGCTTACTTCTAGGAAGAAAGATGGCTATCCTTAAATTTTAGAATCACTACCTAGACAACAAAATGAACAAAACTTTAACACTTAAATTAGATAACATGACTTAAAATGAAGAAAAATCAGTGCAAAAACATAAATACCGCATATTATACAAAATGAAGACACCTAAAAGAGAAAAGACAACTTGCAATATTTAATACATATTGTTTTACGAATAAGAGAAGCTAAGCATAAGAGTAGTGAAGATCAAATTGGTTTTTCTTTTTTTGGGGGGAGGGGGGTTTAGTTTCAAGCCCAAAAATTAAGGATATATCAGAAATCATTCATTTCACAACTTCCCATATACAGTCACTATTTCAACTTCGTTAATTATGCAGATAATAGATAAGAGATAGTAGAAAATATTACCTTTATTGCTATCATTAAGCAAAGATTGTCTAACCATGATACAGAATTTGTGGGCTCTAATTCTCTGAACTTGTAAGATAATCAAAGTAGCCCCACCATAGAGTAACCTCCGCGAACTTGCAATATTGCAACACCTCCATAACATCACCAGCCACGTAACTCCCCGTCCCCACTCTTTTGGCAAGACGAGGTTAATTAAGCTTAGTAAATACTCTCTCCCTCTCACCATTATATCCCTCTTTTTGGGGAAATGATCTCATGCTGTATGTTCACTACTTGAGATAAATTTAGACGGATAAATTTAGACACTACTGCATGCAGTCAACACATCACTTTGCTGACCCTTTAGAATCTTGTAATAGGCAGGACTTTAGCCTCCCTGATCTGCCATAATCCGAATGTTAGAAATTTTTTATATAGAAGTAAAATTTTTTTAAAAAAAGATGTACTACATATAAACTTACTCAAATTAAAGCATGACTAAATCATGAATCATATTGGAAAGAAAAATTCGAATAAGAAAATGAACTAGGCATCTTGATCAACTATGTTGTTTGTCTAAAAGATGCTCAATTATTCTACTCAACACATGATATATTAAAAAAAATATAAACTAACTAAATGATTAATTTTATATTGCATTGTTTAAAATATTTTGAACTCTTCCTATATAACTAGGCAATTAGCAAGAATTTCAAGTTGTTCCTTCCGGAAAGGGAGGATTAGGGGAGGATTAGGGAAATCCTATCGAGATCAAACAGCGCTAAACTTTGTATGCTATATGAATGGCCATATTAGACTGGAGATGGCACTATTTGGCTGGTCTATTTTTCTCTTTTCTATTTCCAAGTATTTTGTTTCAATGCCTCAAAATTACTGTTTTATTTTATGCAGTATGCATCCGTGTGTGTGTGTGAGAGAGAGAGAGAGGCAATATAAGTTGGGCTGGAGGTTAATTGCCTGAGTTGCTGATCTGAGTGCCAATCTCCCAGTTAATAGGACAGGAAACTTGCCAAGTGTTTATATCTGCTTATCTTTTGAATGATCCAGGCTATTAACTCTCAGGTCTCGGTGCTTGTTTGGTTAAACATAGGAATTTACTTCCTACTGGAAGTTTTAGTTACATGGATATAAAATACTTAAAATTTGATAAAATAGTTTGGTTGCTGTGGGTATTTAAATTCCTAGGAAGTGTAACCAAGAGGCAGGTGGGTAAGCAACTTCCTATATTATGTGGATATTTGGGTATTCGGTACATCCCTTACTTTCGACAACCAAACAGTTTGGTTAATAAATACTTCCCACGAGATTAAAATTCCTGGGTACTCATATGTCAATCAAACAAGCTCTCAAGTTTTACCACTTGCAGTCATCTAACATTGACATTGCATGACTGAGTGGAGTCTAACGAAGAAGTGCCAATTTCTGTCCTGCTAAATGTAGGTATTCTAGATATCTAAGATGAGCCCTTATATATAATATATACCTCGTGACGAGCTTAATCTTCTCCGTACTTGTTTCATCTTACTTGCTCTGTATGTGTGTGTGTGTGACTCTGCAACTGTGTGCGTGTGTGTGTTCTGGGGCTGCAAGTAGTATAAATCTGCGACTTGTAACCCACATCTTTTATATACCTGATGATACAAAGCATACTGCATGATGCTCAACAATTTAGAAATTAGTCAGCACACAGGATATAAACAATTCCATGTGGTCCAAGCATCTAAGATGGAAGCATGCGTAGGATTTTATAAGCCATCTCCTGACATACATATGTTAACTATTTAGTAAACTGTAAGAAATTGGACAATGAACAGGACCACGGACATTATAGATTAGAGGTCGACCGTGTTAACCCAGCTTAAAAATTAGAAACAGAAGAAAGAAGATTAGACATTGAGAGATGTATAGGGACTAGGGAGACATAAAACAGGAAACAGTAATTAACAATCTAAAAAGGAAAGGAAGAAAGAGAGTAAGAAGATTGGGGAGAATGTAGGAAAAAGAGAAGCTGAAGTCTTTCCTAATCTCATAGCACATAATGAAAAATGAAATGCTCATCTATATACATATACTGTTATCCTCCAAATTATCCCACTACTCTTTGCTATCATAGCTCATAAAGATATCATTCCAAGAATAATCCACCTAAAAGGGCAAAAATGTTAAAGATCAAACTAAATATAGCCAACTTCTATTTACTTTCCAAAAGCAGACACCAAAACGATTATGTATGCATAAACATACATATACATATGCATAGACTAAATCACACAAAACTGTCTGTAAGTAGCTACAAGAACACGATTTATATCAGTTCAGTGATATTAAAAAATACAAGATAGTAAATGCCCTGGTTGTTTATACACATATAAATTTGCATACCCAGCATCATTGCTAAGATCAATGGAAGCAAGTTTTGCAAACTCTCAAAACTTCAGCCCTAGAAAAAGCATTATACTCGTCAATAATATCTCCCAAATGAAAAATCCACAAGCTTCCACTTGAGCTAAAGAATAAAGATATTCTTCACATTCTATAACATGTGTACCATTTATAGAAAAACAAAGTTGCGGTAATTGATTCAGGGTTTAAAGACTACATGATTTTATAATCTCCAGGTAACAAATGAGCAGCAAAAAGTAGTAAAGACATTTCTGATCAGCTCAGCAAATCTAAAAAATAGATAATCTGGTTCGTATACTATGAATAACTCACTGTTACTGATAACATAATATATACTATCCAAAGGAAGATTTTGGAATTAAAATAAACAAGATAATAAATATCTGTACACAGCAGGTTAATGTAAGACAAATGTAGAAGGTCAAATACAACATTGAGATATCAAACAGGGAGATGTTAAGTATAAAAAACAAGTGAAATCAATTCCACAAAGATATCTTAAATGAAATAGTAAAAAAAGAAAGGAAATAAATAGATAAAAATGTACCATTGTATTTCACTTGCACTGAAGCAACTGGAAAATAAGAAAACTACATCTTTCTTCGATAAACTACAAATGTGCATTAGTCCCAAACTCAGTAACTTTATTACAAAACATATTATATATGAGATCATAACATAAATGCCACAGAGTATGACTTGATACATGAATTTTGAATTTACAAATCTACTCTTCTATAAAATTGCAGAATTAACAGAGGCAATAGCTGCGAGACATGTACTATCCTCCTACTTGTTACACTGGTTTTTGGTTGATAGAATGAATCATACCCTAATAAAATGAGAACAGAAAACCCTTTCACTAACACTTAACAAATGTTATGAGTTCCACCGGATATTAAAGATTTTAGCTCCGTCAAATGTTCATCATTTGAAATATAAAGCATAATACGAAGATTTGTCAATAGTCCTTCTTTTTCCCAGCTTAATGGACCAGAAGCATATAATGCTTCTAAAGTGCGTCGATAAGCATGTAATTCTAAATTATGTATACATGCTGCTATGTCCTCTTCTGGAGGAAGGTCACAACCCTTGTCATTCCGTGTACCACAATAAGATTCTGCATCACTAGAATGGCTATGTGTCTCTTGACATGAAACTGCTAACATATGGGTTGAAAACTTATTTAAAGTTCTAGAAATAGCACTACAACTACCAACAGAGCATATATCGGTATCAGAATCATTACTTTCAGTGTCTCGTGCAACAGAACAGCCAATGAAATCATTTAGTTCTCCTCTATCCAATTCATTATATCCATTTGTCTTATTGTTAAAGGAAGCATGCATGTACATTTCACCCAGATTTTCTCTTGGGTAAGCTACAGCATGTACCTGATCCCCACAAACAGGAAGCGCTCGATATTTTCGGTCTGATTTGCCAGCCGCTCTGATTTTCTTGACATTTCTACTATTTTCTTGAATAAGAGATGAACAATAAGGAGATCCTCTTTTCAGTGTTCTAGACGATGCTATATGAGACCCCTGCAATCCAGTGTTGTTTTTTGTTACTAAAAACCCATCTTCTCCTTGAATTTTGAGAGTTCCATTAGTTTGTGCTGCCTCGAAGCTCATCTTCTGATAAACATCTGAAGTTCCTGATCCCTGTACATAACATGTCAACATATAGGTTAGATAAAGGGAAAATCAAGTGAAGCATCATCGTAAAAAAAACTGTAAGGCGGCAAACAATTAGAGTCATTTATAACAATGACTATTAAAATACAAGATAAACACGAAGCTCTGCAGCATTTGGAGATAACTAGGAAAGGTCATGATTTTCCGTCAGCCCGAGGCCTCCTTCCCAACCCTTTTAGAGGCTTTGTCTGATTGTCTCTATTCAAAATCACTACCATCTTCATCGACTTGATAATAAGAAGGTTCTTTGCCTTAAGACTTCCACCAAACTGGCGGAGCTTACCTCCTTCAATGTAAATGCACTTGGTATGATTAACTTGTCTTAACTGTTATTAATTTAATTAAAAATATTATCCAAAAGATAAATTAAGCAACCCATAATCAAAATTAATGTGATTTGAATACAAAATCGTTCAATTAGTAGAACTTTATACGATTTATTAAGTACATCTTATATAAATGAAGGTGGTTTAATTTTGAACCTGAAAATATTCGAATTGAAATCCATTCCGGATCAAATTTCATATTATGATTACAGGAGTGACTAATGCCCCCCCCCCCCACAAAAAAACCCTCCCCGGTTTGATGGAATTTTAGTGTTTTAATTTATGAATGTGACCAGGTACTAGGCAAAACGCATCTATTTGCTCAAAATGGAATGATGAGAAATACAACCAATCAGGAAGCAGAAAACAAACTTATAACCAAAAAAAATTAGAAAAATGATTTTCATAAGACCAAATGCCACAATTTTACTGTAGTCACAAATTCAATCACAATACAGTTGTCACAAATTCAATCACAATACAGTTGTGTTAAGAAAGGAAAATATAACCAATAAGAAATATTTAGGGTAACTGATAGCAATATTACCTTTCCCATTAGAAACCATTGATCATTTTGCCAACACTGTCTAACCCTGATATCGGATATGTGGACTCTGAACTTGTAAGAAGATCCAAGTAGCCGAACAATACAATAAGCTCCACGAACATTCGATATTATTGCAACTTTCCACATAACATCAATAAATACCTCCACAACATCCCCAACCACCCAATTCTCTACTTTATATACAGGAGGAGTGGGTCTGATAAGCTTTCTAGGTACCGTCTCAGTAAATTCTGGAATACAACAATGATATCTCACACTGTAAATATTCCCATCACCTGAAACAATTGTAGCACCACACCATACAGTCAACACATCCACTTGCTTCAGCACCTCCACTTTGCTCCCTCTTTCGAATCTCATAACGGGTATGACTTTAGTCTCACAGAACTGCAAAAACCAAGATGTCTTACTTTAGTCCCAATTCCCAAACATACATCTCAATTTATAAATAAAAAGAATACGGACAAATGGACAATCCCAAGAACAAAACATCTAAAAAAGAACAAAGCTTCCTCGAGATTATGTATACAAAGTTACTGAGAATTAAATCATGAGCTATTGCCTATTACCAACACAAAAATCAGTAGTACATACGCATGTATATTAAAGATCCAATTTTCCAACTGACACTTGGTAGTGAAATCAGGGAAACCTGTACCTTTCATAGAAAGCTATAATTTTATACACATATCGGAAAATGCTCAATCCGTAAACCAACCAATTAATCCCGAAAAAATAACCACAAAAAAAAAAAAATCATCCTAACAAAACAACAACAAACCATTGTAACCCCTTTTAATAATTTGTTGTAGCACAAAATATTCATCAATCAATCAATCAAGCAAGCCCCTTCAATTCAAATATCTGAATACTCTGATTAAAATTATATGAATCAATTAAATCTAAATATCCATAAACTAAACAAAGCAGGAAACAAAAATAACATCACATAAAACACACATTAATCAAACAAAAAAACAACACAAATTGAGATTATCTGATGCTAATTAAAATTATATAATCAATGGAATACGATTCAATTAACGAAAAATTAGATCAATTAAAGTAGAAAGAACGTACCTTTGCTGAGAATTAGAGCAGCTTAATGGTGTAATTTGGTATTTGTAATCAATCGATTAAGGAACTAGGGTTTGCTGTTTAGTTGGTTGTATGATACAAAGGAATATCAAGTTTTTTTAATAATAATATTGGAAAAATAGAATATTAAAGGCTAACATATCTGAAATATTTTGTATTAAGTGTTTTTTTATGATTTAATTTTTTATATGAGTGATTGTGAAGATAAGAATCTAATATGTATTAATTAAATTTGTTTTTTTACTCGTTTGACTTGCCTTACAAAGTGGGTATCTATTTTAATAAATTCTCGAGAGTCGAATCGAGAATGAACGACACCCTTTACCACTTGGGATTAGAGGAGATGGTTGTAGATAAAAATATAAATAATTTATTCAATTAATATATGTGATCAAAATTGATTTCTAATTTTAGTATTGTAATTGTAATATTTAATATGAAAGATGATTAAATCAATTATAATATTATAATATTATAGCTAAAACAACCATGATATACATAAAATATTTTGCTAACAAATGTTAAAATAGTTAATGATTATGTGCAGGTGTAATGAATATTTTAAAATATATGTGTGGGAAGTTATTTTGTTTTAGATAATTTTTTTAGTTTTGTTAATAATTGTGGAGGAATATGATTTAATAAATTTAATATTTTTTAATATAATAAGATAAGATTTTTAGGGTTATAATTTGACTTAAAAAATAATCAAGGGTGAAGATGGACTTGAAAATTTTAATATCATATATTAATATCCTAATTCCATATCAATACATTAAATTATAATATATTAGGAATTATTGTGGATTACTCAAATTACTAGTGTATTGATATGATTTCAAGATTTGACCTGATTTTGAAAAAAAATTAGAATTTAACCTAAATTATCATAGTAATTTCGAATGCGAAAATTTAATAAGATACTTTTAAATGAATTATTAATTAAAGTATTATAGATTTTAGAGAAATTATAAAAAAATACTATTTTTTATGATTTTAATATTTTCTATATTTACAAAAATACGGTTTATAACTAAAAACCATATAATGCAACATTTTTATATGCGATTTAAGTTTGGTTGTAATTGCATCCAGTTGCATTTAGTTATAAAGTCATTTTTTTGTAAAATAAAAATAAAAATAAAAATCATACGTTTACAAAAATTAAAATAACTGTATTTTACAAAAAAAATTGTATTTTTGAAAATTCTCTATATTTTATAATATGTTCAACAATATATTGTAATTAAAATATAACCCAAAATATATAATATTTCATTAAATTTATATATATAGGTATCAATCCACAATTAACGTCGGATAGTATCCAATTTTCATAGCCAACATTGCATCAACAACAATTTTTTGTTGAAATTAGTTTTAAAATTTTGATGAAATTGAAAAGTTACACCCGTAAAGGTGCTTTTGGTCTAAAATGTGTTGTTAGAAAAAACTTATCCCCATATTTTTTTACAAAAAAGCTACTTTTCATTTTTTCTGCTGTAAGTAACTATAAGTTTTATTATCAAATATAAGAACATTATTCTTTTTATGATTAATCATAAATACCATAAAAGTATTTCTGAAAATTTTTCTCAAATTATGTGGTAATACTAACCTAATAAAATGAAATTTTTTAATTCATGTACTAATATAAATATTCGAAAAATACATCTCATTTATTATTTTAACAATCAATTAAAACTAAATAAATATTATTTGAAAAATAATTTAAAAACTCTAACATTTCTTTCTTTTTATATTATTCTATCAAACAATATGAGCACATTGAAAATGTCTGTTGATCTGTCATAGTGTTGTTATTCCCGCCAAAACCTTTTAACTATAATGTAGTGTATTGGACATACAACTATGGACAAGCTTAGGACAATATAGTAATGTTTGGCATAATTTACAACTCATTGCAAGAATCATCTCAACAATATGAACACCCTGTATATAAGCTTACCATTGTTGTATCAAATTAGGCAAATGCACTTTCTCTAACACATACACTAACATTATGGCTAATTTTTCGATACCCGAAAACTGGTTGCCTAATGAAGCAAATCCGGAATGGATGAACAAAGCTGATAATGCATGGCAACTTGTTGCTGCAACTATGGTTGGTTTACAGAGTGTTCCCGGGCTTATAATTCTTTACGGAGGAGCTGTGAAGAAGAAATGGGCTGTGAATTCAGCTTTTATGGCACTATATGCCTTTGCTTGTGTTCTTGTTTGTTGGGTATGCTGGGGTTATAGACTTTCTTTTGGAGAAAAATTTATTCCGGTTTGGGGAAAACTCGATGTTGCAGTAGAACAAGAGTATCTTCTGAGGCAGGCATTTTCGGGGTCCTTTCCCGTTTCAACAATGGTGTTTTTCCAGTTTGTTTTTGCTGCGATTACTTTGATTCTGATAGCTGGGGCTTTGTTGGGGCGCATGAATTTCTATGCTTGGATGTTGTTTGTGCCATTGTGGCTAACGTTTTCATATACATTTGTCGCATTTTCAATTTGGTCAGTTGAAGGTTGGTTAACACTTATGGGTATTATTGACTATTCAGGTGGTTATGTCATTCATCTGTCTTCTGGAGTTGCTGGTTTCACAGCTGCATATTGGGTGGGTATCAAATTTATACTATTTATTTTTCTAGATTACATTCTTCATTGAGCTTTCGTTTCTCGAATAAATTATTGATGACCTGAGACCTCTATCGTATAGGCTAGTTACTGCTAACCGATAAAATGACTAAAAATTGTATATAGAAAGAAAGCAACAGATTAATTAATATGAACTATATATATGCAGGTCGGTCCCAGATTAACCAAAGACAGGGAAAGATTCCCTCCAAACAACATTATACTAATGTTGGCAGGGGCAGGACTTCTCTGGATGGGATGGACTGGTTTCAATGGTGGTGACCCCTATAGTGTGAGCGTGGATGCTTCTTTGGCTGTTTTGAACACCCATATTTGTGCTGCGACAAGTTTGTTGACTTGGCTTTTTTTGGATATTTATTTCCGGAAAGCTTCTGTAATTGGTGCTGTTCAAGGCATGATCACTGGTTTAGTCTGCATCACTCCTGCAGCCGGTACACAACTAGTACTATTTGCACATTTTCCCGGATATGTGCTTGCTCATTTATTAAATTTTCCTTTTCCAAGCTGTAGAATTTGAGTAAAAACACCTTTTTTGTGAAAAATACATATAAAATCATCAAAGGTCTCATGTTCCAAGTAATAATTTTTTCTGGCATTTGGATGATATAGGTGTTGTGGAAGGATGGGCTGCAATAGTCATGGGACTTTGCTCAGGCTCAATCCCCTGGTTCACAATGATGGTTGTACACAAAAGATCAGAGCTTCTACAAAAAGTCGATGATACGATGGCTGTGTTTCACACACACGCCATCGCTGGCTGCCTTGGTGGAATTCTCACTGGTCTCTTTGCAAAACCTTCTTTATGCAACTTGTTCTATGCAAATTATGCCCACTATGTAGGCTTTTTCTACGGTTTTATCGAAGGAAGGACTCATGCCGGATTTCGACAAATTGGAATCCAGCTTCTTGGTATTGTATTTGTTGTGACTGTTAATGTTGTTGTTACAAGTTTAGTTTGTCTTTTTGTTCAACTCTTCTTCCCGTTGAGAATGTCTGATGAAGATATGGAGATTGGAGATGATGCTATTCATGGAGAAGAAGCTTATGCTATATGGGGAGACGGTGATAAGCTTGATGCTGCTAGTTACTAGACTCTGGCTTAATAATAGATCACCCAAGAAATGAAATCTTAGTAAGCTGCATATCTTCTGAGATGTTTTTCTTGGCTTGTTAACTCTATGAAGCTAGGGTTTGATTTTAATCATTTAATGTTTGAAACTAGGAAGCTTGTGATATATAAGACTTCAAGCTTCAGATTGATGAAGGAATCGACATAATTTAACTGTACTGCATTGCAATAAACTAGTTTTCTGAGCTCCCGAGTTCAAATACAGAAAGAACGCGAGAAAAGAACTGAAGAGAAAGTTTTAAAAAAAAAAATCATATTGTGCTCCCAAGTTTTTTAGAAAAGAAGAGAATTGATTGAGAACGAAAATTTTCAAAATTTTCTTCACAAAAGCTTCTTCCCAAAAATGGGATGATTGTGAGAGAAACTCTCACATAACTTTTTAAAAATTCTCATCTATCCTTTTTTTTCAAAATTTTCTCTCCTATTTTAAAAAAACTTAAGAGCATACTAGAGGAAATTTCTTAAATATTTTTTGCTTCTCTTCTTCAATACAAATCTTCTGGAGCACAGTATAAACGTCGTCCAACAGCTTTCCAAAAAAAAAAAATAATAAATTATTCTCACAATTCATATTTATAACCTTCTCATCTCATGGATTTGTTACTTCCCATTCTAGATTTGTTTATTGGCATGCAAAATTTTATTTGTTGTTTTTGAACATGAACATACCTACTTCCCTATGAAACAGATAGTAAATAAAAAATAAAATTACTCCGCTGGAGAAGGCAAAGTAAAAGAGATACAATTTAGTAAATTGATGGGGATCACAAACAGGAAGAACACAAATGTATGCTTCCGGACGTAGTAGTTGTCTACCACGAAGCTACTCATGATCCTCATTTCTTGGAGAGTCTCGGAAAAATCCTTTCATGTTTTCCTGTCCTTGGATAAAGGAAAACCACGAGAGTGGTATATTTTTTCCAATTTAAATCTCGGAAACACAAGACTGATAGCTATACTCAAATCAAATTAGTATAGTAAGAATGTTGTAATGAAAAACCTCTGCCTTCCATATATGCTTCTCTTTGACTGCTAAATCTCCAAAAAATCTTCAACTCTTCGACCCTTAAGTATAACAATGTGACCAGACCCTTAATTTCTTCATTTTTGAGCATCAAGCCCAGAATATGTGCCTACTTAAAGACAACAACAATACTCAATTAGAACACAATCAAAATAAATTTAGAAATAACTTTAACATCTCTAAGCTGATGTTTCCACATTTTGATACATAAAACCCTAATATATAAACAGGGGGGTAGCTTTGTGGCAAAGGCTCATTTCGACCCCCTTCTCTTTGTGACAAGGTTAGGGTCATGAGTCCCGCCCCCTCCCCCGGCCTTCCCCTCCTTTTATACTTAATGTAAACTACTAAAAAACAATGGAGGAAGGCGGATACCCCCAATGATGAGAAATATGAGCCATTTGAAACTTTTGGGAAGTACCTATTTTGCCAGGTCTTAAATGGAGGAGTTGTTACAACTGTTTTTACATTTGGGTTTTATGTGTCTAATCATACATCAGGCTTTTAAAATTTAAACCCTTGTAAAGATTTAACAACCAATACCTGTCCCAACTTGAGACTGAAGTCTGAATGCAAATAATAATCATCCAATTATGAAAGGTAATGCCAAATGTGAACATGCTGAAGCAGATACATAACAAATCCTCAAAGCAGCTGATGGCCACTGTTCAAAGCAAAAAACAATAAAAATATTAAAATTACAGCACATCTAAAGAAAGGAGAAGAAACTAATTCATAAAAGAGCTTGTGTGTTTACCATTGTCAGTCATTTGATATTTCTAGAATTTTGAGCATGTTTACTTGGACTACTAGTGCTTTTGGCATCAATGCATGGGGTGAGTGGTGGGAAAGATGGAACAGCCTTCAATATAAACTTGCGACCACCTCTAAGTCCGGTGATGGTAGAGCCGGATCTGAGCTCACTCAAGCGACTATGCGGTGGAGAAACTCTTTTTTTATTCGGAGATCTTACCTCTACTTCAGAAAATGAGATAGGATGTTCCTTGAGGATCTCTGGGATGTCATCATCTTGTGAAATGTTGTAGCACCTGCTGTCAGAATCAAGGACCATGGGATCTTTGTTCTCTCGGAATGGAACCACTGTTGTGATTGGTGAACTACACAACTGATGCGAGCTTAGTGATGAAAAAGAGCCACATCCAGGACATGGCTGACTAATTGTATCAGTTGTCATGACCTTTGTTGTTTGTGACGTTAAACAAGCTAAAGCCATTGAGCGAGGATTATGAAGTATACTGAGACTCTTATTGCCACGTCGATCTGTTGAGAAATCATCTACCCTTTTTGACTTGCAGTTATACAACTGCAGATCTGAAGATACTAAATCTGGAATACTTTGACATGTTTCCTCAATCATCTTATGGTTATTGGAACTTCTAGTAGGGATTGAGGGCTTCTCATGTGTTGCAGATACAGCAATATCAGCTTCTGGTGGCTGCCCACATCTTCCATAAGAAACACGAGAATGTAATGCATCCTTTCCGAGACTAAAGTGAAACAAAAGGAAATTGACAGAGTGACATGAATATACAATTTAATGAACAATATCAAGTCTCAATTAAAGAGTAACAAATGAATGAGGGAAGAAAAGAGAAATAGAGGATCAAAAAGCAGATTGATAAACTTACTCTGAGTACCGAAATAATGGTGTGAAAGCAGTCATATTGTGAGGAATGCTGAGCTCAGAATGAAAAATAGTATCCAACTTCTGATCAAATGATATTTCCGGTATATCATCGGTAGCTTCAGTGATGGCAGTATGTTTACTCATGCCATATTCTGAGGGAAACAAATTATGTGTTGCATTTTAACACATTGGATTGTAATCCTCTTCCAAGGCAATAAAGAAAAACAATAATAGATATTCTCCTCTTAAATTAGGAGATCTACAAAGGCGGCCCTTTAAAATTATATAAACTGTTGATTAAATATATCTGACCCCTACAAAACAAACTTTTTTTTTGCAATATATTAAATGATTATTGGCAACTATAGCTCTAAGTACTTGAACAAATCGGAAAGTTTTTTAACTTTAGTCCAAGACATAAGTGTGATGAATAGTCATAATTATTACTTTTAAGCCTATTTGACTATTGAAGAATAATAGATGCCATAAAAGTAGAGAATCGGCTCATCCATACTGGGAACTTTGAATAGCCTCTTCTTATTAAGTATTTTAGAGCTGTTTGGGGCAATCAGTACATTAGATAACCAAACTATATAACTTTTGATCAAGCTGAGGAGTAGTACAAATTATCTTAATAAGGATCGGTCATAATATCAATTTTAACAATTGGTAATCGGTAAAGCATGACATCACTGGTAGTGACAGTAAGACTGTCAGTTTAGACAAGTTAACAAACTTAAATTATAGATATCTATGGGACTAGGTGAAATTGTCTGGCTCAGGGAACCGATTTCAGGATGCAATCGAAGCAAAACAATAAACATGTAATATATAGCATGTAGAGTACCTTCTTTCTTTCCATAGACATTTTTACACCCATCACACCGACATCCATCAGAGCATCCAATGTTTGACTTTTGACGCGAAGCAGTAGAATTCAGATAATGGATAATAAACCATATAAAATATATAAAGAGAATATATATATATACATTACTATTTAACGAACCTGATAGCACTCACAGTACCTTTTCAGGCACATCGACTTCTTGCAATTGCACCCTCTTTTATGCCTTGCAGAGGAAGGTGTCGACTTATTAATGTCCTGCAGAAATCTCTCATAAGCAACTGTGGATGATTAGAACAATAGTAATCAAAATCAAGCATAAAGGATCCCATACCTGAATATTATTTGCAGGGGACTCACCCTCATGCTGTAAAACCTTGGGTGCAAATGCGAGTGGATCCCGGGACACAATTTTTCTCCTTGCGTCAAGAACTGTATCCTCATATTCAGGGCTGTTGAAGCACCCTTGGCAAGAACAAGTTTGAGCGCAGTAGTATCCAGCAGCAAAGCAATCGCAGTATCTACGAGGAACAAGTTAGTTGGATGCGTAAAGATAGTACAGCAGCATAAGGTATAAAAAAAATTACCAAACCACTTACAGTTTTAAACATTTTGTCTTCTTGCAATTGCAGCGTTTACAACCATCTTCGTCACTGAAGCCCGTTGACCTTTTCCTGAAAATTAATGGTAAATATAAAAAATTGAAGAGTACATATTTGGGGGGGGGGGGTGCCTGTGTTAACTATGAAGAATGTCATGCAGTCTTGCCTTTTCTTTTGTGGACTCGATCTAGTATATTCCCTTTTTTCACATGAAGTAGAATGATGCTCAGTTGGCTTCTGCAAAAGCACAGGATTATGCATAGGTTTAGTACTATGAAGACACAGATTTCCAGAGGTTGCTACAGCATAAGCACAACTTGTTCGTTCAATTTCTTCAGTTCTTACCAATAAGCCATCAACTGCTTTAGATGAAGTTGGAGAATTCCCTGCATTCTCTGTTGAATGAGAATCTTTAGAGCAGAATGACGTTTTGCCTTGAACAATTATGTAATCCTCGTCAGCTGATTTTACACTTGCACTTGCACCACAGCCCATTGGCAATGCATTAAGTATGCTATTTAAATGTAGACCAATTCCTGATGGCTTGGAAACTGCGATACTTGATTTCCCAAATTTTGGGGCGTGAAATGTGAATGATGTTGGTTTGTCAAAGTTCTCCTGTTCGATACTATTGGCAGGTGCACATATGGCTGCACAAGATGATTCTAGAACCTTTGATTCACTAGAAAATGACCTCGAAATACTTACAGCATTTGACTGACTCGTAGAACCGCAATTTTTTGCAACAGTATTCTGTTGGCTCTCATCATATTGAAAACAGCATCTAGACACGCCAGACATTTGTTGATTGACCTAGATTTAGCATAGCAAATAATTTACTACAAAGCAATAATTCCCATGATCTAGTATATAAATAGAATGATATCTAAACCAGGCGCACCATACTTCAATCATGAATAGTTGCATTCTCATTTACATCAATCATATGGAAAAGTATTAAAGTTATCTCAGTCCTTACATGGCCATTATATTGTTCACCATTCATTGAATTATAGTTGATGCAGTCTGTGAAGTCCTTGGAAGAGTGGGTAGCGGCATCAGATTGCTTCAGACTTGAATTGGCTACATGTCCAGCATCATCACAGTCCACCCTCAAGAGTTCTTCCAAGTACTTGTCAAGGGATTCAGACGCAATGTCGCCTTTTCTGTGCGCAGAATCGTCATGAGAGTTCAGTTGATAGCTCAAATTGGTATTTAATTCCCCAGGTGTACATATAACTGGAGCAACATCATCATTTTTGTCATCATTCTGCTTAGAATATTCACTGCATAAATTATGGCATTGAGGCCTGTAAATTTTCAAACATGTAATTATGCAAAGTTCTAAAACTAATATCAACAGATAGCAATGCAACAACCAAACCTTTCAAGTGAACTTGATTGACTTTGTGGATTGATTTGTGGTGATGTGAATACTTGGGGAGATCTAACAAGTCCAGGAGAGCTTTGTGCCACCATTGCTCCCTCGAAAGGCTTTATAGGAGATAGATCACTAACATAACTGAAAATAGTGAAGTCCTGATGCAAAAGGCAGGTAAATGAGCACTACTTTAGTAAAGTGTATTTGCATTAATATACATAGGTAAAATAGAAAATTATTGACAAATGATTTTTTCCCCTGTACCACTAGTGTGTCACTGACGAAAAACTAGCATATAGAAAAAGTAAATTAAGCACCAGTCCCTGTTGACAACATTGGAAACTGCAAACACCTTTTGCAGATAATTCACTCGAGTATTAAAAAGGCATCACAATTTCAAGGTATATCAACAACGCTTATATCAACCAGCAACACAATGTAGACCACAAAAATAAAATATTCTCAACTCCGTTCGATAATATTTCCTTTCTCGATGTTGTAGTAATGCAACGTTCATATTAACTCAACATATAAAAATAGTGTGACACAATAACCAATTCCGCAAAATTCTTTCCATATAGTGCATAATGGAAGATTTGTCTCAAACATCTCGTGAACACATCATATCATTTTCAATTAATACTCATAAGCATTCTTCTATAAAAACCCTAAACCTAAAAGCTAGTACAATATAATCACTTCAAGCCGCAAACAATCCAACAATACATTCAAAACCTAATCCCGTAAATTAAAACAATCTATCAAACACAATCAAATCCACAATTCAGCACAAATTAAATAAACCAATCACCAAAAAAGCAAGTCAATCAAAAGATTAGTAATAGCCTAAATGATAAACTCTTATTATCTGGCTGTCTCAGGTTCTCGGTTCGACTCTAGCTCACCCGTGATTTATTAAAACAGATAAAAAAAATTAATAATATCGAAATGTAATATCCAAGGTAAAAGATTAGTAATCATACTTGAACAGGAGCATAATCTGATGAATTTGAAGCAATTATATCATTTTTTGTTTCAGATGAGTCCATTTTGTTCACACCTATCAGTACCTCAGTTGTATAGCCTCTGTTTATATCAATGTATCTATTTTTCTAGCTCACGGTCTCCTCTGTGTCGATATATATAGATACGTGTGTGTACAATTCTGGTTTCTAAAACCCTAAGGCCATGTTTGTTTTGGATCCGTACATTATCATCTTTCCAATATTATGTCGAGGAGGATTAAATTTAGAAATTAATTATAATCTTTTATATTTTAATTCAATATTTGTTTTACATAAGATTGGATTATTATTCGTCAATCATATATTTATTTTCTATGATAGTATGGTAATAGGATTATGATTATTTAAAAAATGATTTATTAAAAAATTAAATATGAGGATAAGAAATTTGACCTACAACATTTCAATTAACTTTTTCTCAAATATTAATAAAATGATTGTGTTTTGATAGATATAATATTTTAATATACATAATTTATTTTAGATATTATTTTGATACATACAAATTTTTATAATATGAAGTCATTTTATTCAATATTTTACAAAAATCAAATCGCATGAGATGTGTCTTATGTTCTTTATTTTCATTAAATAATATCTCATTGAATTATTAGAGAAATTATAAATTTATTCCTAATTTCTTCCAAATAAACATGAAATTAATATTTTAAATAATTACTCCCTCCGTCCCGGCCAAATGTTTACATTTGGTCCGGGCACGGAGACCAAGGATAGTGGGTGTAATAGTGATTTTATTGTTAAAATAAATGAAGTAGTGGGTGTAATAGTGTAAAGTGTTGAAAAAGTGGAGTGAAGTAGTGGATGTAATAATATATTTATTGTTAAAAGTTACTATTTTTAGTAATGTAAAGAATTGGGTGGGACGTCCCAAAAAGGAAAGTGTAAAGAATTGGTTGGGACGGAGGGAGTATAATTTTTCAACTGAACGTAAATGTATTTTTACAAAATAAACACGTGATTTAAAATTTTAAAGGATTATAATTTTATCCCTCATTTAATTTCATGAAACATGAGAAATAAAACTAATATAATGTAAATTATATATATAATCAAAATGTAAAATATTTAAATTTTGTTTGAAATTACTGTTTAAAAGCTTATGTGTTATGAAAAAAATTGACGTTAAAAAAAGTGGTTATTTGATAATTTTTTAATTTATATATGTTTTCAAATATGATATAATAAAATAATATTTTTAGAATGATTTGATAGCCCGCAAAAACTGAAAAATAGATTTTTTAAGTATGAGATCCTGCTTTCTCAAAAAGTATTTTTTTTTACTACAAGCACTTTTTAAAAAAGTTGTCTTTAAAATTTATTGAACAATTTCTAATCTACTTTTTAGAAAGAAAAAAAACTATTATTGTTGACACCAATCTCAAACGCACCCTTAATTTATAAAAAACGAGATAAATGTGATTAAAAATATATACTAAAATTCTCATTGATTTAAGAAAACTATGCATGAACATTTTTGAATAAACTCAGCTCGAGAGTATGAGAAATAAGTTTTTATGGGCTGGTTTAAATTTATTTTCCTAATATAATTAAAGTAGAATAGTTGTAAAGAGAATAATGAATTCAAGATATATTTTAGATAACTTTTCTGAGATACTGGGTAAAGTCTAAGATGTTTAATGTAGCAAAGTCTCAAAAAGTATTATGTTGAGAAGTCTACAAAATGAATTATTGAGAAGTAGATCTATGTCGCATATTCAAGTATAAGTATGTCGTGAAGTCTCTAAAGAAAACTATCGAGGAGTCAATTGTACAAGATATCGAAAAGTCCATGTCCAGAAGTATCGAAATGCAAGATGTCGAGAAGTGTGAAATAATTCTTGTCGAGAAGTTTACTTATGAATTTATCGAAAAGTCTAGAAAGATGGTTGTCGAGAAGTCAAGACATCATCCTAAGAAGACATCAGTCGAAAATTTATCAGACATCAGCCAGAAACTAATGTCTATGTAACTTTTCTAGTAGTGCAAATGAGTTATAAAAAAGTCTGGTTATGCACGAATTATCAAGTTCAAACAGAGTTCACGACAGATTCACTTAACAAATTTCATGGAGAAGCATAGAAGTAAGATACAAGTAACAGAAGCACCTCGCATGTTTAGAAGTGGTTAAATATATGTGTGAAAAGTGACAATTTTACAACAAGAAGTTTGAAGAGAAAAGAACTTAAAAATGACAGAAGATAAGAAATAGAATCAGAAGTCTGTCTTGTTCTAAGTGTTAACTAGAAATAGATAGTTCCAAAATGTAAAGTCTATTTATCTTATTTCTTAGTTTAGCACTTAATTCAGTGGAGTATGTGCTTACTGACATTAAGTCTGCACTTGAATCCATCGAAAACATTCTTGTTTTTCTCTCTACAAATACAAGAAGTTGAATTTTTTATTTGAATTTCAAATTTGTAATATTTCATTCTAATAAATAAATTAGATTAAAAATTAACCGTTAATGTTGTTGAATTTAAATTCAATATCACACATCCACAACCTTAATCAAATCAAACACTTTTACTCAAACAGATTCACATACTTCATTGATTATTGTTAAAGTAAATCACTCCTCTGCATAAGTTTGTTGACACTAATTCATAACATTTAATGTAAGAATTAAAATTTTATATTAAATATCATTAAAATTTTATTATACATGTAATATAGATATTAAAAAATGAAATATCAATTAAAATGGAATCAATAATGGCGCAATATTAAAATTTAACGGAGAACCCCTTTTATTTATTCACACGGGCATGTTAAAATCACATAAAAGTGATATCATCCGTATACTGTATACATGAAGGATGTAAACGACTTGGATTCCTAAATTGTCATGTTTATTTGAGTTTCTCTACTTGGCTGCCAACTTTGGGTGTTAGTGAGAAGAAAACGCACACTTCTATGCATGAAAGATTTAAACACTTGATGCCAAATTCTACTTATGATAATGCCTTCTAATACCTGTCTCTTTTGCCCCAAGTGGTGTAATTAATCTTTTGACCTGTAATCATTGTTACGAAAAATAATTGTGATTATGCTAAAGAGGTTGTTAACAAAAGAAATTGTCAAGTTGAAAGAACATTAGCTTCTTATAGTTAAGACGCTAATAAGTTTAAAAAAACAGGATGCTTGGCCAAAACAAAAGAAAAAATGGACTTCTACTACTAGGACATGCGGTCGAACATCGAACATGACAGACGTGTGTTATAGCATATTTTTTGCATTTCAATTCTCTCTATATATAAAAGAGTATTGGGTTTTAAAGATTTGTCACATCAGGGGGCTTCGAATCCTTCTTTAATATATTTACGAACACAAATACAGAAACAAAACGTCGGGTAAGGTATCAGATCAGGCTTATTATTATAAACACGTTTAGCTACCAAAGTTTGACTCTTGTTATATACATGATTACATGGTCGTCTTCTCTTCTTTTACTGTGAAAAAATTGCAACAGCGCACAATATTCTGGCACATGAAGCTTCGTAAGCCTGCAAAAGTATCTTACAATTGGAAAAACTTTAATTAGGAGATGTTTCTTATTACTAGTTGATAATTAAAAGGTTCACTAATCATACATGCATCCAATCATATATGAAATTAGCATATAATAGGAGAAAGCAAATCAAATGTGGGCATGTGGGAGCTGATAATGACATGGAAACATAAACAAGACTCTGTAATAAAATTAGACAGCCTACCAGATAAATGATTAACTCTGCAGTCCTAAATGTCTACTACATCATATCAATAATTTCATGCATATACACAAGAACTACTGTCCATCAACTTAAGAAGATGGAGAAGGAACCTAGGAGACTTCTTTGCGGTGCAACCCCATTAGTGTTCTTGCTTTTAGTAACTCTGCTTTACACACAGTTATTTGCATCGAATTCTCTTCCATTCAACAAATGTAATCCTTTGCTTCTCTGTCCGACTTCGATACGTGTTCGTAGATTTTGGTATTGTGATTCTCTCATACCATAGTTATGCTTACATTTTTTACTTGTAAAATGCAGGGATGGAACAGTTAGCAAATTGGAAATCCAGTAGCAACAAGTTCAATGAAGCAATACAATATCAAGAGTCCTTTAAGCCTATTCTAAGAAGACTAGTGAAAGGTTGGTCAATTGAATTCCTTTATTTGTTATGAGATATGGACTAATAGTTTGCTATATTAACAATTAACTCACAATAATAGGGGAAGATCAAAGCAAGCTTGAAACTGATGGATTTGCATGTGATTCGGATTATTACTCTATGGTTTGTGTTGCAAGTGAACCATCTTTAAGGATTGATACTAGAACATTGACAGTTCAGATGCTACTAAACAAGACTACTTTACAAGATAAAACTGCCACAGTTCGACCATATGCATGGCAACAGTCTAATGAAATTCTGAATAATACAACACCAATTCAGATTATACATCGAAACACAACCAGTTTACCAGCCTGTCGGTACATTCATACTGTCCCAGCAGTTATATTTTCCTCCAGTGGATTCAGGGGAAACTTATTCCATGAATTTGATGAGGTTGTCATCCCTTTATTCATCACATCTCGCCACTTTCAATCCAGTGTACAGTTTATACTTTCGGACTACAACCCTGCATTTGCAAGAAGATATGCACAGATTTTCTCACATTTATCGCATTATCCAGTCATAAATCCGGCTAAAAACGGAAGTGTCCATTGCTTCCCTGCTGGAGCTGTGATTGGTCTCAAGTTCCATAATTTTCTATCTATAAATTTTTCTAGCAACCTAAACCCCGGAGGCTACTCCATGTTAAACTTCAAGCAGTTTCTAAGAGAGTCATACAATCTCAAGGAAATTCACGTGGATACAAAAAGGCCCAAGCTACTTCTTATTTCTCGAGTAAAATCAAGAACATTCTTGAATGAGGAAGAACTGGTAAACACAATGGAAGAGTTAGGTTTTAGCGTATTCATTGCAAGGCCTAATCAGATGTCCAATTTAACAAAATTTTCAGAACTAGTGAGCTCATGCAGTGTTATGGTTGGAGCCCATGGCGCTGGCTTAACAAACGAATTGTTTTTGCCAGTTGGTGCAGCAGTGGTACAAGTGGTGCCACTGGGGCTTGAATGGGCATCAACCTTTTATTTTGGTGAACCAGCACGATTCATGGGAGTTCATTACTTGGAGTACAAAATTCAACCTGAGGAGAGCTCACTTATTGATATGTACCGTCGCGATGATCCAGTGATTGTGGATCCTCCGTCTATATTTGCTAAGAGTTATGAAGCTGGCAGGGCTGTGTATATAACCGGCCAGAATATGAAGATTGATATTCCCAGGTTTAGGAAGACTCTTGTTGAAGCACGCCAACTTCTTGGACGTGATAGTTTAGCTCCTTGAGGTTGAGTTTGTAAATGCTTCAACATTATTTTTAGACCTTCATTTCAATAAAGAAAATACTATGTGATTTGTTCATTGTTTGCACTTTGCTCACAATTGTCACATAACATTGATCTCTCTTATTTTTACCAACTGTAGCACATTCATCAAGTGTACCATGTACAGTACATACCCCTATGTGAATACAGTTTATTTGACAATTACTTCAAGTAAATTGTGTGGGATCGGTTAAATTTAAAAAAATTATTTATTATTCTTACAAAACACAAAAAAAAATTAATAGAAGGTAGTATTTGTTGAATAATTTATTATTGTATGTAATATATAGGTAACTAAAAATTTAAATATAAAAATATAAATTATAAATTATATATGTGAATAATAATATAGTTTTAAATAAGATAAAATAAGTTGTTTCAAAAAATATTCATAACAACTTTTTGACTATATAATTGGATAGAGAATAAAACTTTTACAACTGATATCAACATTGATTAATCAACAAATAATACATAGATTTAAATAAAATATTTTTTTTATTAAAATTATATAATTATATTATGAAATTATTGCTAAAATAGATTTTTAAGTTATAAATATATAGTGTATATGGGCAATCGTCGTTGAATATCCGCAGTAATTTTATTTTAAATATTTTTTTCTTGTTTACTTTTTGTTGATAAAATAACTTTTTTGAATAATATTATATTTGTACTTAATACAATATTTATAAAAATTGATTTTTTTAATGTAAATTCACAATTTATTTAATATTTCTTTTGTGAAAAGAACATTATTATTCTAAAAATACAATACTTGTTTTTTAATTTACATAATATGAAATTAAAAATTAATTGTTTTATTTTACAAAGACGATTTAAAGTAAAAAAACGTTTTAGGTCCCCATGAGTTGAAGCTGAAAGTGTATTAGGACAGACAAGAACATGGAACAAGAACCATGGAGAGTACTTGAGTTCTACAGTGGCATTGGTGGCATGGTATGCTATCTATACACACACATATACATACATGTATTTGTTCACTTGAATATTATCTTGCTTTCTTTAATTTAATTTAATAATTGTGTTCTTGTTTATATATATTTGTTATTACAGAGATATTCTTTAATGAAGGCTGGTGTAAAGGCCCAGTTTGTTGAAGCTTTTGATATCAACAACTTGGCTAATGATGTCTACCAACACAATTTTGGCTCCCGTCCCTATCAAGTATTATATATGCACCTTTATATTTATGTGTACAAATTTATTTGTTGGTTTGTTATATAAAGTTTGAATCTTTAGTGTAATTTGGTATAAGGGAATGGATGAAAATGAAATTGGTTATGTTTGGTGAACTGGGGTTTCACTATATTTTGAGCTAGTAGCTTAATTAGTTAAAGCACAGTTAATCAATGATTATATGCTAATTTTGACTAAAGCTCGACTTTTTTCATACTCCGGAAAATAATTAGGTCCTTTTTGTATTTTATACGTAAGGGTTTGTATCTTTAACATGGTAAAGATTAAATCCCCTTGTAGAAATTATGTAAGCTAAGAAGGGTGAAATGTGTGTATAGTGGGTCTAATCTTAATATAGTTGTCAAGGTAAGCCTTTCTGGCTAGAGGCAACTCTCTAGCTAGCTTTCTCTCAATTACACCCTTGACTCCTTGAGTAAGTACTACCTAAGCAGTTCAAATCAATTTTCATATAGTCGTTGTAATATAATGCTAGCTGATCATGGTTGATGATGCGATAAATGAGTTGCTTTTTTTATTGAATGTAGGGTAACATTCAGAACTTGAGTGCAGCTGATCTTGACAGCTATAAGGCGAACGTGTGGCTTTTATCTCCTCCTTGCCAGCCATACACTCGACAAGGTTTCTAATGGCATTTCCGCTTGCTCGATGCTCATAGGATTCATGTTGGCAACTTGTTGCAAGTTTGTACTCTTGACTCATTTCAAATTAATTTTCTCTTTAGGTCTACAGAAAGACTCCGGTGATGCTCGGGCATCCTCTTTCTTGAAGATCATTGAACTCATACCACAAACTTCCCAGCCTCCACTCATGCTGTTTGTTGAGAATGTGGTTGGATTTGAGGTCTGCTGTACAAATTTACAATATCCAAGTACTGGTTTCATTTAATATGTAGTTAACTAATAATATTATTTTCTACCTTATTTTCAAAAAAAAAATATTTTTACTTGTTACTTGTGCTTCAGACATCTGATACACACAGCAAAATGATGGATATGCTGGAACAAAATCATTTTACAACACAAGAGTTCATTTTGAGTCCTTTGCAGTTTGGCGTGCCATATTCTAGGCCTCGTTATTTTTGCCTGGTAATCCAAATTTAATCCTACATTTGTTTTTTCTAATTTTTTTAAGTTTTGTGCTGGCAGTGCATCTTATATTATCTTTGTATTGATCTTATGCTATAAAAAACAGTATTTATTATGGTCAAGTATCTTTTCCAGTTCTAATGTGGACGAAATCAAGAAACCACCTTCTATTATCATAGATGAGGTGGTATATGATCAGTTTACACACTTCTTGTACCAAATGGTTTTTTTGACAACCTATTTACCAAAATTATCTATATCACACGCTCTATGTCTCTACCTTATCCTATCCTTGATTTCTTTTGAATAAACTACATTTTCTTTTTTCTCGTAGGGAAACCCTGAATCGATAGTATAGCGGTATTATATAAATGTATTGTAAAATACTACGTCTCGCAAGTCGTAAGTCGTAACTATTGCTTTCGAGGTTGCACTCTGTAAGTTTAAATTACCTTTTTCAGATTGTTCCTGCTCCTTTCACTCTTGAGGGTTATCGAGTTCTTTTAGATTTCTGGTTCTCTTTATTGTTTTTCCACAAGCTATCTGTTCACTTTTGATTTGTGAAAGAGAAAAGAAAATTTAGAGCGGACAAATGTCAAGAGTAATAGGTGCCTTAGGTGGTGGTTAATGGCGGATTTAAGGAGAAATTTTAGTATGGAACCATTTAAGTAACAAATAAAATAAAAATAAATAATTAGTCATAATTAGACTTGGCAGCTAAGTTTCATCACAAATCATAACCCTTAATCCTTTATGATCACATAGATTGTTCAAACTTTTATTTAAAAAAATGCATAGAACACCAAAACAAGTTACATCCAAATCATAACCTTTAGTCCTTTATGATCACATATGATTGTTTGAGCCTGACTGTATTTACATGTACACAAGATTTATATGTATCTATTAATTTTAAAATGTTATATAAATTATATTTATTTATTCATTTTAATAATCGGTTCAGTTCGAACTTATAACCATATATAAATATATATAAAACTCTATAAAAAATTTAAATATATAGATAACCATATATAAATATATATATATATATATTATATGAAAATATATATATTGATGTAAAAATATATATTTTTATATAAAAATATTAATTAAATTATAAATATATATATTTCATTTGTTGTCGTATTGTGTACCAAAAGTCAATATCCATATCCATATTTTTGTATCATGTACAAAATTGCAAGGTCTAGTTATAATATTGTAATAAAAAGTAAATTTACTTCACTAAGAAAATAATAATAAAATCTAATTAGTTAATCTCATAATTTGGTAATGATAGCCATTCTATAAGCATTTATTTTTTATATAAAATTTATCATTTTAACTTTTTAATAATGTAAATCAAGTTTTTTGGGGCACTTCATTTCATTTCATTTAATTAGGACACAAATTGAAACATTTAGAAATTAATGACTTGTAGCTAAAATTGACTGGGGGCCTCCCCCCACAAGTTATAACATGCATCCACCCCTTGTGGTGGTTGCATGGAATATTATAATTATAAACTGAAGGTTACTCCATCCATTTCACTTAGATGCCTCATATAATTTTTTTTGTAGAGTCAAAGAGGCTTTCAATTCTAAAGTTGTGCGATTTTTTTGCATCTAGTAGTACTTTATACATATGTTTGAGATGCATAAATTTACATATATCAACATAAGGGTATATGTAATTTTTGATTTGGCAATGAAGCCAATTCACTTAAAAGGTAATCCTTGTTGAAACGAAGGGTGCTAGTTACATTTTTGTAAAAAAACAGAAAATATTTTTTATTTAATATATAATCGTTTTTAAATTATATTCAGCAGCATATATTATTATAACTATAGTTTGTGATGGTTCGACCTATATTGTATTTGGAGAGTTGGAGACTAAGTACACTTGCATTTTGGCTCAACTTCCAAATTTCACTGTTTCATTAAAGATATGGATTAGTATTAGTGTATATCATTTAGCTTTGACAATATGAACTGTGTTTTTGTTGATATTGGGACCTTTGGTAATATATCATATAACTCTATTCTTTTGTGCTGGTGTGACTTGGACCTAGTTCTGATATGTAATTTTTGTACTGCAGGCTAAAAGAAAACCTTTGTCTTTTCGAAACATGGTGTTAAACAAACAACTGGTTTTGGACCCAAGTCCATTACTTGAGCATGATGAGAATATGATCAGTGAAGATCAATTAAGGTGGAATTGTGAGCCCATTGAACGTTTTTTAGAACACCAGAGCTCCAGCAATGCAGTGAACCTGGAATCTAATTGTTTACCTAATGATATTTCCAAAAGTTCTGAAGTTCTAGAAAAACTTGTTTCTGGCACTTCGAACCAATATGTTGTGCCATTAAGCTTGATAGAGAGATGGGGCAGTGCCATGGGTATCCTTTGATATCTATATACTTCTGAATTTGTTATAGTTTTGTTTTATATTTTTTATGACAGTAGTGGTTTTTAATTTCAAAGCATATGCATTTAATTGTAAATTTACTTCTCTATTCATTCCTTAATAGAGTTTAGATATTGTGTTTCCTGAATCGAAGCGTTGTTGTTGTTTTACAAAGAGTTACTATAGATATGTCAAGGGAACAGGATCTCTTCTGTCAACTGTCCAGGTACAATAGTATGCGTTTCATTCTATATAGCTTACGTGCACGTATGAATTTACATATTAACTACAATATACATTCTATATAGCTTTGTCATTTTTTTGTTATCTGATTTTTTTTTTTGTAACTATATATATGCTCATAGTATGTTCAAAAATTTGTGTTTAAGGATGCATATCACTGACCTTCAAGAAGAAATAAAACAATGAGTATCACTATTATTCTCTATGTAGTTTATAACATGTTACAATGACACCTTTTTTGACTCTCCTTAAGTTGTGATTTTAAAATAAATAACTTCTCTTGCCTCCTCTCTTATAATCTTATATAGTAAGAAGCGGGGATACTTCGCTTGGGCCACCCAACAAATTACCGTGTCGAATACTTGGACATACAGATACTTGCATAATCCCTAATATTAAATTTTCTGTTCACAAATCTATTAAAAACTGTTGTTAAGAGCTACTTTCACAAAAGAAAAGTATGGATGTTATTTAACAAATAAAAAGGTATTGATGTTTACATCAACTTTTTTATAAATGAAAAGTATAATGTAAATCTTTTGTTTTAAATGATAAAGCTGTTCATTTGCTTTAATTTGCATAAAGTAGTGTTGTTATTAAGCGTCAAATATATAATTATCAATTATGGGTCCTCTTATAAACTTCTAAGTTGTATGATAAACCCACATTCAGTGTTGATGTATAAGTCCTTTTACGTCAGCGTAATATTTTCCATTTACCTTTATATAGTAATAACCATATTATCATATGCCAGACACAACTTAATGTATTAGTAATACATATATTTTACTCGGTGGATGTCAAGTGTGTGATTGATAAAACACATTGCATTTGTGAATTTCTAGTAAAACATATTGGTTATTTTTTACTCAGTACAATGTGTATTGTAAAAAGGTGGTTGAATGGAAGCTTAATTTTTATTTTTTTGGCATGCAATTATTGAATAGAAAATAAATATAAAGTTGCAAAATTAAAGAACGATTATTAAAGAAGTCGCCTCCCCTGTGAGGATTGCAACCTATAACCTTTGTCACGGGGAAAAGGGGGGAGGACATTGACGTATATCAGTAGGTTGTCATCTGAAGCCTCAAATTGTTATCACTTTGACAATCTTAAATAAAGATTGTCTTGTACTTTATTGGATATATATCCTTCTGTTATGAAAAACGAAAATCAGCTTTCGAATTATGTTCATGCATACTAAGATACCTTCTTGACTTGTGATAATTCTATATATAATTGTCTAATTTTATTGAACTAGTATCCCAATATTACAAGTTAAATATTTGTAGAATTACAAACAAGGTAATAATTATACGTCATTTGCTAATTTAACTTGCTTCATAGGTCCTTCCGTCTTTTTCTTCTCACTTTTTAAGAAATAACTTGACTTCGCAACTAAAAATATGTCAAGTTACCATCTCTTCTTAAACATTAAGGTGTGGCGTGAATCATAAATTATTTAACACTTCTTACTCGAAAGTCTATTTTAGAGGTTGAGGTGGAACACTAGGAGCCCATCTTTGGAACAATTTTTTCGTGGTGTTTGAATTAAATATTTGAGATTTTAGGGGTTAAAGGGTTCGTATTTCTCATAAGACCATCTCCAATCCAACTCTAGAAATGCTCTTCTAAAATCATCTCCAACTGAACTCAAGTGACAATGTTTTGGTGTGACATTAAATTTGTTGTAACTTTTAGGTAAATTACAACACTACCGTACACCGATGCCCTTGTACTACTATATCGAAATAATTTCATTCCAGTTGTATACCAATTTTATTATTTTTGTAGTTTAATAAAAAAAGATTCATTTTGGTGTAAAATTAGTATAAATGGGCTGGGGTTTCTTTTGAATATAGTGTAATTTTTATGCCGTCTTGGTTTAAAAACCACACGAAAATAGTGTAATGCGTTGGAGATGCGAGATGCTTTTGTTTTCTTATGTACCCTTGTGGCCTTGTTACATTTTCAGTTTCGATATTATTTTCTAGTTCTCATGAGGTGTCCCCACCCAGTTGAGTGACCTATCATAGCCTTGGTGATTTGTCTCGGTGTGGCTTGACCTATTTCGGCTTTTCCACCCTAATTTTGTATAACCATAAAATCGGCTTGCTGAGAGCCAAACTCAGACCTTATACTCATATACTCTTAATCTTGGCAAAGTTCTTTTGGGCAAGTCATACAAGTCATAACCACTTGAGCTTGTTGAATTCATTATATAATTTTGTGTTTTTTACTTTTTTGCTTTGATTTGATTAATTAGATATAAATTTAGGGGTGTAAACGAACTGAACCGATCCGAACACAGTTAGGCTCGAGTTCGAGCTCGACAAAATAGTTGGGGCTCGAGATCGTGTTCGAATTCGACCGAACCATAATTTTCAAGCTCGAAATTTTGCTCGACAATAGTTCGAGCTTGGTTCAAGAACTCGAATATGTTCTACTAAATATTGACAAAAGCTTGAATTTGATAAGTTCGGCTCGATTAAACATGTAAAAAATATATATAAATATTAAATATTTATGTAGGAATATGTAAATAATATATAAGTAATAAAAATAAATATAAGCTTGATTCGGCTTGCGAGCCTTAAGAGTTGAGTAATTTAATGCTCAAGCTCAGATCGGTACAGTAGTATTCAAATAGCTTGAGCTCGAATTCGGCTCGATCATTGTCGAGCCGAAATTGAATATTTTACGAGCCGAACTCGAATAACTCACAAACAATTTGACGCATTTATATCACATTTGCATGTTGTGGACAGCTTATTGCCTTATGGTGGCCTCGTTAGGTGGTGGATTGCCCAACTGCCTCAACTCCCGCACTTGTGTATTCCCATTTTTTAGCATCTTGAGAGTGATCATAGTATTATTATTTACGTGAATGCTGTGAAGTTGATTAGCATGTGTTCCTATTAATATAACCCAATGGTTGCATAACGATGTTGATAATTATCTCTAAAATACGAGGATACTCTTTGTGCATCGAGATCATTGTTTTTCTCTTGTATATATGTATAACTATAAGTTATTGATGCAAAGCGGTGAAATATATGTTGAACATTGCATGTTTATAAGATAGATTTAGCCATCTAAACTTTTTTGGACTCACTCTGTCATATCAGCAGATGGCCTAATTTATTTATTTATTTCTGTATTAGTGCTAGTCAGGTTAAACTTGACTATTCTCTGTCTTGAAATATCTTGTACTAAATTTACATGCAGCCTCAGATTAAGGATAAGACATCTTCATTGATGGAGTTGGGTCTTAGATACTTTACCCCCAGGGAGGTATATGTTTTATCTATTATTGAACATTGTTTATAAGTTTTGTTTATGTAAGTTGTTTATATGAACCTAAATTGAACATTGTTTCTATGTCACTTAGGTTGCCAATTTGCATTCCTTCCCAAAGGAATTCGAGTTTCCTGAATACACAAGCCTTCGCCAACGGTATGGTATATATGTTTTTTATGCAGGTCCATTTTGGATATGATGATTTTGTATTTATCATAACAGTTGAAAAATTCCTAACATGCTATATCACTTGGGCAACTTTTCATCATATATGTCCTAAAATTCCTAACAGTTGAAAAATTCCTAACATGCTATATCATTTTGGATATGATTTTGTACTACAATCGAAGTTTAGCATACTTATTAGCAATTTGTCCTAAAATTTACATATTTGATGTTAATCAACAGTTGGAAAGTTCAGTAGCATAGTGAAGTATAGGGTCCTATTAACCCTCAGTAGAGCTCATCCTTTCCTTTATTACATTATGTATTATTGTCTTGGACTTTGTGTATATCTGCAAAAACACGCGGAGCTTACTAAAGAAACATGGTGTATTATAATGCCAGAAAGTAACTGTTAACAAAATTCTCTTGTCATTTATAAAAAATGCATTTTAATGCATGATTTTTAATGATGTTCATTGTTAATATTAAATTAATTAAAGGTTGGCACATTCTGTACATATTAAAAACATAACATAAAGAAGAGTTTCAAACCTAGTATGCTACTGTTGGTTGTGACCTTTTTCGATGACCAGTCCCTGCAGTCAAACCTTGGTACTCGTCATTTTTCAATCTTATATACTTTTAGTGAAATAAACATACATATAAACCATTGAGTTTATAACAAATCTCAAGTGCAATTTATAGTGAAATCAATTCAAGGCTGTACTCTGCAATTTAGGTTAGTTGTTTGTAAGATCTCTGGGCCACATCAAAACCCGTGAGACACTTTGTTCAGACTTTTAATAAAATTTAATAAATATACAATCTAAATAACCTATTAAGCCAAAAACAGATTAAAAAAATGTTGGCTGAAGTCCTTGTCATTTCTCTCCACTATAGAATATTCGCTTCTGACAATTGTAATCAATATTTTATTAGCAACATGTCATTATATAGGGGAACAAAACTGTTTCATAGTAGATATATATTTACTTTCTGAATTTGCTGCAGATATGCATTGCTGGGAAACAGCTTAAGTGTGGCAGTGGTTGCTTCGTTGCTTTCCTATCTATTCAGTGAACCTCAGTAAATTACTTAGTCAAAAGCTGTTCTGGGCATCAAGACTGTCTGAGAATTGTTGAATTATTCCGTGCTGGGTATGAAGCCTACATTTCAATGGTACATGTTCGCATCTATATGAAGCGCATTTCTTTTGGAAATGGCCCGTGAAGCTCAACTTCTTATTAAAATTTTCTAATGGAGACGGTCTACTCAATTTAGTAAGATCAACTGATCAAAGATTAAGATGATGATTTAGTCAACCTACATGAAATTGAGTCTATTGACAGTTGCAGAGCAAACTGTGCAAATGTACAATATAAACGGTTTTGCAATGTATGGTGTATGTAGCTATGGATTTTCGCAAGGCTTCAGCCAATTCATCATGTGTAGTTTTACAATATAAAAGCTCCGACTTGGTTCTCATCTAATTCATAATGAACTTTCCAAGTAAAGCTTTAGGCTTGAAGTATTGTCTTGGTAAATTGAGTATTGTAATATTTTATGTAAAATTGCAAAACAATATATTTTAATTACAAAAACATATGTTTGCCAATATTATAGTAATTTATATTTTAATTTTACAGAACATGTATGTTTTACAAAATAATATTTTTATAGCACAAAATAATTTTAGTTTCACATAAGTACATAACAATATATTTTTTTGACAAACGATACATTATTTTAGTTTTATAGAAGCACAAAATTATTTAATTATACAAAACAATATCATAAATCTCTACAACTATATATATTATACATAGTTTCCATGATCTTCACCGCATATGGATGAACATATTAAAATCAAGAGTTTAAAAAATTAAATAAATCTGAATATAAATACTGGACAATTGATATTCAAACCGTAATTAAAGTTCTGTTTAGGGTGTTTTATTCAAAAAAAGAAATTATTTATTTTTAGAAAAATACATATTTATATACTATTTTCTGAAATAAATATTTATTTTAAAATGTTAAAATTATATTTTATTTTAAAATAAATAATTATTTGCATAAAAAAATACATGTTTCAACATATTTTTCAAAAATAAGGAATCGAAACGAATAATACATCCGTCTAAGAGCACCCGCAGCGCGGTTAAAAACGAAGGTCACTTCCCACCTCCGGAAGTAAAAAGAAGATTTGGGCACAAAAAAATTGGCCATATGCATTGTATATTAACTAGAAACTTGGTCAGGTCAGCAGACACCAAAGTGGCCAAAATCCAACTGACATGCACGTTTTCCAAAATATAAATTGTCTCCCACTATTTTCTTTTTTCAATTTTTATCTACTAAACATGATACCATTTTGTATAATTTATAAATGAAGTCATTGATTTTATAACAGCTAAGTTTATACCCGTTATAGTTTTTAACCTATAAATAGTAAATCATTTTAATTCACTTCATACTTTATCTTTCTAATTTTTTTTCTCTCAACAATTTTTCTATTTCCAAATTCGTGATTGACTAAAATATCGTCAACTTCAGGTTGACTTGGTGGAGCACATCTCACAATTCCACAATTCCTGTTAAATTATTTGAATTTTATGTTTTTATTTATAATTATGATGTTCTTGTAACTTTTTTTAATTTTATGTCATTTATTTAAATTTATGAAAAATATTTTATCTTTAAATTTATGTAAATAAAAAAACATATTTTATTAGTTTTAATTATTTACTAACCAAAATATTGTAACTCATAAATTAAGTTTAATTTATAAAACTTATGAGACCTAAATATATGAAAAAGTAATGTTAAAAAAAGAAAAGGTGGTCGGCCACCATTGGAGTGGTTTAGCCAACTACCTATGATATCCAAAATTTGTTTCGTGTCACTTTTGTGAGGTTTGAAAATAGTGGTACGTGGCCTCCCAGGTTGATGTTGCTCTAAGGCTTAAGTTGGAGTATTTACGAGTAGAGTTAAATAATTTTTCGGTATATTACCGTAAATCGGACCGTATCGAGTCTTTTTGTCCAAGACTGGACCGAACTGAATATATCCAATTCAATCTTCGATTCACAAAATGAAAAGAATCTGTTTTTTAGTATGGTTTGGTCCCAACTCGGAAAAAACATGGATCATACCAGATTTCATATACATAGATATATTTATTTTATTTAACTCCTTAAATCATCTAATTTAAGAATTTATTTAATTTATATAATTAAAAATTATTATCGTATAAAGAATAAGAAATGAATTTATAAAATAAATTATATATTTTTATATTTACTATATTTTTACAATAAATATAAAATAATCATATAAATAATAATTAACCGTTTCATATTGATTCGGTTCGATTCCAAATCGAACATCCAGCCGTGGTTGGATCCGGTTTTCGCTCCACGCATTTAAAAGTTTCCCATCTCGAGTCGGATGAGTCCAGGTCCGGTCCGGTTTTTACGTGAAAAGGAGAAATTATTTGAGAATTGAATGGACACCCGCGCAATCGTAGTAGTGCAAAATCTCTGTTTTGGGGGTGTTTGATTCCAACTTTGTGTGAATGGCTTTCTTGTTGGCTACTATTTTGAGATCACCGCCACAGGCACAGCTATGGAGATTATCAGCTACAAAATATCACTTGTACTCTACTTGTAAGCCTAATCCCATTCCTCATTGTCATATAAAATTACAAGAATTACTACGAGAAAAATGCATATGTGGTTTCAATAATCAACAAGATGCACTTGTTCTGTTTGATAAAATGCTCCACATGAGCCCTCTCTGCCCACTGTTATTCACTTTGCTCAATTATTGACAGCTCTTGTCAAAATGAAACATTACTCTCTTGTTCTCTCCGTCTTTCGAGATATGCGTGTTTCCAGCATTCCGCTTGATATTTTTACCTTTACTATCGTCATCAATTGTTCTTGTCACTTGAATAGACTTGATTATGCCTTTTCGTTGCTCGGTGGGATCATTAAGTCTGGCTTCACTCCAAATGCCTTTACTTACACCACTCTTATAAAGGGCCTAATTTCCCAAGACAATGCTGTCGAGGCAGAGTCTTTGTTCAAGAAGCTCGTCAGATTTAAAGCTATTCAACCCAATGTGGTTACCTATACCACATTTATTGACGGCCTCTGCAAGAAAGGTCACACTTTTATGGCAGTTACATTGTTCAAATATATGCAGAAAAAAGGTTGTAAACCAGATACCGTGACTTATAGTATAATCATTAATTCTTTGTGCAAAGACGGGTTGGTGGATCAAGTCTTTTTGCCAAAATGAGTGACAACGGCATAATGCTAAATGTTATAACCTTTAACTCACTAATTCAAGGCTTTTGCCACTTCAATCGATGGGAAGATTGCACACGATTGTTACGAGAGATGCATAGTAGGAATATCTCTCCAAATGTGCATACTTTCAACATATTGGTTGATGCATATTGCAAAGAAGGAAAAATTGAAGATGCAGAGGATGTAATAGAATACATGATTCAAAGAGGCCACTATCCTAATATAGTCACATACAATTCACTCATGGATGGATACTGCTTGCGGGGAGAAGTTGATGAAGCTTTAGCAGTGCTCACAACCACGACGAGAAAAGGAATATCGCCCGACACTTGGAGCTATAATGTCTTGATCAATGGTTATTGTAAAAAGTTGAAAGTGGACAGAGCAATAGATCTCTTTCAACAAATGACCCTTGAAGGTTTAACCCCAACAATTGAAACTTACAATACTATTCTGCACGGGTTTTTTCGTGTGGGTAGACATGTTGAAGCACGGAAGTTTTGTAAAGAGTCGATGCTGAATAAAGGTATTGAACTAAATAATGTTACATGCAATATCTTGTTAGATGGACTTTTTAAAAACCGATACGTGGATGAAGCAATGTCACTTTTTCATCTGAAGCAATGCACTGGCTTATCTCCTCATATTTACACGTATACTATCCTGATTGACGGCTTGTGCAAGAATGGAAAACTTGAAAAGGCAAGAAGTCTTTTTGTCAGCCTTCCTTCGAAAGGTCTGCGACCTGATGTCAAGACATACACAATGATGATTCGAGGATTATGTCAAGGAGAATTACTCGATGAAGCAAATAAAGTATTTAAGGATATGGAAGCTAATGATTGCCCGGCAAATAGTGCTGTTTACAACACACTTGTCCGCGGTTGTTTTTACAATATGAAGTACAATGAAGCAGTCATGCTTATGGACGAAATGCGTGCTCATGACTTCTCACCAGATGCTTCTACTACCTCCATGTTACTACAATTACTTGAATCAAAAGAACAGAATCATGATCTTGTTGCGTTGCGTTGCGTAAGAGGTTCTTGCCATAGTTATTGTATTTATGTCCAAGTTTTGAATGTAAATTTTTAATGGAAGATTATCCATCCTATTGTTTTAGAATCTAAAAAAAAAATCTACCAGATCACTTATATTATGAGTTGTGACTGTTAAAAAAGTATGTTATTCTAAAAACACATATACACCGAACTGTACACATAATGTCATAATAATAAATAGTATACATATACAGTATTTGAGTTAATTTATTTTTTTCAATTCCATCATCTTGACCACTCAATTTTATATTTCGAAATTAAGTACTTATTTTCAGAAGAAACTATTTAAAAATATACTTTTTTATAAATTAAATATTTATTTCTCAAAAAACAAGTGTAGTCCTTAATTTATCTTCTAAAAATAAATATTTATTTTCATAAAAGAGTATATAAATATATATTTTTTTAAAAATAAGTACTTATTTTTCAAATATAAACTTGACCAAACAACTTTTTTTTTTTGACAAAGGACCAAACACCTTACAACTGAAGTTTTGAACGCTAGTCGAGACAGAACTCGAAATTGACGCTTTCTGGTTAGATTTGCAGGCCCAACCCTCGAGTAAATATAAATGTGCAGGCACATTAATTTCATGTATTTGTACCAGAGATATCCGTGTCTGCTGTTATATTAGAATGCGGACCAGGTGTTTGATTGAATGCCCCAGTGAAGTACTGAATAAGCATATCAGGCCAAGCTAACTGGGATATAAGAGACTGTCTCTATATTGTAATCTTAGATAGTGGTGGGAAATAATGATGTTGTCTAGACATGCTCACAATTTATTTTGTAAACAACTATATCTCGAAATCAAGCCTAGTAGATTGAGGAATACTTGTAGCTGTCTGTATCACAGCTTAAAAGGACAACCCCAAGTGGAGAATTTACCGTCGAAATGGTTCGAAAAAGAGTATCCCATGCTATTAAAATTGACCCATTTGTTGGAAGATATGGACTTAATAGATGGAAAGCTAGTTAACATCAATGACAATGCGTCAGTTTTTGATGAGAATCTTTTGAGTAAAATGCATGATTTTAAGTCCCTTGTTAGGACGTATTTAGGGTATTCAGCGACACAATTATTGCTTAAGAATGATTTGATGTCGGTGGAACCAGATTCAGAACCGCGGTTGTTGTTTAGTAAGGCAAGTGAAAGGCAGCCAATGATTGTGAATTCACTCACCAAAGTTTGCAATTTCTTGGATATTTCTGCACAACGAAGGAAAGTAGTGCGTTTGTCGATAACTCCACAGGTCACACAGCATCAGATATGGGCTGGTGCAATTGAGGAGACACTTAAAGCGCTGAAGTCTGATATGGATGTTCTGGATCAGCGGGGTGTTGGCAAAGTTGATAACATAGGACAGCAAGTAGTTGTTACTTGTTTGAAATTCTTAGATACTGCAACTTCTTATGATCCTGAGTCCACTTCGTGGATGCGACCAGCACCTGCAAAAGTGATAAGTTCGCCTGCTTCACAGAAATGGGAAGATGTTCTTGAGATGTTTAATGATCTAATCAGTTGCTTGAGAACTGAAAAGGAGCTAGCTTTGCATATTGCGAAGCTTGAGGTCATGAAAGAAGGCCTCTCTCAAATCAAAGATGTTTTGATTGATAAAAATATTGGATACAGGGAGACTCGTTACCAAGAAAGTTTAGTATCAAAGAAACTATCAAAGACATTAGGCCACTCATCTCCATGCTTGTTCACTCTTCTATTGTATTATCTCTATGGTAGCGTGAAAGATATTGAAGTAGAGCTCTGTGGTGGGGTTTATGGTAATGAGGGAGGGAATAAGTTTTGCTTGTACATGGGGAAAATATTGATATTAGACGAGGAGAGAATGGTTTGCAACGGGGTGAAGCAGCTAGATAGAGCTCTTGGGCTATTCAAGCTCGTGTGGGAAACATCAGGTATGAAAGAATCTTTAGAGGTGCAAGGCCATATATGGTGTGTTGGAGCAGAGACGCGGTCACTTACTTATAAAGGTAACACGTACTTTGTGCATGGTATCAGTCTCTGATTTCTGCCTCATTAAAGGTACTTGAAGAGCACTATGTGAAATGCTAGGCACTCCTCTCCATTCATGTTTCACATTCACAAATTATGTGCACACACAAACATGTTTGTGAGTTCTACTTCACAAAATCTCTTCGTACAATACGTGTAGTTCCTTTTTTTTTTTGGTCTTTACATTGTTATGTTAGGATCATATTTGGGTGCACTCTTATATCACTTCATTTACATCTTAACAACTAGGAGTATCCAACTAGAAATTCAACACTTAAGATTGCCAACTTAAAAACAATTTTGCAATGTGGCTTTGAAATCCCAAGTGCTATGCTTGCATAGTCATAAACATATCTCTTTTTTTCTATCGTAGTGCAATAAATTGCTGTGTTAAATAAAAAACAGCTGATCAGTAGATTGCCCTTTCTGGAATTGTAGTAGTTTTATGATGAGTTTTAGTTGGATGGAAAAAAGTGAATTTTGGAGGCTTCATTCCTATAGATTATAAAAAATTTAGAGCAAAATACAGAAAAACGTTATTAATTGGGCACTCATTAATTGGGACTCACAGTTCGGTAGGAATAAGTACCAAGATCAGATGAACCTGCAGGTTTTACCTACAACTTGCAAGGATAAATTTATATGAATTGTGATAAGTTAGACTGAGGCTTGAATTTTATTTTAATTCTGATTATTCGACATTGATCAGGGATTTCTGGGTTTGAAGTTTGAACCAACTACTAAAATTTTGTATCGTCGGTTAAGTGGGATGCATTTCAATTTTTTTCTCCAAGGAAGGTTGAAATCAAGTTGTTGATCTGTCTTAATGATAATGAGGGCTCTTTTATACACATCAAGGTGAACTTTGTATTTTCTCAGTACTGTGACAGCTTTTGTGAAGTCTGATGATCTTTGGCGCCTAGGTGTAAGCCTGATCATGAATGATCTGAAATTAGCTGAAATATCATAAACCGGATGACCTTTGGGATCTCGGTGTACACAATTTGAGCGGGATGGAAGCATCGTGTTTTTGTGCTCGTGCCAAAGGATGTTGATCTCCAATCTCCATTAGTAGTAGCTAAGGTCTGTCATGTCAAAAGTTAACAGTAGAGTACCTAAATTTGTAAAAGTTTCCCAGCAGAATCCTTTTATTTGACCGTGGGAGCTCTGGACTAGGGGTGCACATGGGTACCAAACCGACCAAACCCCATCCTTTTTTGGGCCGACCAAACCGACTCAATAAAAACCACCGATGTTTAAATGGATTATTAATTTTTTAGGCCGAATAAGTTGGGTTAGATTTGAGTTTAATTAAATTTAACCCTAACCCAACTGATTAATTTTTATATTATATTATATTATATATTGTCATCATACAAATATGAGTGAATTGTAATATTATTTATATATAATAAATATAATAATTCCTAATTATATAATTTTGATTTTGAATGTTTGTAGAGAACATAAACAAAGCCGAGAACAGAGCCGCTTCATCAAATGAGAATATTTTATTAATGTTGATAAGTGATCATCGGAGGCAGGCAGCTTCTGCTTGTTTAAATTTATCTACTTTTATAATATTGTACTATATGGACTATGGACCGGGCTTGTAGTGATGTTTGTGTGGTCGAGTAAAAACCACAAGACTTTGTAATTTAGTTGGTGATTTTGGATGGTTAAATTAGTAGTATTATTATTATATTTTTAACATTTTTAATATATATTTATAACCCGATCAATCCAAATCGACCCAACCCGATCCAAAATATAATTAATAGGGTTGGGTTTCATGTTAATTTTATTTATGAGGGATTAAAATATTTTTAAACCGAACTAGTTGGGTAAGGTCGTTTTTATGGTTTCATCCTGGTCAACCCTACCCATGTCACCATGTGCTATGTGCACCCCTGCCCCGGAGTGTAAATTAGTTTTTTAATTCCAAGGTATTCTCCTTCGACAAATTTTTTTTGCAGGGATATGATTTCTGTTTAGTAAAAAGAAAACAAAAACATAATTAAGACTTATTTACGATTAAGATTCGGAATTCTTAATTATATTATTACTTTAAATACAAGAAAATTACTAATACATTTAAATTAAAAAGAATATATGGCTTTTATTTGGTATGACTAACTATAGATTTATCTTTACAAAATGATATTGGCTGCAGCCGTAAGGTAATAAATTGTATACCATTTATCCACACTCATTAAAATCTAAGGAACTAAAAATTGAACTCAATATATAAAAATATTTATTCTTAGATTAGGTTTGTTTTCTATTTTTTCCAAATTTGATTTGATTTGGATATTAAATACTTAAATATGAATCAAATCAGTATAAGACTTTAAATCGATATTGCGTATACAAACAATTGTCGGGACTAAATATAATTTTTAATTTTGCCCACCTAAACCGAGTCAATTTTTTCTCAAAAAAAATGTCTAAAGACCTTTTCCTGTAGAGAGTGTCTTTCAAATATCCAGGGTCACAAGTTTCATAGAAAGTTGAAGAATTTTCCGGAACAAAAGTATTACAACAACACTGACTTTTAGAGCCTACATCATTTCAGCTTCGATTTTTTAGAGCTCTTTAAGGGCTGTGCAAGAGGTTGAGCTGTGGCACTTTTGGCAATCTTTTTGGCATCATACTTGACGGAAGAGAAAGCACAAACCACGGCAATCAACATGGTTGGGTAGACAAAAACAGCCTTGGTAGGGTCTGTGGCAGCTGGTTTCCCAAGTATTCCTTCTTTGACAAGGCCCCAAATAATTAGAAGAGTCCCAAACATGCTCATCCTCCCAGGTTTCAATATACCGATCAGAGCTCCTGCTACAGAAAAGTAGCTTCCAGCCAGAACCTGAATGTAGATAATTATGAGGAGCTAAGTCAAGAAAAAGTGTAATTAAATGATACTAGCTTATAACCCGTGCAAAACACGGATACTATTAATAAATTATATATTAATTATTTTATATAATTTAAATATTTCATTTAACATGATAATTTTTTTTATTAATTTTTTTTACATTTTTCTATACAATGATGTTTATATATTAATATTTATATAATTTAATGATAAGTCATAATTTTAAATAAATAAAAGAGTTTGAATGGTGATTAAATTGAGTTGAATGTGAGTAAACTATATTAAATAAAAATTATAGGATAAGTAGGATTCTTAAAATAAAAAATAAAAAATATAATTTAAATATAATATAATATTATCCGTGAGGAGTTATACAAAAAGAGGACTATTGGGGATAAAATTGTATGTATGATATATATCTTTTCTAAAATTAGATTTTATTAAAATTGGATGGTTATGATCGTTTCTATGGTTCACCTAAAATTGGATGGTTAGGATCTTTTCAATGGTTCACCTGAGTGTTTCAAAAGAAAGTTCTCTAGTTTGGTTATAATAATATAGTATAGATACCATCTCTTATAGCCTAATTTTGGAATAAGAACATGAAAAGCATATCTCTCATTTTTTACTTTTGGAACAAAATAAGAAGTGAAATTGCCAGCATCAAGAAAGTGATTGTGACTTGTGAAAGCAAGTCACCACAAACAAAACAAATTGAAATACTATACAACCAAAGTTTTATGCATAAGAGAATATCTCACTATCTCAGAAAGCTAGTCATAAATTGAAATTTAAGGAAATCTTATCACACTAGGATTATGAAAGTTTAATAGAGATGACAAGACAATACTAACATAGAGGGTATGATAAATTTACGAAGGGAGGAGAATGCACAAAGATGGGAATTGATAGCTACAGAGTGAGTAATGAAGAGTGGATATGCTACCAAATCGATATTTTATATAATAACCTACAATTTGCCAGCTTTAGGGGCAGGGGTAGAAACAGGGTTCATATTATGCACTAAAGTTGTGTGATAGAACCGGACCGGACCTGCGCTATCTCTTCTACTGAAAGTAATCTCAAGGTAAAAATTAAGTTTTTATACATAGGTGTTGCTGTGCATCACGTCTGCTTGGAACATAATAGCCAAGTTCATTCAGCTCCTAATAAGCCGGCGCTGATTTTAGCTCAGCTAGTTAAGTGAATGGTTAGAAAAAAAGTCCATTCGGCCATTCCTGCCAGAAATTCTAGAAGACTGTTATGCGGGACCCTTCTATTACAGCAATCTATTATTCCCTCCGTCCTATTTTATGCGAGCCACTTTTTTTTCGCACAGATTTCAATGCGAATAATAGAGGTGCTTGTAAATACTGTAATATATTTGTTCAATTTTTTTGTTTTTTCATAAAAATTTAAACTTCATATTTTTATACAAAATGAAAATTTTTTGAAATTATTATTTACAAGTAATTCTACCGGACGCATTGAATTGCATGAAAAGATCAAAAGGTCATTCATTTTGGGACGGAGGGAGTATTAAGTAATAGGGTTTTCTCTTGTTTCCTCACATGTTTAGTTCTTTCTGGTTAGCTAGTGGTTACTTGTTGCTAGAGAGGGGGATGTCTCCTTAGTTTCCATCTTTGCCTTAGATAATCCTTTGTATATTTATTTTTTGATCTAATATAAGTAATAGGGTTTTCTCTTGTTTCCTCACATGTTTAGTTCTTTCTGGTTAGCTAGTGGTTACTTGTTGCTAGAGAAGGGGATGTCCTTAGTTTCCATGATTTGCCTTAGATAATCATTTTATATTCTTTTTTTGATCTAATATAATTTTATTTAGCAAAAAAGTGCAATCAATTTATTCGCATAGGACAGATGAATATAAGGTTGAATTGAACTGCTTTGGCATAATGCAGGAAGATCAAAATACAGATATTGAGTAGACAAACCTCCAAGCGCTGCAGATCAGGCACTGCAGAAGCCTCCTTTGCATCAGTCGAGTTGTAAATTTTTAACACATCGCCCCAGCTTGGTACTGTCATGTTACTGACTAGTCCATTTACAATGGCCCCCGGGTAAAGAAGGGTCTTCACTACAGGAACAGGAAAGATATCACTTGCTATCAACTGAGAAGATGTGACTTCCATTGGTGTTTTACACATTCCAGATTTACATGGTATCCTGATATAATAGTCGGGGAAAAAAAACATTTTTTATAAACAAGTCAACATCATTAACTCGTATAATAGCTAAAAATATATCACTGGCATGAGATATAACTAGCCACTAGTGCCAAAAAAAAAGACGAGTACTAAATTTCATAAGAACAAGTATGTCCAACTAGGACGTGTGGAACAAAAGTGAACAAAAGAATTCAATGATCAACAAAGATACCACGTCAACTGAATGTTCTCAATAACAAAAACAACCAGTTGTGAGTGCCCTGGTGCAGTTTGGCATTCTAGTAGTGTCCGTCTAGCACAGTCCCTTCTAACGAATCTACCATTAGTAAGCATCTAAACCAAACAATCAGATGTCTACATACAACCGTTTGGCAAACCGAACAGTTCAATCAGAAAGAATCAAAGAGAAAAGTAAAATAACAAAAGCACAACATATACTCAGTACACTGAAGAATAAAGGTGAATTTTAGTGATTTGGAAACCATATTATACTCCAGCGGGGCGAACAGACTACGAGCAACGAATCTTTTGCACTTAATTTACTACAGTTACACTTAGGGCTGAAATTGAACAAAAGTAGTTTGTGCTAAATTCGAACAGTACTTGATTTACTTACAAGTTATAACTCGTACCAAAACTCAAAATAAAAATGAAAAAAATATGGCCACGCTTATATCAACTCGTATTTGTCCCAAAAAGTTCGAATAATGGAAGAGTATTCAAATATGTGTTTAATACGATATAATATTACTTGATTAAAATTTTCTTTTTTTTTTAATATTATACATTCAACTATGTTAGTTACATTTAATTTAATATATATTGTTATAATACACTAATATTTGTATAAATTAAATTCGTAACTTTTTTATACTAATTTTTTGATGTAAAGTTTAAAATAAAATAAAAAATATATACATTTAAACTCCCACTCGGTAGTTCACATTCAGCATGCACTGATCACAGTAATATAGTCTACCCAAATTTGATAGCTGATGTTTAATGACTAATTGGAACTCGGAATTTGATATACACAAATCAAAATCATGTTACATAAAAGTAAGAAGTAAAATCTAATCATGCTAATACTCAAAGCTATTCAACTCTCTCTCTCTCTCACCTCTAGGTGTAGTTTACTCGTTTCTACAATATAGTCTCATTTCATTTTTCTACAATATAGTCACCAAATATTAAGAGTAAATCTAATTCATTACATCCCTTTATTTAAAGAAAGTGAGTCTTTTAAAGCCAAAGACCCGGGACCTAAAAAAGACTCTTAGCCGCTAAGAACAGAGTTGAGGTTGCTGTGCTAATTTAAGATGGTTATGGATTGCAAAGGCACATTGTAGCAGCAGAGTAAGAAATTTCCATGAAGGAGCTTCTTAGCGGCTAATTTTGCTTTTATCATTGTAGGTGTATAGAGTAGAGAAGGCATGAATGTACGCATAATAATAACTAACATAAAATAATAGCTCGGTCCATTTACATCCAAGCTCTATCTTCTAGTCAAGTTCTATCAAATTTCTGTGCACTGAATTTAATCTTACATCATCTTCAAACTCACTTTCTTTGTCAATAGTTTCAATTGAAATATAATATAATCAAGAAAAGTGGATCGTGATCTTGTACTGGTGAACTACGTGGCCAAAACTTTTGTGTATGTTAGTATAGGCGCATTTACAGTTTAGCCCTTCAACTTTTAGGGTTCGCACCTGTCTGCGGCAAATGGATGCATCCACTCTTGCTTCAGTTGAACTAATGTCTTGTGTGTTGCACATGACTAATTTATGACGGGCGGACAGGGGATATGAAATCAACACTCTCATATACACAACAATCACACATCATTTCACCTGACAAAGGGGATGTTTTTAGCTTCAACTCCTGTTTCAAAGTTAGGATTTTTGGTCTTCATGAAAAAGCACTCAACTGAAGACACGACGTTAGGGCATGGAGTCAAAGCATTGTTGGAGGGCAATCTTTTCTCCCATTCCTTAAATTATAACTTAGGAGCTTGAATAAGTAATCTACTAGAGTTGCTCTAATGTAATCTCTATATGTAACCTAGTGGATATCCCTCACTGTTGGTAACAAGCCATCGAGAATTCAAGTCTTGGATAGTCGGATGAGACAACTGTGTGCATGAGCATTTCAATTTCTTGTAACTAACCTTTACCCAACCCGAAAAAAGGAGTAATTAACATACCAAAGTGTAATACAATTTGAGAAATTTAAGGGATATAAAACCAATAACAAGAATACACTCAGTTCACATACTCTATACTTAACGTATATCTGCTTATCATGTACAGGATCAGCCAATTTGAACATAGATTAATGCCAACAAATTAAATATCACTGGAAACTAAAGTACATAATTTAAAAAAAATCAAATCTTGTAACAGTGAGATTAAACAAACATTACATAAGAGTAAAATTCAAAGTTGAAAACACAGATTCAAGTGATCAGACTAAGAAAATACACAAAGATTAAGTAAGAAAAGAAACAAAAAATACCCAGATGACTAAAAATGATGATTGACAAGTTAACAAAAATCCCAGATCAAGATTTATAAAAAGATGAGATTTTGTGAGTGAAAAAAAAGGACCTGAAAAGAGGAATCTGAAGAAAGATGAGGAAGAAATAGATACGAGAAGCATATGCAGGGAGCTTAGATATCCATCTTCTTCTTGGGGGTAATGGGGTTGCTATTGGAGATTTATTCATTCTTCAACTCTCTCCTCTCCTCTCTCTCTCAGTAATTCACAGTATTCTTAATTTTCTATTGCAAATTAATTATCGGGACAGATTGAGGGGGCGTTTGGCTTAGAACATAAGTAATAAGTTTTTTTTAAAAAAAAATATTTTCATTTTTTTTAAAAAAAATAATATTTATTTTAGAAATTTAAGACCAAATTTTATTTTTAAATTTAAAAATAAGTTATTTATTTTCAGAAAAAGTACATATATACCAATTTTTTCAGCTTATAAGCTACTTATAATGTTAGCCAAACGGGGCATTAATTAACTTTGCACTGCTCGCACAATTATAAAAAGTGGGACCTGAGGCTGCAGATAAGTTCGACCGAAAAACGCCCAAATTCGAACCGTACTAATTTGTTTCATTCGGTCGTTTATAAGTAGAAAAAGAATGGTAGGTTTGAACATTGCAGTTTCGGTTCGGTTTTGCAAATAAAACCGCGGTCGAAATTGTATGTTTTTTGTTTTAAAAATTGAGAATCATAATCGAATTCTCGATTTTGGTTTCGGTTTTAAAAATCTATTTCAGTTTTTATTGGTTTGATTTCGGTTATAAAATTGAATAAAATAAAAATGACAATGTAAATATATTTACTAGAATTATAAAAGAAAGGTTGAAATTTTCATAATAGAACTTTAAAATTCAACATAATTCAGTAGGATATTAAAAAACAAAATGTGAAAGTGGCAGGGGGCGGCTAATGCCTCCTTGAGTTTCAACAGCGAAGCGAATACAAGAATGAAAACGATAAATTGTATATTAATCAATTGAAGATTATAAATCAGCCACATCTAACAAAATTATATAATCTAAAATTAATTCATGTCTCTTTTGGATTTCTTCCAGTAAATTATAACATCATTTATGTGCCTATTTCAACAGGTAGAGCATGGCTATAACAATTAAATGGGCAGGTCAAATCAATTATTTTAAATGCTTATAAATTATATTATAAAATATGTATATATTAGTTTAAAATTTATACAAATTATATATTATATATTTATTTATTTTAATATTGGTTCGGTTTGAACATATAACTGAAACCAAAATCGAAACCACTCAAACGGTTAGGTTTTTTATTTTTCAGTTTCGGATCAGTTTTTTTCGATTTTGGTTTTTCTCGGTTCAGTTTCAGATAGGTTTCAATTCTTATTCGATTTTTTACTCAATCCTACATTTCGGTTGTACCATGAGAAAAAATGTAAGGGAAAAAAGTTGTTAAAAATATTAGTTTGATAAGTTTTTTTATTTATGCATATTTTAAAATATAATATATAAAAATAATATATTTTTTAGAGATTTTATTCATAAAATTACAATTATTTATTGTAAAAGTTAAAAAACAATTTTTTACAATAATATTGGGGGATATGTTTTCTTTAACAGCTGATTTTTGAATTTTATTAAATATCTTTATGACAGTTTTTTAGTAAAAAATTAATATACTGTCAGTAACAATAATAACAAACAGATTTTAATCCAGTTTAAAATTAAAGACCTAGACAAATATTTTCAATAATATAATAAAATATTAATAAAAAGTAAAACTGTAGAACAAAAATTACATGATATATAAGTGTTTTTAAGTATAAAATAATAATGAAATTTTTATAATTGTATATAATTTTTTATAATTATAATAATACAACAGTGTATTTATATGAAAAAAAGTTCAAACTCGAAACAGGAATATTAATCTCATATTAATATATGATATTAAGTAAAATACGGTATATACTTATAATTATATAATATAAATAATAAATATTATTGGGAATTAAATTACTTTAAATTTAGTTAATTTTATTTTTTTACTAATTTATTATTTTACTTTAAGTATTACATATATTGTATGTACAAAAATTTAAAATAATATATTAAACACTTATACTAATTGAACTTCATAATTTATTTTATCCTATATTATTAATTTTAAAATTAGTAATTTTCTTTGATTTTCAAATTTTATTTTCTATTTAATTTTAACTAATTAAGGAATTATTTATTTATACATTAATTAAATTTATATCATTAATACAAATATAAGTAATTAAATTTTCAATTCAATTTAAGTAGATGTTGGAATTGGAATATATAATATTTAACTAAAGTAGAGTAAAAATAAAATTAAAGTTTATTAAAATTAAATCTTCAAGAGCAGGTTCATGATCCTAGCCGTAAAAAGAGAAGGTGTATAATTGTAATTTACAGCTCCACCGACAGCCACGAGGGATGTCTGGAGAATATAAACCGGTTATAGCAGGTAACCTTAAATATTGTTCAGTGACCGACAGTCATTGTCCAGTGGTTAGTCTACTTGCATATACCCCTCTTTAAACTCGGATCAGGTCAGGCATCGCTGTAAGTTTACTTGCTACCTGTTTAACCGGTCAGAAGTATAAATCTTTTATTTTTCTTTCATCACATCCATATATTATCATCATGGCAAGAACAAGCCAGCTTCACATATGTATGTGAGTGTATGTATAGTCTATAACAAAGTGTAAAGAGAGAGAGAGAGAGGGTGAAGAGATTGCTTGGTAACTTTGATATTATGCTCTAAATGATCAGCCCATTTTGTGCATTTCTTGAATTCTGAGTTTGATTATCAAGATCTTGATCATAAATTAGCTGAGGGGTTTTAATTTTGTAATTATTAAATGGAAGCAAGAGGTGGTTTAGTGGCTGGATCACACAATGGGGATCAGTTGGTTCGGATTCGCCATGATTCTGATTCTGGGGTGGGTCTCTCTCTCTGTGTGCGCGTGTGTGTGTGAATCTGTTTATATTGGTCTTAAATGTACTTTAATTCAGGACTTGTAAGAAATCTTGGATGAGGATTGCTTACTGTGTTTTATTTACTCAAAGTTTTGTTCTTTTTGCAAATTTATCAAATGGGTGCTCAAAATTTTGAAGCTTTTTTTTATTAGTTTCTTGTGTTGTTGGTATTTGGGTTTGAATGGTGGTTGAGTAGAGTGGATCTCTCTTGTTCAGATTACTGAATTACCAAAAACAAATAAAGTATCTGTCTAGCCCAAAGAACTGTTCTTTTTGTTCAAGGATACGAGCATTGATTAATCTTAATAAATCGTTGGAATTTTTGCTTTTTTTTCTTTCTATGAATGCTGTAGTGTTGTCTAACTAGTGAGATCACAAATTTAGAATCTTGGTATTCGTTTCCAGTGGTGGATCTTCTTCTTAATATGCAAATCGGGTGCCAATTTGGCTCATAAATTAAAAAAATTCTTTTTCTAAGTGTAACTTCATACTGATAATGATCTATATTACCTTATCTTATCAGTTTTTTTTAATAAAGTTGGAATCTTTATAGTTAATATTAGCCAAATTGGAATTGTGTTGCATTTTAAACATGTTCAAGTTTTAGATATATTTATGTGGTAGCAAAGTCAGTTGTAGCACTTTTGATTACCATGTGTTCATCAGTTCTCTGTCTGAAACGCAGCCCAAGCCCCTAAAGGATTTGAATGGTAAGCTGTGTCAGATATGCAGCGATGAAGTTGGGCTTACAGCTGCAGGTGATCCATTTGTTGCCTGTAATGAGTGTGCCTTCCCAGTTTGCAGGCCTTGCTATGAGTATGAGAGGCGAGAAGGAAATCAGTCTTGCCCTCAGTGCAAGACTAGATATAGAAGACTCAAAGGTTAGCTTCTTAGTAAAACTGTTTCAGATGGTTCTCATCACTTTATGTTATGTTCTTAATTGAGTAATTTAACAGTTACATAAGCTTATATAATCAGGTTGTCCAAGAGTCGATGGTGATGAAGACGAGGATGATGTTGATGACTTGGATAACGAGTTTAATTATACACAAGGAAATAACCAAGCAAGAGGAAAGTGGCAAGGAGACAATATTGATCTCTCTTCATCAGCTAGACATGAATCTCATCAACCCATTCCCCTTTTGACCAACGGACAATCAGTAAGTATAAATACTGATCTTGACATGAATCTCATCAACCTATTCCCACTCCTGTCGTACTATTCTTTTATATATTGGTGTTCTTAGATTATAAACCATAAAAATGGATCTTAAGGATGCTCTATATGGACAAGTTTCTTATAATATAATTTAGAAATTTTGTAATGGTTTTGACGTTTTGTTCATGCCAGCGTATATCTTTCTGGTTGATATATGGATGTGCACTTTATCATGCACATCTTTCTTGTTGAGTCTCTACGTCCATTACTTGAGAATATGAGATGTATTTATGGGTAAATATTAAAGTGTCACTTCTCTTATAAATTGCATGTTAATTAATATAGTCACTTTGCAAACGAACTCAACTAAGATTTTGTCCGTGGTCCTAGTATTTTCTTATCATTGTTTTGTTATTTAACAACTTACAAGCCCATCACTAGATAACGATTACCCCCTCCCATATTGCATGTTAATTAACATAGTCACTTTGCATACTAACTCAAGTAAGATTGTCCATGGTCCCAAAGTGTTTTTCTTATCAGTTCTTTGTTATTCAGCAAGTTGTGAGCCCATCACTGAATAAACGATACCCCCCCCCCCCAAACACACTTTTGGGCAATGTACATATATGTGTGTTTTTTTCATTGATTATAAAAATATACATTCAGTATTAGTATCATTATTCTTCTCTGATTTGGAATTTTACATATAATTACATGCCATAATGCATTAGGAAAACTCTCTCCTGCAGTTTTTTGTTAATTTAACTGTAATGCTTACACTTGGAAGGTTCAGGTATCCAGTGACATTCGTAGTGCTACACCAGACACCCAATCTATACAGAGTACATCTGGTCCTTTGGGACCCAGTGATAAACATGTCCATTCACTTCCATACATTGATCCAAGGCTTCCTGGTACTGACTCTTTATTTACTTAATAAGTCATATCAATGGCTTTTCCTTCAGGATCTTAATTTTGGTCATATTGGTTGATCATGTTATACACAGTTGTTCAAACCAGTTTGCTGAGGCTTTAACCTAAAGAAATCACGTTTTCCAGTATATTTTATATATATTTGTCTTAATAGAATCATGTATTGCTTTGTGCAGTTCCTGTTAGAATTGTGGACCCCTCCAAGGACTTGAATTCTTATGGTCTCGGAAATGTAGACTGGAAGGAGAGAGTAGAAGGTTGGAAATTAAAACAGGAGAAAAATATAACACAGATAACAAACAGATACACTGAAGGCAAAGGAGGTGATATCGAAGGCACAGGATCAAATGGAGAAGAGTTGCAAATGTGAGTAATAAGTATCTTATTTTATTTCTATATGTTTGTGACTACAGGGTCAAGGTATATCTGCTGATATTATTAGATGGAAACATCTTGATTGTTTTTGCTGATTATGCTTGATAAATAAATTAGAAATTCCTTTTTAATATGGACATGGCCTATATGTTTTCACCAATGTATTGATGATCTGTTTGAATCTCAGGGTTGATGATGCTCGCCAACCCATGAGCCGTATAGTGCCTATCTCTTCTTCACACCTTACCCCTTATCGTGTTGTAATCATACTGCGGTTAATTATCTTGGGTTTCTTCTTGCAATATCGTGTTACTCATCCTGTGAATGATGCATATCCCTTGTGGCTTGTGTCTGTTATCTGTGAGATTTGGTTTGCGGTATCCTGGCTTTTGGATCAGTTTCCAAAATGGTATCCCATTAATCGGGAGACATACCTTGACAGGCTTGCAATAAGGTCAGTTGGTTTTTCTAATGTGAAATACGCCTCTCCGATTGACTGTTTGTTATAAGTGGTCAGTTATTTTGTTTAGTGCCTTGTTTTGATCTCCTTGAATTGGTATTAGTGTCACTATTAATATAGCTTGTTCTTTACAGATTTGACAGGGATGGAGAGCCTTCCCAGCTGGCACCTGTAGATGTATTTGTCAGTACAGTGGATCCTCTGAAAGAGCCTCCTCTAGTCACTGCTAACACAGTGCTGTCCATCCTTTCTGTTGATTACCCAGTAGAAAAAGTCTCATGTTATGTTTCGGATGATGGTTCTGCAATGTTAACCTTCGAATCTTTATCTGAGACGGCAGAATTTGCAAGAAAGTGGGTGCCATTCTGCAAGAAGCACCAAATCGAGCCTAGAGCTCCTGAATTCTATTTTGCTCAGAAGATAGACTACTTGAAGGACAAGATACAGCCTTCATTTGTGAAAGAGCGCAGGGCGATGAAGGTAGGCTAATTGCGTTGCTTTAAAGTAGTGGATTCTGTTTTGTGTGTTCCAAGAGTTACTCCCACGTTTATATAAGGATATTCCTTCCTAAATGGCTGGATAATTAGTGCCATAAGTATTTTATTGGTGCCACTATCTAGTGAATAGTTTCACATCAGCTACTCTTGGTAGAATGTCAAAGTTTATTGGTGAATAATTAGCTGCTTTTGCCTTTACTGATGTTCAAACAGCTACATTCTATAATTATTATTGCTAAGTTTAGTCTGATGGATGTTAAACTTTTCACCTTTATATCTGTCGTGAATCGTGTGTTTTGAATTGATCAAGATGACAATATCTCCAATCATATCTAATGTAAATAATAGCACATTGAATCAAATACTATAGTAGTATGCCATGGACCATGGTCAGTATATGTGAATGAATGTCAGGTATGAGTTCTAATTAACTTGTAATTACGTTCGCTCAAACTTCCTAAGAAGCTTCAAGTTTAAATATAAATGAGGGGGTGTTTGTGAATGCTTTTAGTTGTATCAAAGTATTTATGTTGTAGCAAGATGCTATGTCCTTATTTGGTTCATCTGGGACACAAACTAAGTTGTGAACCCACCGCCTTTCTTCGATTTCTTACTTATCTTGTTGATTATGATCTCGTTTTAAAGCTTGTTCAGGCTTGTTCCATCTGGTAAGTGAAATGGTCTGGTCTCTTAGAGCTCACCAACCCCAGTGCTGAAATGTTGTGCTCAAATTTTATTTAATTTATTTCTTTTAACTATATATGCATAGAGTACAACATGTCTGGTATTTTACTGGCGAGTCTCCATTCTGGACAAACTTTTATACCATTGGTTCTGTGAAGACCTACAATTCTGCTGGTCTTTTACTTGGTCTTATGCTTTATATAAAATGATTCTTGTATTCTTAAATTTTTACCTTACATAATAAAATATTTCGCAGAGAGAATACGAAGAGTTCAAAGTGCGAATTAATGCACTTGTTGCTAAAGCACAGAAAATGCCTGAAGAAGGTTGGACAATGCAAGATGGAACTCCTTGGCCCGGAAACAATCCTAGGGATCATCCGGGGATGATCCAGGTATTTAATGGTCCTTAATGTAATATAAGATTTTTTTTTCCTTTGTAAAGATCGTCACACGACAATTTTTATTTAACGGGGCAGGTTTTTTTGGGACATAGTGGTGGCCTAGATACAGATGGCAATGAACTGCCACGACTTGTTTATGTTTCTCGTGAGAAGCGTCCAGGATTCCAACATCATAAGAAAGCTGGAGCAATGAATGCCTTGGTTTGTCTTTATTATAGCTAAACATATCTTCTTTCATAAGAATCTAATTGTTTCATGGTGTACCAGTTCCTGTGCATGCTTATTAATCTTGGTGTAATAAGACAAATATCCTTGTGATAGAGAAACTGATATGTATGAATGTGATCCTAGTTAGTACTTTACTATGTACTCCTGTCTTACAGAAAAAGTGAAATTCCGTATTCATATGTTCACTGATTTCACAGATGGTGTAGCCATGCCAAATAACTTAAATAGTGCTCCCATATTGGCTTTTCCTTCTAATATCATTTATAAGCTTCTTTCTGACATGAGCTCCTCCTCCTCTCCCTGTTGTGATCATTGGCATTGCCTTGTATTTTATATCAGGAATATAAATTCCTTGGATTAGTTGTTTGTTTGCACATTCTTAAATCAATAGAGATGCAAAGTGTGTACATGTTTGAAGATAATTCTCTTGTTCCCAATTATTAATACTTTAATTAATTGCCCTCTACAGATTCGAGTTTCAGCTGTCCTTACGAATGGCGCATATCTTTTAAACGTTGATTGTGATCATTACTTCAATAACAGTAAAGCGCTTAAAGAGGCCATGTGTTTCATGATGGATCCAGCTTATGGAAAGAAAACCTGCTATGTGCAATTTCCGCAGAGGTTTGATGGGATTGACTTGCACGATCGATATGCTAATCGCAATATTGTGTTCTTTGATGTATGCTCTCTTACAACATTTACATCCCTAATATGCCCATTCTTTGAGTATGATGTTAGGTCGTACCCAAACAATAATATTCCAGAGGGAAATGCACCTAAGATCAAATATTTCGAACCGGCTTTTGTGTAATATGATCATAGTGTTAATGTATGTAGATTAACTTGAAAGGGCTGGATGGCATCCAAGGTCCAGTTTATGTGGGAACAGGATGTTGTTTCAATAGGCAAGCTCTGTATGGGTATGATCCAGTCTTAACAGAGGCTGATTTGGAACCAAACATCATCGTGAAGAGTTGTTGTGGCTCGAGGAAGAAAGGAAGGCATGCAAACAAGAAGTACGTTGACAAGAAGAGGGCAGCGAAAAGAACCGAATCCAATATCCCTATTTTCAATATGGAGGACATTGAGGAGGGTGTTGAAGGTTCGTCTTCCGTCATTTTTATAAATTTTAATATATCTGTTTCATGCTGGGAAATTTAAAGAATGGCTATTCCTTTGGTTGTACTTGCAAGATAACACAAAAAAAAACTTAAAAAATTAGACTGTAATATATAAATTTTGTACTTTATATTTGTTTTTTACCTCTGAAGATTGTGTATGCTCCATATTTTAACTTTGCAGGATACGATGATGAGAAGTCGCTTCTTATGTCTCAAAAGAATTTGGAAAAAAGATTTGGTCAATCTTCAGTTTTCATTGCTGCGACCTTTATGGAGCAAGGGGGTATTCCACCGACAACAAATCCAGCAACTCTATTGAAAGAAGCAATTCATGTTATTAGCTGTGGATACGAGGACAAGTCTGAATGGGGCAAAGAGGTGATCTTTCATAGTTCTAAAATTCTGATTTATGTGATGATACAGGCAATATGCACATTTTGATATACAAGATGCTGGAACGTGACTTTCTCTTTTCAAATACAGATTGGATGGATATATGGTTCCGTGACAGAAGATATTTTGACTGGGTTTAAGATGCATGCTCGAGGATGGATCTCGGTGTACTGTGTGCCTCCTCGACCAGCATTTAAGGGTTCTGCTCCCATCAATCTTTCTGATCGTCTTAACCAGGTTCTTAGGTGGGCACTGGGTTCGATTGAAATTCTACTGAGCAGGCATTGCCCCATATGGTACGGCTATAATGGCAAATTGAGGCCTTTGGAGCGACTGGCATACATTAATACCATCATCTATCCGATCACCTCTATCCCACTAATTGCTTACTGTGTACTTCCAGCTATCTGCCTTCTCACTGACAAATTTATCATTCCAGAGGTACGCAACTGGTTAAACTATTTTGAGTATGGGTCATCTCTGCTAGGAACAGCTGACACACAAAAAAAGCGTTCATCTTTCTAGGAATGAAATATAATCCCCCACCTCTTGTGACAGTGAATATATTCTTATTTCACAATAATGCATCTTATGTATGGTGAAATGTCTATATGTCACATCACAAGATTAATCGTTTTGGGTATCTCCTAAAATTATATCTCCTTATCCAACTGAGTATATACTTCAGAAATCAACACATGGCAACCAAGTACTTAGATCTGATGTGTAAAGCAACTTCCTTGCAGATAAGCAACTTTGCTAGCATGTGGTTTATTCTTCTTTTCGTGTCCATTGCTGCAACTGGAATACTTGAACTAAGGTGGAGCGGTGTAACTATCGAGGACTGGTGGAGAAACGAACAATTTTGGGTCATTGGTGGTACTTCTGCTCATCTTTTTGCTGTCTTCCAAGGGCTTTTGAAAGTGCTTGCAGGGATTGATACCAACTTTACTGTTACTTCAAAGGCATCCGATGAAGATGGAGATTTTGCTGAGCTCTATATATTCAAATGGACAGCTCTTCTGATTCCTCCGACCACAGTTCTTATATTTAACCTAGTTGGTATAGTTGCTGGTGTTTCGGCTGCCATTAACAGCGGATATCAGTCATGGGGCCCTCTTTTCGGCAAATTGTTCTTTGCCTTTTGGGTCATTGTCCATTTATATCCCTTCCTCAAGGGTTTGTTGGGTCGGCAAAACCGTACCCCAACCATTGTCATTGTCTGGTCTATTCTCCTTGCTTCCATTTTCTCCCTGCTATGGGTTCGGATTGACCCATTCACATCTGACCCCACAAAAGCTTCGACAAGTGGCCAGCAATGTGGCATTGATTGCTAAATCATCTTGTCAAGTTAAAGCTCCATTGGTGTAAATAGGAAACATAATATTAAATATGTTACAAGTCATGTTTTACTTTGCTTTTTTTTTTCTTCAAGGAATGTGGTGGAGTGAGGCATAAACAGAGACTTTGTAATAATATGTACACGTTTTTTGTTCAAATTAGTTTGTTGAATGTTGAACATGTTGGAGTCCACTTGTGTTTGATTTATCATATAGGTGATGTACTGTATCAATTTTCTTGAGGAATGTGAACGATAGACTAATAATTTGTGTTTGATCCATTTTAATTTCTATTTTGCATTTGACCCTGCATTTTTTTCACTGAGATAAATCGATCACAATGTAAATATGTAGATAAAAATGTCCTCAATTACCCCTGGATCAACCCAAAGGGCTAAGCAGGTTGGCACCTAGGCCAACTCAACTCCTTGTATAAGTTGTAATTGATAATTTAAGATTAGGTTTGATTTTACATTATTGTAACTATAAAAGATTGTGTTTTAGAACTAAAATCAATTACCCAAAAGACAAGGATAATTAAATTTAGAAAGATGCAAAACAAAAATTTGCAGTTAAACATTATTCTCAAATGGATATCATAATTTCACAGAACATAATTTACAGAACAAGATTATTTCCAAGAGGTTCAACTGAATTAAGGTGTGTGTGGGGGGGGGGGGGATAAGAATGTGAAGGAACATGAAAATACTGTATACTTGAGCTCACTCGTATACTAGACTGACAAAACTTGGCATCAGAAGCTTCTGAACAACGGCCAAAATCAACTCATTTCATAAGCTTCCTCAATAAGAAAAATGACAATCTCCCAGGAAAAGAAACTCATAATAAATTAACAATTAATGAGATACTGTCACTGACTCCAAGACAGTCTGATTGTTGTTAAAAGATTCCCAGTCAACTTCTCTCAGCAAGTTTAACCTTTCTTCTAGTGTCACAAACCCTACTTGAGATCCTACAATATCACCGGTTCCAACAGTACGTAGCAAAACCACAGAAAGTCCAATATCTGGGCCATGAAGCTTCCCTGTTAGCAAAACTCGGAGAGGCATAAAGAGAGATTTCCCCTGCCATGCAAATGAATTTAATGTAAGTTCTGTATTAGAGGAGGTCATATTAGACTAATATTTTTGGCTAATCGGATGAAAACTAAAACAACCTTCCGCTTAGCCGATTTCCCAAAACTCTTCACCCATTTCTGCCATCCAGATTTTCCTTGGTCTAGTGCATCAAAAAGCTCACCACTGTCATATGCAGCTAATAAGCTATCTGCAAATTCAGAAATGCTATCTTCTAGTATAGGTTTGGCTTCGGGACTGCAGAAGCACAAGTTATTGGAGTTAGGCTAGTGATTAAGGAAACCCTTGCAATTAGGGTGTGTGCATCTAATTGATACATAATGCTTTATGACAGTCGATTTACAGATCTCAATTACAAGAGCATAAGTGGCACTAGTATCGTGATAGGTTGTTAATTTGTGATGTTAAAGATGTTGAAGTACAAACTTTCAAGTAATTGAACTGTTGTGGCATTTTACATAGTATATTATTGGAAAATTGGGATAGAAACTAGAGAACAGATGGAAAATGATAAAGTGAAACATTATAGAGAATCAACATTCCAGTTGATAAACATGTTATCATAGAAAAATCAACAAACGGTTTCATTTGTGTACGCACTTAGCCAAGCATGTGGAGCTATTACGAGCCAAACTAGGCATGCGGAAGATAAATGTGTGTGTATGTGCTATGTTGCAGATGATTTAACATACACAATCACTAGGCTTGTAATGTCTGACAAATCCAGAACAAGTAGATATGCATATATTACGAAGAATTACAATGGAAACATAGATCACTGTGAATAAAACACAGGAGAGAGGAACATGTTCGTTGCAATGAACAAGTCGATACAAGTATTTAATATACATTCGTTTAAGTTCAAATACGCAATTACAGGAGTATCTTACGAATAATTATTTCGAAAAAGAATTTGGAATTGAGGAATTACAGCATAAAAAATGAAAATTACTTGATAAAATTTAGGTTACTACATTAGACTGAATACTGAATTAACCGTATACATACTATATTAATGCCAAGCTTCTAGATCCATGTACTACATTACTACATATATATATATATATATATATATATATATAATATATAACTATTAGAACTTCCAGAACCAACCACATCCAGCTGCATAATAAGACTTCTGACACTATTTGGCAAAAAAAAGGTTGCTGTAAGTCTGTAACCCATGATTCTAACCGTAATACTATAGCCTATTAGAACTTTTAAAGCGGATTTAATGAGTGTTGTAAATTCAAGATATACCTTGACAGAGTCTCATATAGAGGGTAAGAAAGAAAGTTCGAAAGCGCTTTCTCTGAATCTGTTATCAAATCAACCGCATCCTTCAAAAGCTGAACAGCCTCCTGTTAATACAAAAGTACTATGAGTTCTCTTACATCGAATACTTTAGAAAAAAAAACAATAAAAGCCTATGGGAAATGTTTCCGAAAGCTAAAAGCCTGAGACATATTAATGTAGAAACTAGAAAGTAGGAATATTGCAGAGGCAGAAATGTTAATAAAACAACAAGATGACGAAGGTCTTAAAGGAAAACTTTATTCAGTCAAAGACATGAATAGTTTAACCTGAAGCAAGTTAAGCATAACAGTATTCCTCCTTGTGCCCGAAGTTATATCATATAGATAATAGATATATGCATTGTATTAAAACCACGACGAATGATGCATATATTTTTACACTTCAGAAACCTGTTGTTGTGATAGTTACAGGAAATATTGCCATGTAATGCATGACAAAACAAATGAACTTCCCTACAAAGCTAAATTGCTTATTAAGGATACATTAACTTTATAAGACACAATACTAATTAAGAGGATCACAAGTATAATGTAGTCCTAAGTACCACACTAATAGAAAATATTCTTATGCTCAATATGCATTTCAAGGGGGAACACACTGCCAAAGCTGGCTTGTTCTATATGGGTTTATAAACATTTATGATTATGGAGAATTTTAAGCAATAGAGACAAAATTACCTCAACAAATAGCCCCTCTGATTCTTTTAGGATCCCAGTGTTCTTCCAGTGATGACCAAGAAGCTTGGTCAACTCTTCTGGCGGAAGTAACCTTAAGTGCTGACCATTCATCCACCTGAAGTATATAAATCGTAAATAAGTGGATATCATCAAGAAGCTATTGAAAATGACTATGCCTTCCATGATTAAGATAATTGGGCACAACAGATAAAAAGACAACTGAACAACAAAAAACACATCAGCAGAAGTACAAAAGGTCAATTCCCAAAAAGAAAAATTCAGGCTCCAACTGTTATCAGGTATGTACAGTTGTCTTAGTACAAATCATTATCACCTAAACTTGGTTGAATCGAAAACAGCTCCACTTTTGTTCACACGCTCAATACTGAACTTCTCAACTGCAAACCACACAGAGAAATAAAATAATATAACTTGTACATTACATTTTAAGAATTCAGATTAACACAAGTTTTCATATTGTACAAGAAGATGTGCATTTGGGAAGGAATGTCTATAGAGGCTAACCAACCTAGTTGCTCAAGGGTAAAAAACTCATTTTCAGTACCATCTCCCCAACCCAACAGTGCTAAATAGTTTACCATTGCCTGAGGTAGATATCCAATCTCCTTAAACTGTTGCATTGCAACACAAGGAGGAATATAGCTACACATGTTAGAATGGATCAATTATATTAAAAACAGAGTTTTTCAGGGTTAAAGAGAAAAATACCTGACCAACTGAAGTTGCACCATGTCTTTTTGATAGTTTACTCCTATCAGGGGCTAGAATTAAAGAAACATGTGCAAAGTAAGGCATCCGAAACCCAAGGGCCTGGAAAAAAATATATCATTCCTTGTCAACTTCTTACCAATACAAAGGGACTATACACCAATAATAAAACAAAATTTAAGGGAGGTCAAGAACCTTATATATTAATGCTTGCCTTAGAGTATTTGGTAAATGCTCTTCTGCTCTGAATATCATATTTAAGAAGAATAGTCAAATAGAAATATAGAATACCGCAATGATACAAGAAAACTTAGTACACTCGCACCAATTAGCTTTAGTTGCATCCTACACTTCAGTTTTTGGTTTTTTTTTTTTTGAATAGTTAGGCTTATAACCTTACAAAGTGAGTACTTGTTCTGATAAATTCTCGGGGTGAGCCAGAGTTGAACCCATGACCTGGGACGACAGAGGATAAGCCCTTACCACTTGGGCTATCCAATCGTGCTCAGTTTGTGGTATGTAAGACTAAAGTAATCCGGAAAAAAATAGCAAGTACTGATTTTTATATCAAACGTATTTTGTGTGTGCTTGATTAATGTGCTATGCACATTAAAGATATTAGTAGCTCGACAAGGGATAGAGGAATTACTCTGATGTGTTTTAAAGAAGTAGAAGAAACACCCGATTAAAAAACGCATCAAGTGGAATTAGCACAGTAAGAATTAGAGAGATCAACATAAGTATAGCTTCGGGCTTACCTTATAACATGGGAGATAGCCATGGTAGCATCATCCACGGTAACACAAAAATTATAAACAGGTTGACCATTGCTTCTCATAATCACAAAATCTCCTAGCGTATCCAAGTTCCAGATTACCTATATTCCACTATCAAATCATAAAACTAACAAAACAAAAACTTGCTATTGGCCAATAGTGAGCAGACATATGTTACAAACAAACCCTTTCCCTATTACTTAAATAAAATATATCCCCATTGTGCAGCTTACCGATTAACCAGCATTACCTAAATCGATCAATGTAAAACTAATATGTTAATTATTTTGGGAGCATTAATAGTTTTGTTTCGAGGATAACTTTTCATAATATTTATCTTCATCAAAGTTAAAAGCGCCTTCAACACCAAACTTTGGCTCCTTACAACCTTCTCTTCACAGAAAAGATATTATAAAAATCGTTCAAAACTTTACTGAACAAATTTAAAAATGTCAAAATTCTCGAAAATTTTGAAGATTATTTAAACTATTGAGGAGCTGAAAAAAGGCATCAACAGGCAATGAAAATGTCAGCAGTAAGATCAAAATCTGGTTAACTATGAAGTTTAAATTAAAAAAAAAAATAGTACTCACTTCCCCTCGGATAAGATCATTAATTTTCATACTTCCTTCCTTAGGCACGCGAAATCTATATGTAAATGGGCTTCCCTTCCTCATTTCTTCTTGTACTTCTTCATCTGTAGCACTAGACCACTTTCCGGTGTATACTGGAGGCAGCTGCTTTGACTTTGCAATCTCTTTCATTTCCTCTAGCTCCTACAAAAGTTAACATGGTCATCTGGAAATACATGGAAATGACTAGCAGTAGCTTAGCATAGTACATAAGAGTCCTGAAATGACACAAAAAGAAATTACTTAAATGACATGTTCTCTAGGGGCTATAATAACAAATGACCAAAATGATAACTGCAGTCAAAACAGAGGAACTATCTGACTGGAAAAAGAAAGGCAAGATAAAACAAGTAAACCACAAATACTACATACAATATGCAAACATATCCAACCTCCCTAGTACCAAAAAGTATGGAACAACCTAAAAGCCATTTATTGGGGAAACATTAGAAGTTTTTGGATATATACAGAAGTGTGTTACTCTGAATTCTGCAATCAAATGTTTTGCTGGGTTAGAAATTAAAAGATGAATACATGATAATCATCCCTTTAAAGAAAACAATTCAACTCCACCTAATATAATAGATGCCTAAGATGAGCAGAGATGGAAAAAAGGGTAAATAATATAGTCCACCAACATCTTTTGCACCTGAGATCCAAAAGACAGATATATAGCTTTATGTTTTCTTCCATGAACAGAATCATCAACCGAATAGTTCGTCAATTACTGATCCACCTAATTTACTCAAATTATATTGACCACTACCCACAATTGTAAATTATACTTCCAAGTTCACTAGATATGAAGTTAATAATTGCTATTAAAAGAAAACAAGACAGAAAGCGCAACAATTTGCTCGTTATACAAGTATAGTGAGAGAAACTTCAAAGTTACAAAGCAGATCTTAGAACCTATACAAAGAGGAAGAAGATAATGATAAAATCAGAGAGAAAAACATGAATAGCATGCGAAGAAATAAGAAATGACGAATAACTACATAGATGATGTTCAATAGAAACAAAGGCAAAGAAAAGAATGTAGAGGAGAAGTGCACAAGGCTGCAGGTAATTTTTGCTGAAAAGCACTCAATAGCCTAGGCAAAAGGTTCATGCCGCCCGCAAAGGTTGGCTCAGTTGGTTAAAGAGAGGAATATCATCTTCTTAGTCACAGGTTCGAATCCCACGGGAGGAGAATTTGTGATTATGCCATCTGGGTCAGAGTCTGTCGCACTTGTGCGGTTTACCTGGTTCACGTGGTTTGCAGGCTATTGTGTGAGCCTGTGGGTTTACCCAGTGCGCACCCAAAGGGTAGCGGTTGCGGGTTCCCACAGTAAAAAAAAAAAGGTTCATGCCTATCTGAATATGCTCCCCCAATTCACAGAGCACAAAAGTGTACCCCACAGGGCCTCGGGCCTAGAATGCAATTTATATTACAGACCATAAATCTTGACAGTAAAACCTCCTCATAGCCCTCACTCCCAATCAATTCGAAGCTAACTATTAGCATAGTTTACCTTGAACAATTAACATAAAGATACATTTTATACAATAGCCTGGTAAATTTCGAAGATACCAAACAATATCTTATCTTTTCAAGGTCGTAATGAGTACCATAAGTGGATTTCTGAAGCACCGCAACTATTGATTTAATATAGGAAAATTATCATCAACTGATGGTACATCCTTTTATAGCAATTTTCACAAAATATTATATGGTGCAGACCACTGGGATGTGGTTTAATATAGACGCTGTTTAAATGAACTATTTAGTATTCACGGGTAATATTTAATTATCTATGAGTTTAACAACTTACTTCACTAGAACAGAAACAGCGATAAGCATGACCGGACTTCAGAAGCTCCTCGGCGTATTCCTTATAAAGCGCATTTCTTTCAGATTGTCGATATGGACCATAATCACCACCGACATCCGGACCTTGAAAAATATACAACATGACAATTATTATTATTATGCCTGTAATTATCCCTGCTTGTAAGTTGAACCCGCCAATTATCCTGTCTGTAAGCAAATGACTTCACCTATATGTTCTATTAACATTTTTTTTGTTTTAATGGATTGTTTTTCCCTTTAGGTAAGAGAAGGGACTATGTTGAGGGAAGGGGAGGGGGCCTTGTAAGTCAGAAAAAAACGCCTGGTGATTAAGAACTGGATAGCCTTACTTTGCACCATAGGGGTGCTTAGCTAAAAGAAAAAGGAAAAGCTTTCGCACCACGTAAGTGAAGAACTTTTCCCATAAAGTGCCTATAATGTAGCAGCAGACAAGGAAATACAAGGACGTAAAATCTCTCTAGTCCCTTGTTCAATGTATATTAAATGAGATATTGCAAGTTCAAAATTAAACATTGCTTCTGTTATAAGGTTATAGGATCAGTATTAAATGACATGATACACTGGCTGCAAGTATAATCAAACTTCTTTTTGAGGATTAAATGTAACAATCCTTTCCGGAGACAAAAGGTTAATGCTGCACAGTAATAACTATACAAAATCTGTTTTAATTTACCTAATATGATCCTCCAAGTCAATATCCACTAACTTGAATATACAAAAGAGGAAGGGGTAGTAATGAACCTTCATCCCACTGAAGTCCAAGCCAGGAAAGATCTTGTAAAACAGCTTCTTCAGATTCCTTGGTAGACCTCTCCAAGTCCGTGTCTTCAATTCGAAGAACAAACTTCCCACCTTTCGACCTGGAAATAGAAATCAGATTTAGTAGAAATAAAAAGTTTTAATGATGAAGAAGGAAAATGATAAAAGGGATTGAGCAACCTAGCAAATAAGTAATTGAAGAGAGCCGTTCTGGCGCCTCCAACATGGAGATTTCCAGTAGGAGAAGGAGCAAAGCGAACGCGAACAACATTGTCGTCTCTGTCGACAGAAGATCTAGAAGCAGATACTACTGACAGACATCTATTACTACTTGCACGAAAAACACATACGATATTGTTGCTTTTGCGACAATGCAACAACGAAGGTGACAGTGGTAATGTCTGACGTAAAAAAGGCGGCGCCACCTCTGCAATTCCACCCCTAAACCTCATCCATGGTATTCTATCTAACAAACTAGGCATTTGTATGCTTCCAACTTGCATGTGTTCTGAAAAAGACTAAGCTATCAATATATCAAGTGAACAAGTCTCTGCACACATGGATTACATTACACAATACAAAATCAACAAAAAAGCATATAAAATAAAGAAAAATATTGCTCCCTCGTCCCAAATTTTTTCGTCTTGTTTGACCTTTTGTGCTCAAATTGACCAAACTTGACTACAATTTACATATTATCCTTTTATAATTTTAAAAATCTAAAAAAATACATCTTACAGTAGATTAGATAATATATGTATTTTTTAGTCAAAATTTGATCAATTTAACCATAAAAAGTCAAACACGACAAAGATTAGAAAACGATTCTTTCTATTCATAATCATGGTTGTTAAATGCCCAAAGACGCATCATCGTCGAAGAGAAGCACACAATAATACTATGAGCAGAATCACAACCTACATATATGTACATTATCATAGTAGACAATTTTAGATAAACATCATCAAGTACAATATATAATAATTTATAAACACAAAAACTAGTTAACATTATATCACATGGAGTTGTTTTTACATTTATAAAATTCATAATTAAAAGACAGATTAGCTTGATCATATTATGCTAACTATATGAATCTGCAATTACATTATAATATAGTAGCTTCGACTAACAATTATACAAATATAGATGTATGTAAACAAATTATTAATAATAATCATAACGACATACAGAAGTAAAGGAGAAGGCACCTTGTGAATCAAATGATAAAATTAGGATGTGTGTATATATACAGATAAAATATATAGATATAGCACCTTCAGTAGTCAGCAAAAGCAGATAGGAATAGCCTTATCCATGTTCGTGCTGTTAAACCCGACCCGATTCACCCCTTTTTAATTTTTTTGAAATTTTTATCATTTCCCATTTAAAATTAGGATGTGTATATTAGTTTATATACTTTTTTTTGAAATTGATATGAAATTTTTTTTTTCAATTTTAAAAATTGAAATTAATGCTATAACATATTTTTATTTATATAATAAGTAGAATTTATATTTATATAGTTTATTTTATGTTATAATGAATAGGATTATATTTAATATTTTAATTGAATAATATATAATCTAAGTGATCAAAGACTAATTATATAATAGCTTATAACCCGTGTGATGTAATATAACTTTAATTAGAGTTTGTCCTATTGTAAATATGTAGAAAAAATTATTATACAAATTTTGTTTAAATATAATAGCGGACGCGTACTTTTAACAATTAACTTATTATCAAAAATAAAAATCTCCACATATTTATCCCGTTAACGCGTGAATATGTAAAAATAAGATATGTTTTTAAAGTTAATGTAATTTTGACCTCTAGTTATATAAAGTTAACTCTCAATTATAAAATTTATGTTAAAACTGTTTTTCATCTCAGAAAAGGATTTTCAATCTTTTATGTGATAGATATACTGTTAAAAACGAGTAATGGTTAATACAAATATTCACGTTATGGAGAGTTTGTCTTGGATACTTAGATTAAACTATATTATATTATTATAGAATATTTATGTTTAAAAACATATATGGAACTAAAAAGATCTACACATATACATGTGTAATATAAATGTAGTAGGGAAATAATGAAGATGTAAAAGCAAATGAAGATGTAGAAGCAAGGGATGAGAACGTACGAAGAATTGGTGGAGTACTCAAAGAGCTTGCCTTTGGTAGAGAAGACAACAAGAGCAACCTCAGCATCACAAATAACATAGATCTCATGAGTTTTCTTCAACAAACCACCTTTCCTCCGTATTATTTAACCAAACTAGGGATTTTTTTCCATCTTACCTAGGTGAATTATATAAAAATCTTAACCGTCCAATTTTAGGTGAACCATAGAAACGATCATAACCATCCAATTTTAATAAAATTTATTTTTTTTAAATAATTTTTTTTACATATAACTCTATCCCCGATAGTCCTTATTTTATACAATTGTTTGTTAGTAATTGTGTCCTAGAGACAATATTTTTATGTTTTAAGGACAACATTTTATTATTAAGGATTATGTTTTATTGATTATTATTTATTTATTTATCATGTCTTTATTTAATGCGTTATAAATGTTAGCATAATAAATGTCCTTAGAATAATGATATGTATTATATATTTTAAGTATGCGACTTAAAAATGAGATTATATGAACATTGTCATTATTCCTCAATATCCCTAGTCGAGTGTTGATATTTTAGGATAATAATAATGCATAGAGACTAGTATGTTTGTTGACTGATAAACACATCTCATTGGTCATAGGTATGGTAATATTAAAGTAAAAAACATAGGTGCATGTAAGAGTACATGGCACCGGACTGACCCGCCATGAGATTCTACATGTTAAAAGTATCATAAGTTATTCTCACTGTGATAATGGTATAATGATCCTAAGACCTGAAATTATTATATTTCTATACAAGAATTAATATATTTTGATTACATTAAAAGTTACATTTGACCAGGTGATGATAAAAGTGAATATTGGGTATAATATGAATCATATGAGAAATATGAATGATGAAGATGAGATTTAACCCTCATAATATATGACTGATATTATTGACCTCTTATTTGAGTGTGACTATGAAATGCACGGTCGTGCTCAAATGTTGATTTGATTTAATAGTCTACTCACCGATCAAGAAAACTAAGATTAAATTATAAAGAGGATGACACGATACATGTCTCAAATTTAATCTAAAATATAATGGTTAAATAGATTATATTACATGAAACATTATTCACGAAATGTTTAATCGAATCACCGATTTTATTATTACTTGTGTAGCATTGATGTATTACTATATGCCACTGATTATTTACAATTTTAATTAGATATTAAAATTATTGTCAACGTAATAGTAACGTACAAGATCACACACAAAGAATACTTGAAGGATAAATAATTTAAATTATGAATTTAAATTAAATAAATAATTTATTTTAGTTATGATATTAATTAAGTATGACTTAATTAATTAATTAAATAGAATAAATGAATTACTTAAACTAATTCCAAAATTAGTAGTTAATTAATTAAGTGAGACTTAATTAAATAATTTGAAATTTTGGATTAGTATTAATTATAATTAGAAAACTCATTTATCTCTCTCTATATAATCTCTTTATGAGCTGATTTAATAGAAATATACATATTTTTATTAAAAGCCTAGCCATTTTGAGAAAAGAGGAAGATAAAAATAGAAGCATTTTCCGGGTGCTAGTACACATCAATCTTTCATGAAAAGTGTTCGTATGGATACCGTAGAGCGTATATCGCGAGAACGGAATACGTGGCGATTGAACAAGTTTTGGACCTCCATTAATGAACTATTAAAACTTTTTAAAGTATCTATTCTTTATCTCCGAATTAAATCTTTTGTTTTCGCATGAATCATGCGAAGGGTTTCGATTTTTATTATGGTTTGGTTTAATTTTCGTGTTTATTCCATTGCGTTTGTACCTCGAAACCCAACTGCTCACGGATAATATTATATTATATTTAAATTATATATTATATTTTTTATTTTATGTATCCTACTTATTCTATAATTTTTATTTAATATAGTTTATTTATATTCAATTGAATTTCATCACCATTCAAACTCTTTTATTTATTTAAAATTATGACTTATCATATATAAACATTATTGTATAAAAATCAATAACAAAATAAATTATCATATTAAATGAAATATTTAAATTATATAAAATAATTAATATTATAATTTATTAATAACATCTGTGTTTAGCACTGATTATAAACTTGGAATGAAGTGATTAACTCATTAAATTGTCGTAAAGAGAAGATGTGATCATAAATTAGTATTTTAAAATCCCAAACTTATTCACTTAAATAAATTTCACGAAAAATCTAATAAAAACTACAATTTCTCAATATCCAGCAATTTACAATACAAAAATAAAAATATAACTCAAATATACAAATTCAAATTTAAATATAATCGTTACAGTTCATCAAAACCAATAACTCGCACTCTTCCCAAAAGGTAGCTCATCTAATAATGAATACCTATCGGGGGAAATCAAGAAACATAGACCGGTAGTGAGCGAAATGGTTATATAAAAAAATGGATAAGGTGAACAAAGGTTAAATGATGACAATATGAATATAAACTGAATGATGAGACAACGAGTAATAACAACAATAGGAGAAGAAAAAATTCAAGGATTAATTCTTAAATGAGCAATATTAACATATACACTTAGTTTTAAAAAAAAACAAAAACATATACACTTGAATTCTGATAAAAATAAACTTACACTTACACCATATATTCTTATCACTTACAAATTATACTCAAATAATTTAGCTGAAAGTCAATATACTTAATGATATGAGAGACAATCATACACTTATAAGATGTCCTATATTTCGGTTCTGCAGAATATGTAGTCATCAAAACTTACAGGAGCTTGCATAGAACAAATCAAATGCTACCCAAAATCTTACAGGGGCTTGCATGATACAAAACACATGCCACCCAAATGGCCAAAACACACATACAAAGTAGTCATGACTCAACGTGTCCCATAACTCCGGCGATACGCCCATACTATTTAAATATACCTTATAGGTGGTGCCAAACACGAGATTCTCTCCACTCATGACGGAGTCTTGCAATGTCTTCCAAGTCATACATATATCACAAAAAGAGTGAAAATATCTTATTTAAAGTATCACACACGTTAAATAACATTCAATAGTGACTATTAAAATCAAAGAATATGAACCACAAGAAATCTAGATGTCACAATCACAAGAATCTTATTTTATCGGTCTTCCCTTTGACCATTTCTTCTTCTCTTTATTTCTTTCTCTTTCTATTTTTTTCATATGGCTGCTCCTACAAAACTTACGTATCTCTTGTTTTTCAAAACCCTAACTCATTTTTCTTTTCTTTTTATCTATTTTTTCTTCTCTTATTGCTAATATTATTTCTAATATTAAATAATAAAATATTTTAATAATAAAATAAATATAACTAATAAATCAATAATAACTCACTAATATTATTCCTAATATTAAATAATATGAATGTTACAGGTATGTTAGAAGTTCTATCAACAAAGTATGGGTTGAATTAAAATAAAAATCGAATTAAGGAATGTCATACTTGAATGTAATGTTATCAATATGATTTGATTGATAATTTGATTAATAACAACTGTATTATAATTTGATTAATGCAATATTTCTTGTGTAAAATGGATAGAAAACACAATATCTCACTCAATTAAGAAATATGATATTAATAATAATTTAAAATTAGTTTATATTATACTTTAGTTTGAAAATTTTATATAAATCCTCACTCTATTTAATTTTTTTGATTAAAATTCAAACTTAATTCTAATGATCACACACATACAAATTTATATCAAAAGATTTTTGAATAACTATTAAATCACTATAAATAATATTTTGATCTTAAAACTGAATTCAACTACTTAACATTTCTTTCCCGCACAAAAGCTGAACAAATATTCATAAATTTTCAATATAATTATGCAAGAAAATACATAAATATTATATTTCTTATGTAGTTTTGTAATATATATTTTATTTATTAACAAAATATATATTAAATTACTGAATTTAAATAATAATAATAATATATTATTTTTTAAACAAACACTGATATATGTCGTTCCCTATTTCCCTTTATATATAAGGTCCGAACCGGTAAAGAGAGAGAGCAGCAAAGAAGAGGAGATTAGGGTTTCCAGATAAATTAGGGTTTGTGAAATTAAGCTAAAAAATGGAAGGCATCACCGAAGGAGTTAACAACATCAACATCACCGGAGCCGATTCCCAGAAGAAAAGCAACCGCATTCAAGTCTCCAACACTAAAAAATCTCTCTTTTTCTATGTCAATCTCGCCAAGGTCTCTCTCTCTCTCTCTCTCTGTATCTCTATACATGCATCGTGTACTATTACATACGTGATTTAATGTTTGGACTATCAATGTTGAATGTGTATGTACAAGTGGATGCGTGTATGTTTTCTACAATCAGTTACGGAAATATCTCGATAAATTAATACTCCATTGGTTAATATCTTGGATTATTAAGCAATGTATTTTGGTCACAATTATAATAGATGCGAATATGTAATGTATATTTTATGTCGATTAATCAATGAACTATGTTCAATGAAATTCGCTGTCTCGGGAGTATTAGTTTATAGTGGTTTTACTGTTTTCGATTTAAAGTTTGGATTTTGGCGGGTTTGTATGGGAAGAATGTTGGAGGATCCTTTTTTTTATATGTTTATTTGATTTTACTCCTTTTTCTTATTTGACTTGTTATGTTCTTGTTAGTTCGGGAAAGAGTCTCTTTTTTAGAGAGAAGTGATTGCACTGAATGAGAAAAATTCTTTGATTTGGGTAAATATCTGTTAATGTGGTAACTATTTCCAACTGATGGTATTATGGTATAATCTCTATATAATAGTTTGACACTCAATTTAGCATTTAAGGAGTATCACATTCACATAACCAGGTTTCTTAAAGAACAATGGTGGAACTTAGTAACTAACAGATTAAATATTGTAAAAGATTTATATGGAAATGAATCATATCCTTTTTATTTGTATTTTTTAAAATATAGAAAGCTTAGTAAATATACGAGTTCATGTATTGATACATATCGTTTTATATGTGTTCTTGTCAAACTCCTTGAAAGCAAGAGCACCTGAAATCTTCATATCTCAATTGTAGTGAAAATCTGTGGTAGGACAAGGAATTATAGAATTATACTCATAGAGATTAAAGATAGCGTAGAGTGCATTAAGGACCCATAATCCTCTATTCCAGGATGTTTCCACAAGGAGAGATAGAAAGAGGCATGAATATAATAGATATAACAGTTTTCTTTCACCCTGCTTTATGAGCGGGATATACTGAGAATGTTGGGTTTGTTTTTTAGTTTGCTTTCAACAATTTTGGACATGACTATATGGAGTTATTAAAACCCTAATTAGGAAAGGTAAGTTATCATCAAAATTAAAAATAGGTATACAAAGCCCAAGAACAAAAGATCATAAGATGAATGTAGTGAAAATCACTAACAAGCATACAAAAGCCACGGTGAATGATGGATACCATCAGCTTTGTATCCATTTGGCTTCACATATTATTTGACTCTTGAGACTTTTTAAATATTTTGACAAGGTTATTCAGCTTAGGTTTTTTAAAGGTAGTTCAATTATACGTATGTAGTCTATGTTCTGTGTATATCCATTCTCTATATCTGGTTTAAAGTAAAAATTAGTGTATCCATGTATATATCCTCTGTCTGTGTGACAATAATGCAAAGGCTAGCCACATATAGCTGAATCGTGAAATTGATGACAACAAAGAATGATTTAAAATTTAGATACTGTTTATCTCACTTCTCAGTTCTCAGTACATAATATTGTAAATAAATTTGATGATTGTGTACCAAATTACCAATTTTATTTCTTAGTCAATTTTGGTGACTTGTGTATGCAGAGGTTCTTGCAGCAGTACAATGAAGTTGAACTTTCTGCACTTGGCATGGGTATTACTTCTAATCTCCCTTTATTTTAAATATTTCATTTCTGTCACTTTTAGAATTGCAATAACATGACTCTGTATTGATATTGACAATTATATTACTAGGATTTGTAGAATTACCCATTTTTTCGCCATAGGTATGCAACAAGGGATACTAGGAAGCTAACTATGTATGGTCCAACACATGGTGAAATTATTTCTACTATGGTGATTTCCACAATCTGAAATATATTGGTGAAAATGTAAAGAGAATTTTTATGCGCAAGACAGTTTGTGTATAAATTTTTTTAACCAAGAGCATTGTAGATGGCTTATACCCGGATAGGATGAGAAAGTTGACTGAAATGGAGACGTCTGGCATGTATCATAGCAAAACCTAAATATGCACAAGTAATATCTGGATATGAGCTCAATAATGTGAAAGTAAAACCCTATATAATGTCCACAAGGTCAAGAAAAATTGTGATTGTACACATCAACTTTTGGACCTTAGCTGACGTGTAATTTGATAATGTTGAATTATTGTGGTACTTCCATGTGATATAGTTGAGATTCTAGAAGAAACTGAGAAGTCTATAACTTGCATTATAAGCTAAACTGTCAGGAATGCAACAGTATTGTAGTATAATAGCACCGGAGAATAGTAGTAATAAGGGTTTTTGGGTCATTACTAAGTCCATTTTCTGATATTCATAACCATTATGCATAATCTGAATACAAACTTCTCTACTATATAAATAGACTCATAGACTAACTCAGTAATGACCAAATACCCTTACTTCACCTATTCCCCACTGCTATTATACTACACTACTGCTGCATTCCTGACATAAACAATACAGTTATTAATAAATTTAGCTTCTTTGTCTTTTGTCGTTTTTGTGATAAAATTGCACTGAGTGCTTGGTTCTTTAGTTTTTCTGATGGCATGCTAAATTATGTGATCATTCCATCTAATCTCATTTGTTGTATGCGGAAATATTTTTGCTTTTGCACGGTTTCTGATTAATTTTACACCTTGTGTCATTTACAGCTATTGCTACAGTGGTCACTGTTGCTGAAATCTTAAAGAACAATGGATTTGCCGTTGAAAAGAGTAAGATTTCTTGCTATAAATTACTTATGGTTCTTTATGTGTTTTGTGAATACAAAAAGAAAAAAATAATGTGTGTGTAAATCTGTATATCACTGTCAAAGCCCTATTCAATTATATGTGCATGTTTGTGTTATGTCAAATAACAGTAACCACTGAACCTGATGTGGTGTTAATATTAAAAAAGATTTCATGATTTATCAAAGTTTATGGCTGGTGGTAAAGATTGGGACAAAGCAGATATAAGAATCTGAGATCTTGCATATTTGTTTTTCTGTATACAGAGATCAAGACGCTGACCGTTGACATGAGGGATGAACCAGGAGCAAGGCCTATTCCTAAAGCAAAGGTAACATACAAATGCATCCATCATGAACATTGATGATTAATGATTCATATCACCTATTACAATTAAGGGTACAATGTTTCGATTCTTCCAAAATAAGGACACCATGCTTGCATGATCTGCTCGAAGAGCTAATTTTGGTGCAAGAACAGGATGAAAATTCCCTAATCATTTGTGCTCTATTAGTTTCATAACTACAGAAAGCACCAAGAAAGTTGTCATTTACAGTCTGTTGCTGGGTGCTGAACCTACTAGACTTCTGAATTCTGATCATGCTGTGTTTTTCCATCACTATTGAGATCCTAGTTGCTACCTTCAAAAAATATAGAAGTTACTAACAAAAAATAAAAGTAGTATGCTAGAAACTAAATAAAAATAAAATATACCAACTTAAACCAATTCGAATACTCAAAATGTGATTCGAGACAAATTATTTTACGCAGTCATCACTTCCTGTTTGTTAATAGCTCAGAATGAGATGATCCTCCATGAGTAGACATAATTTGAAGTACTGCATGGGTGGTTTATGCTTGGATTGACATATCACTTAAAAGTGACTATCGTTTAAATGAATGGTGTAGGTAGCACATTGGGGCAACTTTGAATTTTGTTGACTCGTGAGATTCTGCCTTATCACCTGGAGTTTGGAAATTAAGCAAAAGGAAAAGAAGAAATTTAAGTACTAAATAAAGCTTGGAGTTCATATAGACGGCATTTTTGAATAGCAACTGCTTTTGAAATTATTCAGTCCTAAACTCCTAATTCCTCTAATTCGAGCTATATATTAATTTTTAGTTCCCAAGACAAGTGTCATGTTTATGTTCCATCTGTTTCATCTCATACCTGTGGCACACTACCTCTAGATTTTCTCTATTCTGAGTCCAAATTGTATTTTCAATCAATACGTGACAGATGTTATTTAATTTTGTGTGTGGAAGATAAACTTATATTTCTCTTTGCAGTTCGAAATATTGCTGGTTAAGACTGAGAAGTTTGAAGAATTGATGGCTGCCGAGGCAGAAGAAAAAGAATTTGCTGCAGACGGGGAGGAGCAGAACTGAGCTAGATGGCTGTGATTGTGGCCTGTCATTTATAATGAGCATCAGTCTTTGATCTTCCATACTCGAAAAAGAGGGAAAAAATATTAGCTTAACTACTTTGTTGCATGAATGTTCTGTTAGGGGAAAAATGGTTATTATATTAAGTATTCATTGCGTCTCAGTTCTGTTGTTTTAGAATTTTGTACCTAGTGCGATGCTTTAGGATTTCTTACCACAAACTTGGTATAAATAAACTAATTATCAGAAAAACCAACTTTGTGGGCGAGCCAATTAGCATTTCTGTATTTTTGCCTTATGTTCTTTCATTGTTCCTTTACTATAGAAAAACCAAATCTGCCAATTGCTAGAGTAATTTATGCATTATGTTTTCTGTATGTGCCAGCTGCTAAAGTTGGGAATTATTAAAATTGGAAGTGATCACATGATTCTGTAAATTACATTCACATGCGACTCGGTGATCTTTCCTGATTTATTTAGTTTGCTTGACACCATCTAGAAATTTGCGACAGAAGGTGGGGTTTGTGGCATTGAGTTTGGTTCGTATGTTGCTCCCATTACATGATGATTATAATTTATAGCGAAAGTGAATAATCATCAGATCTCAAACCAATGCAATACATTTGTGCGTAATATATTTGGGATGCTATAATCACCAGCTCTTAATATCAAATATGTTTGAAAATATGTCAAAAATAAGTACTGTATATTGCAGAGTGTAATTGTGATGGATAATAAGATCTGTGCAGCATTGTGAATAGTAACAGTACTATTTTTTTTGTCAATAGTAACAGTACTATTTATTTTAATTAATGATCGTTTTTTCTGAATTTATAGTTTTTTCAGAAAAATAATTACCTGCACTTCTACCTGCCAATTCTCTGAGATCTTCTGTTTCAAAAAATATATTGGCACTTAGTATGGTACATCAAACATGCAATTGTTAAGCAAAGAGCTTGGGTCCATTCATTAGGGACATTCAGTACTGTACTGTTAATTACTTGTCATAAACAAAGAACATGCAGTCTGTGTTTTCATATAAAAATGTGTTGGTTGTTACAATTGATGTGCTATATAAAGAGAGCAGAAGAAAGATTTACGACAAATGAGAATTGTAAGAGCTGAACAATGACAGTGTATTTTGTTCTAGTTGTAAGTGAGAATTGGATGGAACTATACAAAGTTTGGCTTTAATTTGTATAGTTTCCTCCAATATCTTATTCCCAACTTGTGAACTGATTGGAGTTTTGTCACACATTTTTGCTTTTAAATTTAATTTTGTTCTATTTGTAAGTAAGAATTGGATGGAACTAAACAAAGTTTGCTCATTAGATTACTAGTTCAACTTAGCTTTATTTGTTTGGTTTCCTCCAATATCTTATTTACAAGTGATTGGACTTTTTTCCATTCAATTAGTTTCTTTCAGTAGGGGTTGTTTACACTAGCAATAGCATGAAGCTCACTCTTGTACACTTGCCTTCCACTCACCGCCCGGACTTGCCCTGTTTGATATAGCACAAGCAGTATAGTCTCTGATCCTATCAAGACGGTTTCTATATATGTTGCCATTACTTTCCTTCTTGGAAATTTTCCCGAGTTTTCATCAATGTGCCATAACTCATAAGCAAAGTAATTGGTGGCAGGGAGTAAGATTTAAGAACCTTGGTAGAGTTCTACAGTTCCTTGGTATTTTCACGGATGTGTCAAATAAACTATTGTTGACATCCTTCTGCAAATCCAGCAGTTAATTGCTATAGTTATATACCAGGAGTTGAGATGTACAAGGCTGAGGATGAGGAACACAATGGGAGTTCCCATGGTTACATGGCCAATGCATTCCGACCAGCCAAGAAATGAAGAAATGCTGTGCTAATAAGTAATAACCAAGTTACTCCTACCACTGTCAAGGACTGGGCTCAAGGGAATGAATTAATGGAATATTTGATAATCGACAATGCTGTAAAAATGTTAATGGCATCTAGAGAAGGGGATGAAATGAGGAAGAGAGCTATGGAGTTCAATGATGCCATCAAAGAATCCGTGACAGAAGGTGGAGTTAGTTGCATTGAGTTTGAATTGTTTGTCGCTCGCCATTACAAGATAATTTTTAATCGGTAGAAACAGTGCATACAAAATTTGTGCAGCACTATAAATTTTATTTCAAATAGTGATTGTTTTTTGAAATCATTATTATTTTTTCAAAAAAAAATTTAAGGTCGAATATTATTTTTATTCAAAAAAAATTTACCCGCACTTGTACCTGCCAATTCTCTAAGATCCTCTGTTTCAAGAAGCGCTTAGTAGGTACATGAAGAATGCAATTGTTGAGCAAGAGCTTGGGTCCATCATTAGAAACATTTAGTACTGTACTGTTTTTTTTTGTTTTGGAGAGACTGTACAATGAATGCTGTCATTCAAAAAAAGAACATGCAGTCTGTGTTTTCATATAAACTGTGTGGTCTGTTACAATGGATGTCCTATACAATATAAAGAGAACAAAGGAAAGATTTATAACACATGAGAACTGTAAGAAGCTAAATAGTTTTGTTCTATTTGTAACTTGTAAATTGAGCCTTTAATTCGTATTTGAATTATGTTATAGTTGAGAAATTGAATGTTGGCTAAATGACCTAGTTGGATGATTAAAATAATATATTTGTTGATGCTGTAGATGTGCAATTGAGAATTTTTTTTAAAGACGAGATTCGACTTCCAAAATACCTTATTAAAAATTCATGATAAATTCCTTCAAACAAAAATTCACGATAAATAATTTTGAAATTGAAAGAATAATAGATTTTTTTTTCAAATTAAAATATATAAAGAAATCAATGACAAATATATAAAATTCATTAAAACACAAAATATCCAATCACTATTTAGCAAAATAAAAAATAAAAAAACCAATTATTATTTTGCCACATTTCAAGTTTCTAACAAAATAAAGCAAATAATAAAAGAAAGAGTTAATCACACAAAAAACAATCAACTTTGATATTGTTAGCAAAAAAAACATCCAAAATTATTTTTGGTCGATTAACACAGTTAACTTGCATAATTTCTGAAAAAAGTAAAAAGTTTTAACCATGATTAAGTTAAAATTTTATATTTATGATTCAACTTTAATATTATTAAAAAAAGATTTTCAAAATTATTTTTGACGCATTAATACAACTACATTTTATAAATTATTAAAAATATAAAATTTAACCATGATTTTATTAAAATATAATATATATATACATTAAAAATGTAATATTTAATTATATTATTTACACATGTTAAATATTTATTATTAATATATATATTTATATTTATATTTTCTTATAGTAGATAATTAGAATTAATATATATATATTACATATTTGTGGATAAATACTATGTTTTAAGAAAAAATTTAGCTATATTTATTTAGTTGATATAGAAAATGGATATTTTAAATTATAAAGGACAAAAAAGTATAAAATAAATTTATTATTCTCATCAAATATCAAATTACATATTATAATTTAAATTTAATAAATTTATATTTTGTTAAATTTTAGGTGAATATTATACGTAATTGTGTATTTTTTTTACGTTTTTAAAAAACTCGGCACATACATATTTATTTAAGTTGAGTTATATATTTTTTAAATATATAATATGAGATATATATTTCATATTTAAAGATAAATATTCTATTTTAACTTAATTATTAGTTAAGTTTTATATTTTTCATAATTTTGATAAGCTGTTTGTGTTAAATGATAAATATGATATTTTAATCTAATAATGATTATTTTTTTTACATTTTTTCACAAATTATATAAACTGATTGCGTTAATCCATAAAAAATAATTTTAAATAATTTTTTACTAACAATATCAAAATTGATTAATTTTTTTGCGTGTTTAAGTCAAGAAAAAAGAAAATATCTGATACACAATTTGTTCGGGTGAGGTCCTCGAGGAATACTAGTAATTATTCCCAAATTGTAGGGGTAAAAAAGTTAAATAAGACTTGAAAGCTACATTCGTAACTACATCGGGAACGTCAAAACCCTATTTATCATCGCTCTCTCTACTTGTTAAATTTTACTCTCTCTCTCTCTCTCTAACATTTTCTCTGCAGACGACGACGCCAAACCCTAACTCTCATCAATTCTCTCAGATCTACACCAAAGGTCCGATTATTATAGACATACAACTGTTTTGTATCTATATCTTATCCTCAATTTTATCATACACTTCTCAGATTTCGATTTCGCGTGCTTATATGTATGTATATGTGTGTGTATATGCAGGATGGGCGAGAACAAGGACAACGACGCGTACGAAGAGGAGCTCATCGATTACGAGGAGGAAGATGAGAAAGCTCCCGACTCTATCGCCGCCAAAACTAACGGCGAGTCCGTTAAAAAGTAATCTTTTTTTTTTAATTTTTATTTATGATTATAGTTTTAATTGAGTTTTTTGTGTTATTGAATTTGTGTTTGATTGTTGGAAATGAATTAGTTGATGTAGATCTGGAGGTGTGATTAAGGAAATTTGAATTTTTGAGAGTCGGTTAGATTGTTTTGTCTGAGTTGATTCGATTTGTTTAAGAGTAGTTAATTGGAGGTTAGTAGTGTTAATTGATTAATTATTGTGCGAGTTTAAGGTAAAATCGAGTGAAGTTTGGGAATAAGTACACGTTGACTTTATGATAGGAGAACTGGCTCGAGTTTATTTGGAACGAAGTGAATATTTTTATCTTTATACTAAATTTAATTGTCATTTTGAATAGATGAAATATGGTTTATGTCGACAAGTTTAATTATATATTGCATGTTTGGTTGGGTTAAGTGTTTTACTAGTAATGTTCCGCACTACTTCCATTGCCAGCTGTAATTTTATAGTCATATCTTACATTTTCGATACAAGGAGGCACTCATGTCTGAAAAATTGGATTTTTATCAAAGAACATTATTACCGGTTCAGGTTTTATTGGAATGTGAACTAGCAATATAACCTCATAGTTTGTTATATTTCAGTATAGCATCTACTATGTTGAATTGTTGATGATCTTTTTCAGTGTGTTATATGTTATCTGCAGCTTATCTCTTCATTTAGGCTTTTGTTACGGAATTTCATGTTGCTTTTAAGTCATTAGGTTTTCCTACCATGCTTTTATCAGATAAATAGAATAATTTTCATTGGCGAATGACATTGTGTAGTGGCATGTTTGCTTGCTTTACAATGTCATCATTATTTTCCCCTTTTTCTAATTATTCATATCTAGTTCAGAAACAAATTTCTTATGCGTTGGGCAAAACAGATTCAAGAAAACTGATACCCCTTTCCCATTCTTGAATGTAGGGGATATGTAGGCATTCACAGTTCTGGATTTAGAGATTTCCTTTTGAAGCCAGAACTTCTGCGAGCTATTGTGGACTCCGGGTTCGAGCATCCATCTGAAGGCAAGTTATTTATTTGTTTGCCATTTAAGATAGATAATAATAATAATCCTATTCCAAGTGAATAGTGCTGGGCAACAACAGTGAGTGATATTGACTAACATTTGGCACTAAGATAGATTTAAACTCTTGAGAGGGATACAAATTGTCCACCTGTTTTCTTTATAAGGTTCATATCTAACTTTTAAACTTGGGTTTGTTACAAGTGTTATGCTTCCTACTACAACAACTTTATTCATGTACCTATGTGAATTCTACTTGTCGCACACTTCTAATAGTATGTCATATTCCCTAGACCTTGTACATATTTATATTTATTGAGGAGTTATCGCCTTACACTGCGAGAGGGGCGCCTTGTGAGCCGGGCCATTTAATCTATTTGATTTATCCGTCGCTTCTAAAGTATTCACAGAAGGTTCTCCTAATTGCTTGTTTTAGTATGTTAGTACCTTGCTTCTATCTTTTAGGTTGACTTTGGGCTTGTTTAGCAAACTAACTTGTAAATTTAAAGTAACATTTTATTGGTCTCTTTTTCAAGTTAAAATCTTAACATTTTAACTTGGCTTACCCAGCCATCCATAGCTTTTCAGAGCCACCAGGACCACTAGCACTATCCATATTTTGGCAATTTGGTACCAAATTGAAATTTTACACTTTTAACCTCCAAGTTAGTTATCTGTAAATTTGTTGTCATCTTTTGATAACATGTAAGTTGTACAATTGAAATATCCGTAAAGACGACTTTGAAGTTTTTCAATAATGCTTTTATGGTTTCCAATGTTTTGTTTATCTAGCTTGTTGGCATGTCTATTAGTTTATAAGGATACATACTGTGAAATATATCTTCCCATTTGGTTAGCACCCAACTGCGACTCATATGACTGGTTCCTCATACTCCAAAATTTGACTGATTATAGTTTTTTTCCAGGTAAATAACTATTTTCTCCCCCCATGACTTGGAGCAGTAACATGGATTGGAATTTGGTAAAACCTTTTCACTGAAACTTGGCTTCAATTTATTTGGTTCATCAGTGCAACATGAGTGTATCCCTCAAGCTATATTGGGAATGGATGTTATCTGCCAAGCAAAATCTGGAATGGGAAAAACTGCTGTTTTTGTTCTCTCAACATTGCAGCAAATTGAGCCTGTTGCCGGTCAAGTTGCTGCACTTGTTCTATGTCATACAAGGGAATTGGCTTATCAGGTACGAGTCTCAGTTTGTCATTTCTGAATCATATACATTCTATTTTTCGTGCGTGATCATGTTCGCCCTGATTTGTCTTATGCTCTTTCTGACTTGTTTCCTATATCCCTGTTATATGGGTCGGATCTCTGCACATTCTGAAGATCTGCCATGAGTTTGAGAGGTTTAGCACCTACTTGCCTGACATCAAAGTTGCGGTCTTCTACGGGGGTGTCAATATTAAAATCCACAAGGACCTACTGAAGAATGAGTGCCCTCATATTGTTGTTGGAACACCTGGTCGGGTACTTGCACTTGCAAGAGACAAGGAACTAACATTGAGGAATGTGAGGCACTTCATTCTTGATGAATGTGATAAGATGCTTGAGTCGCTTGGTATGCACAATTTTTATGCGACCTTGAACTTGTTACAGATCTTAATGCAATGCTCCTATGTCCTGTGACTTTGAAAGTCGTATTTTTAAATTTTGTTGTCTGTCTCTCTGTGTTGCAGACATGAGAAGAGATGTGCAGGAAATTTTTAAGATGACTCCCCATGATAAACAAGTTATGATGTTCTCTGCAACATTGAGCAAGGAAATTCGTCCTGTCTGCAAGAAATTTATGCAAGATGTAATATTCCATGGCCAACTTTACTATAATTTCAAGTCACAACCATTTCCATTATGCCAAATCTCTGCAGGCTTTAGCCAGAGATTAAAGAAGCAAAAATTGCAGCACCTTGTACATGTCTTTTTTAATATAGTTCGTGCTTACATTTTTAATCTTGCAAGGGTGGTGCAGCAACGGAGTATTAGCCAAAAGATAATATCATTATATTTATTCTGATTTTTTTCATGAAAAAAATCAGAGTTTAGTTGGATTGTATCTTTAGGTTTTTATTCTTTCTTTGTGTTGTTTAGATTTTGGGGATAATTGTGGGCTTTGATGGTAACACATATGGTGTGATTGTTGGGGGGTGGGTGATTTAGGATATAATATCTATAGAGCTGTATTTGAGGGGTGTAAGGGTCTGCCAAATAAAATATACTTGCAAGGAGAAACGTCGGATGGATTGCAGTTTTGGGTGGTGGAATTTACATCCCTCTCATTTTGTAATGGCTTCCATTAGCTTCAGCAAAGCTCCTAATATGCTTACTGTACCATTCTTCCTTACAGCCAATGGAAATTTATGTGGATGATGAAGCCAAACTGACCTTGCATGGTCTTGTACAGGTACTTGTCTTTGTTTAATTTTTGAGCTTTACTTCCTAAAGAAACATTACCTTATCCTTTATCATTACAGCATTACATCAAACTGAGTGAACTGGAGAAAAATCGGAAGCTAAATGATCTTCTAGATGCCCTGGATTTCAACCAAGTTGTTATATTTGTCAAAAGTGTTAGCAGGGCGGCTGAGCTGAACAAATTACTTGTTGAATGCAATTTTCCATCAATCTGCATCCATTCTGGCATGTCGCAAGAAGAAAGGTATGTAATGGGTTTTTAAAATCACCTTTTGCACATGTAATGATTATTTATAATTCACTTTGTATTATATAATTTGTTGCCAGATACATAAATACATTTATGTGTAACATACAAGGAGCCATCTGATTTATCTTGACATGAATATAATATGTATCAGTTTAAAATAATCAGTCATGCTAAATAACTGTTGGTACCACCATCTCATTTTATTAGACATATATATACATGTTTTTGTAATGCACTTGTACTTTGCCTCGATGCATATGTACCTGTCTGAGTTATATTAAAAAATTCAGATATCTTAAAAGAAGATTTTTCATAAGGTTCTGGGTTTCCATGTTTTATTGATTTTAAGTGCAACTTTGGTCACACTAAGATTTTATAGAGGAACTTCGTCAAGGAATCACAGTTGCTGTATATACATTGACACTGTAGTGTTGTGGTTTAGGAATGTCAAAAACGATGTATCTTTTCTGCTTTCTTCATATTTTTGTAATGCACTTCTCCACAAATGTGTGATTGAACTGTATATTGGCAATTTCCTTCTCCTTTATCGTGCTATTGGCTTAATATTATAGAAATGTCCCTAATTTCAATACTTCTATCTGCTAATTGTAAAATTGGCTTAGTATTGTTGCATGGCATTCCACTTGCTTTTAGTGGATTATTTTGGCCTTGCACTTAGATTGATAGCAGTGTGCTCTTTCTGTTGATGTCAACTTGATGTATGTGGTTACTTATGATGATAGTTTTGTGGTGATTGCGGAAATAATTTGGATGTCAGTCTAATTGCATTGAATTTTGTAGGTTAACGCGCTACAAGAATTTCAAAGAGGGGCATAAAAGGATTCTCGTGGCAACTGATTTGGTTGGTAGGGGCATTGACATAGAACGGGTCAACATTGTCATTAACTATGATATGCCAGATTCCGCAGATACATATCTTCACAGGGTACAAGCTCTTTGGCAATGTCAGTGGTTATGCAATTTAGCTTTTTAGTAATCCTGAGCCTTTTATTTTGTCATGGCAAAGGTGGGTCGTGCTGGTAGATTTGGAACTAAAGGACTTGCAATCACTTTTGTAGCTTCTGCCTCTGACTCTGATGTGCTTAATCAGGTTAATAACAATCATTTGTTTTTCTGATTTTATCTTGTTTGAAATGGTTAATGTTATAACCATCCGGTGATTACGTGTTTTCAGGTTCAGGAGAGGTTTGAGGTGGATATAAAAGGGCTTCCTGAGCAGATTGATACTTCTACCTATAGTATGTCTTGCATCCCCGAGAATGTTTACTTAAATTTCATCTTTACCAAAGTAAATCTTGAGAATGCTTACTTAAATTATTCGCGTATTTGAAATTAAGTGATTCAGTTCTCTCCTACCAAGGGGAAAAGCTATTTTGTCAGTAATCTTGTAGATTCAGAGGCAATTAAGCTTGTAATAATTGCTAAAATGACCTTGATATAGTAAAGCGATGTGCGGTTCAAGTCAGTAATCTGTGTTGTGTTTTAAGGTGGTGGTTGCTTTTGCGTGCAAGTACATGGCTTTGACTTGTGCACATTTATCTTGTTTCAAAGCATCGTCAAAAATCATATTGAGCATTTGAAATACAACCACTGTTTTTTATTTGCCTTTTATTTTTGTTTCATGCCATTAATCATCATCATTCTGACTGGATTAATATGTTTGTTATGTAGTGCCTTCTTAATGTTGGTGGCAAGCTTTTGGCAAGGATTGACGAGTGGTCGGCAACATTGGAAGATCACTTTTTAGTATCTTTGAATTAACAATGCTTTGTACTGTATTAACTTGATTATTCTGCAGTAGTTTACCACTCTATGCTTTCATGAATCGCATAAGTATGTTTTTTTAGAAACTTTTAATTAGACTGCAATCAGGATGCAGTGATGCTTGCGAGGTTAAGTTAATTTATAAACAATAGATTCGTTTGGCTTTAGAAGTAATGTCTTGTTGTAAAATTTTGAATTTATCATTATCGTCCTGAAATATTGTCTGATATTTTGGGATAAATTAAAATTAAGTTGTGGCAAAGTCAATTTGTTTTAAATAGTTTTGAAATTAATGGTAAGTAATTTAATACCAATTTCCAGTTTCTAATAATTACTCCCTCTGTTGTTTTAAAAGTCGTTTTGATTTTTGGTACATATTTTTATGTACCTTGGTAAAAATTATTGTTTTTAAAATTTTCTATTTTTGTATTAAAATATAGATTATATATTTTAATTCAGAGAAGGAAAAATATATTTTCTATTTTTGTGTTCCAAAAGCGTGCGTTTCCAAAAGTCACTGGTCCGGACAGAATTGAATATTCATGTGGTCAATTTGAGATCATTTTATTTTTCGGATTTCGAGTTGTCTGGTATTTCATTAAGATATATAACTTTACGTTGGGTATTAAACTTTAAAATTCAGAGTCTTTATTTGATGAAAAGAAGATGAACAAACAAGACTGAAAATATGTTGGAAATTTGATAAATGGCAACTTTAATTTATTAGAGTTGAGTTTTAGATACTTGTTCATTTGCATTTGATAAATGCCTCTTTTAATTTATTATAGTTGAGTTGAACACCAATACTAAAAATGCAAAAATACAGGCTAGAATCTTGACAAAACACAAGCAACATTTATTCATTAATATATCAATTACAAAGAGATAAATCTGGAATCCACTACAAAACATACAGGCTGCAAAAGCTCTTAAACAAAAGGTGACTGCAAAATACTAGGTATTGGTAAATAAAAAACAACCCTCCCAATAGGAATAAGGTTGTACATAGCAGAGACTGAAAAGCTCAGTTGCCATGGCCAAAACCCAGGAACAATAGTCAAGTCCGTCAATTGCAGTTGCAACCAAAAACAAAGACTCGTGGAACCAAATCAATCAGTAAAGACAGATAGAAACCTAATCATAATACATGACGAGTATTGACTCAACGTAAAAGACTAGGTAAAAACAGAACTCGACAGACCCAAAGACATGAGATTCAAATCTTTTAACATAGTTCAACAACACATAGCCAATGCTGACCAAACATATGATATTTATCCAAAAACCAGAACTCAGCATCTGTTGTTATCAGGAAAACGTGGTCCACAGAATGCGACATCCCATATTTGCAGGGAGCCAAAAATTCTTGAAACAGCTTTCTAGCGAAAGAAAACTGCAAATAAAAACTGCAACCACGTTACCTGGAAAAAGGAGGCTGAGTATCTGGAATTTGGACTACGACAAACCAATGACTAGACCCAAGACTAAAGAAACTACGCAAATAAAAGTGGCAGATAGAACTTATTATGTTCAACACTGTCTTTACCATCTGCAAGACAATTTCATGAGCAGGGTTTTTCATTTCCTTTCCAGCTTATGAGAGAATATCACACCTCCACAATTTCTCCACAAGCAGATCAACCATGCCATTGCTAACTGCAGAACATTGCTTGATATTAAGTCCAACAAGGGTTTCGCCCAGCTTTAGCAGAAATGGAAAACTTTTGTCAGAAACTAAAGGGCAATTCGACATGGAAAGAATCTGCAAATTAATCTGGACAGCACATGCCAACGCTGCAATGCCAGAATCGGTAACAACACATTTGGAAACATCAAGTTCACTTAGCACCATACAATTCTCAGCAATAGCTACCAAGCCAGCATCAGTTACTTGCCTGCAACCATCAAGATTCAAGACCTCAAGAGTGCTACCATGCCCCTTGACAATAACTGAAACTGCTTTGTCAGTCAAATGTTCACAACCGTTCAGATTAACTTTTGTCAGACCAGCCTCACAGCTCTGAATGAAAGGGAGGAAACTCTCATCTGTTATTCCACGAAGCCCTGTAAGGTTCAGACGTTGCAATTGAGGGCAGATTCTACCCAATATGGCCAAGCTCACATTACCAAATCCAGGGCAGTCATGAACGGATAGGGATCGCAATGACTTGCAGGGAGATATAACGGGGAATTCCATGTTTGAGTCCTTGATGCCAAAACAGTATGCCAAAGAAAGAGCCTTAAAATTTTCACCACAGTCTAAGAGCGCAGCAAACAGCCCTGATTGGGTGATCCTGTGGCATTCTTCCAACTGTAAGCTCTCAAGTGACATACAAAGCTTGGCAAAAGAAACCAAACCATTGTCTGATAGGATAGCGCATTTACGAAGGTAAAACTGCTTCAAGCTTGGGCAACCTTTTCCTATTGCTACTACCCCCAAATCAGTAACTCCTTGGCAACAGTTAATGGTGAGTGACTTCAATAATTGCAAACCTTGACCATTACCCATTACCCAAAATCCCTTCTCAGTTACATTTTGGAGTCCAACAAGAGCCAGGTCTGTGAGAGCCTTTCCATAATAACCAATGACAGCAAGAGACATATCACTGATGTTCAAGCTCTGGAGGATCAACTTGGTTAGGGAGCTGGATGACGAGACCAGATTTGCAATTCCTTGATCACCAACAAGCGGACAATTTTTTATTGAAATGGTCATCAATTTGTGACAGAGCCGACCAACAGACTGAAAACTCTCATTACCAATGCTTGAACAAGATTCAATTGTCAGAGAGGTCAAATTTGGGCAGTTGTTTGCAACAGCCAGCAATGCCTTGTCGGAAATATTGGGACAACAACGAAGGTCAAGCTTCTCTAGCATGTGACATCCGCTAGCAATTTCAGAAAGGCCTTCATCATTAATAGAAGATACATTCCACAGAGACAAGACCCTTAGAGAAGGACAACCACGAGCAATAGCCTTGAGGCCAAAGTTTGTGATCCCACGAACTGCATTGGTTCCTTTAATAGAAAGCTTGCCCAGTCCTCCACGGGTACTGGTTCCAATAGCAATGGCAGCAAGTCTGACATCAGTAGCTTTCTTTCCTTCCAAACACCTAGAAAGGTATCCATCACTTTTTACTTCTGGATCTTCAATCAATGAATCAACTTCATCAATATCTGAGCCAGCAATCGCATCCTTCTCGGTGGTCTTAGAGGGCTTGTCTATCTTAGTGGGAACAATTTCTTCCTTGGCTTCTACAGAATGAGAGATTTCAGTAGGACAGATTTCATCCTTGCGGATGCTACTTAACAGAGCAAGCCAATGCTTGGAAACACAAGCACATGAACTTCTTTCTTGTCCTCCAGGAAGACGTCTGAAGACCTCAAAGATACATTCATCGGGAAGAACATCAATTGAGGTTCGTTTCTCTTTAAGTGTTTCTCCAATGAATTGAAAAGGGGCACTGATGCGGGACCTCTTAAGAAGAGGCATATATACATCAACATGATGATAAAGAAGGCTTGTTTTTTTCGGATTAGGGTATATTGGACCCCTAGGACAAAAGGTAACATCTCCTGAACAAATATGTAAAAAAGATCAGTACATCTAACTATATATTTCTTAACAGGTATAAACTAGACATTTATAATCTACACATGCTGATCCGCTTTGCAGATCAAAGCAATATCACTTTATAAAACCAAATCTAGGCTAAACAGCAATTGTCATTGATAAATCTAGATCAATTAAAACAGATTCAGGAACCATTTATAATTTTTAAAGACATAATAAATAGCAAAAGAGAGAAAAAAAATTAAAATAGCAATCTGTTTGTTTTTTGAAAGTTTAGAAGCTTGTAACAAAACAATCAGTATAAATAGAAAAAGACAACAAAATGGTAGCTTTTACCTATCATCAATCACATACAAATTTTCGGATTCTAAGATCAAGTTATCAAAACATTTTATGCCTATCCTAACATATATCATACCCTGATCAACACAAACACACACACACACACACACACACACACATTCAAGACTGCTGAATAGGGTACCAGATTATTGTAAATCAACCTAAAACAGATACTTATAAAGCATGAATCTTTAACTATTATACATAATCAACTACACAAGAAAAGCATAAGAACTTGCACACACACACACACACATGAACAGAAGAGAAACTATAGCTAAAAACAAATAAATTAAAGCAAAACCCAAATCAAATAGAGAGTTCTAACCACTAAATTCCAAGACTTTCGACATGAATCCAATTGAAGATTGAAGCTTTGAAACCCTCTAAAGAGAGCAAAAAAGGTGAGATCTTTAATCAACAAGAAGATCAAGAAACTATGAAAATCAAGAAACAACAGATGCATATGAGAAAAGGGCTAGCAGATCATCACAAAAAAACCCCAAATTTAATAAGGGGAAAAAAGGGTAGTGGAAAAAAAGAAGAGAAAAATGAAAGGTTGAAGAGAGAAGAGGTGGGCTTGTATGTATATTTGGTGTTAGATATATTTCTTTGTTGTGGGGCAATCTTGTTTTTTAATGTCAATTGGGTAGGAAAGAGTGAGTGAATGTGATGTGTATATGTAATAATATTGTATGTACACATATGTATGTTGTAGTACATGCAATGTATCGAGTCCTGATAATTCAAGTCTTCGTTTATGTTCAATGAATGATTCCCATTTTACGTTGTTTCCCACCAAATTTGCAATAAAGAATTAATGAGTGTCGAATTTTATTACTGCATGTAGTTTTAGACAAGTAGTGTTTGTTTAAGCAAGTGCCATTCCCAGTCATATGGAAAATATTTTCAACAAGTAAAAGAAGAGTTAGACCATGCAACTTTGCATGTAAATAATTTATAAATTAAAAATATATATACATTCTCAACTTATAAGATAGATAAATTAAACTTAAATTTAACATTTTCATCCAACACCTTTGATTTGAATTTAAAATACTACTTGTAAACTTTACATTTATATTTAATTTATTACATTTGGATTATTCTACTTCATATTTATGTTCAATTCAAATTTCGAATAAATCCAAAGATGATAACGGATACACACAAACATATGTAGACATTCACTGGCCAGCCAATTTTAAGAAAATATTTGTGTATCACAAATAAAATGTCCACAACTATAATAAATTATAAATCATATATTCATATCACAATCAGTAACAAAACAATCAGTAATTCAGTATAAATAGCAAAAGACAACAAAATGGTAGCTTTTACCTATCATCAATCACATGTAAATTGCAACAACAATTATATGATTCTTCGGATTCTAAGATCAAGTTATCAAAACATTTTATGCCTATCCTAGCATATATCATACCCTGATCAACACACACACACACACACACACACACTCAACACTGCTGAATAGGGTACTAGATTATTGTATATCAACCTAAAACAGATACTTATAAAGCATGAATCTTTAACCACTATACAAAATCAACTACACAAGAAAAGCATAACTCTCTCTCTCTCTCACACACACACACACACTCAAGACTGCTGAATAGGTACTAAACTAATGTAAATCAACCTAAAACATATCCTTATAAAGCATGAATCTTTAACTATTATACGAAATCAACTACACAAGAAAAGCATAAGAACTCAAACACACACATGAACAGAAAAGTAATTAGCTAAAAACAAATAAATTAAAGCAAAACCCCAATCAAATAGAGAGTTCTTACCACTAAATTCCAAGACTTTCGACATGAATCCAATTGAAGATTGAATCTTTGAAACCCTCTAAAGAGAGCAAAAAAGGTGAGATCTTTAATCAACAAGAAGATCAAGAAACTATAGAAAAAACAAGAAACAACAGATGCATATGAGAAAAGGGCTAGCAGATCATCACAAAAAAAACCCCAAATTTGATAAGGGGAAAAAAGGGTAGTGGAAAAAAAGAAGAGAAAAATGAAAGGTTGAAGAGAAAAGAGGTGGGCTTGTATGTATATTTGATGTTAGATATGTTTCTTTGTGGTGGCCTGGTGGGGTATTCTTGTTTTTTAATGTCAATTGGGCAGGAAAGAGAGAGTGAATGTGACGTGTAAATGTAATAATATTGTATGTACACATGTATGTATGTTGTAGTACATGCAATATTGCAATGTATCCAGTCCTAATAATTCAAGTCTTCGTTTATGTACAATGAATGGTTCCCATTTTACGTTGTTTCCCACCAAATTTGCAATAAAGAATTAATGAGTGTCGAATTTTAGACAAGTTGTGTTTCTTAAAGCAAGTGCCATTCCCAGTCATATGGAAAATATTTTGAACAAGTAAAAGAAGAGTTGGACCATGCAACTTTGCATATAAATAATTTATGAGTAAATTGCAAAGTGGTGGCTGAACTTTACACTCATTTTCAAAAAAATGGCCAGACTTTCAATTTTGCAAAATGGTGGCCAGATTTGCCTTTTTCCTTTCAAAAAGGTGGTTGGAGGCGATTTTCAGCTTTTTGACAGGGGTAAAATGGGAAAACAATGCTAGAGACCCTAAAAATTATCTTAAAAAATCTCCAAATTAATATGTGTCACCATATGATTGATTATATTCGTAATAAATTATTACGAATATAAGCAATCATATGGTGACACATATTAATTTAGAGATTTTTTTGGAAAATTTTTGAGGTCTTGAGCATTTTTTTTCTATTTTACCTCTGTCAAAAAGTATTTTTTTCTATTTTACCCCTGTCAAAAAGCTGAAAATCGCCTCCAACCACCTTTTTGAAAGGAAAAAGACAAATCTAGCCAGACTTTCAATTTTATAAAATGGTGACCGAATGCGAATTATTATTATTATTACGAATATAATCAATCATATGGTGACACATATTAATTTGGGATTTCTTTTGGATAATTTTTAGGGTCTCTAACATTGTTTTTCCATTTTACCCTGCCAAAAAGCTGAAAATCGCCTCCAGCCACCTTTTTGAAAGGAAAAAGGCAAATCTGGCTACTATTTTACAAAATTGAAAGTCTGGCCACTTTTTTGAAAATGAGTGTAAAGTTCGGTCACCATTTTACAATTTACTCATAATTTATAAATTAAAAATATATACATTCTCAACTTTACAAGATAGATAAATTAAACTTAAATTTAACATTTTCATTCAACACCTTTGATTTAAATTTAAAATATTAATGGTAAACTTTATATTTATATTTATATTTAAGTTATTACATTTGGATTGTTCTGGTTCATATTTATGTTCAACTCAAATTTCGAATAAATCCAAAGTTGACGACGGATAAACACAAAACATATGTACTTCACATTCACTGGCCAGCCAATCTTAGAAATATTTGTGCATCACAAATAAAATGTTCACAACTAAAATAAATCATCTTTAGAGCAATTGTAAGTTTGTGACAGAGGAGTAACTTGCAATTTATTCGGTGGCACAAGGAAGCAACCTAACTAGTGAGAAATGGAGGAAGATAATCATCTTTCTTCCCAAGAACAGGAGCTTTAGTATCTGGAAAGCATTCTACTCCAGGAAGTGTTGTGATTTGTCCTGTTTCAGAGACGGATATCGGATAACGAAGAAGATGTCCTGGAAGATCTTGAACAAAATCATCATCAGCATATATTTTCCAGTATTCATCAGCCAATGCATTAACTTTTTGAACACAATCAAGTGTTTCTGGATGGTAAAATGCCATGTTTATGTGGTTAAGATGCTCACACCACAAGGCCATTCGGAATCCAAATATTTTTCCACATTCTGCTTGTGTGGTGGCTACATGATTAGGTTGATATGCTCCCATTGCAATCTCGGTATCTCTACCTCCATGCATTGATCTTTCGTTTATATTTGCAGAACCAACGATTATGTATTCGTCATCAACTGTAATTAAACAAAAAATAATTGTTAGGATCCATCTAGACATTGCTACTAATATAATGTGATTAGTGAGTTACCTATCATCATTTTTGAATGAACATAGATCATGAAGCGCCTCGCCTCCTGAGCACGACTATAGTCACTACCAGGCTCTGGTTTCTCTGTAGGCATATACTCTCCTGGCACCGGTTTTTGACGATTTCCAAGGCAAAAGAATGTCAAGTAATCCCTCAGGTTGGCAGTAAGGCCCTTGGTTTTAAGGGCGACAGCAATGTCCTTATACATCATCTGTATTGTCCTCCTTTGCCAATCCAATATTGCCTGCACTGATCCACTCTCGGGTATACCTTCTGGCCACATTGGAATCACAATATACACCGTAAATCTTTCCCCTGCTGCAATTTTGCTAACTATCTTTAGTGACAGCTCTTTTGGGATAAGATTTAAAGCTGCAATGTCTTCAACTTTAATATCATTTGATTCCCAACCAAATGAGCTTCCAACAAAGTACTGATTCTCGATATAAATGAAGTTATTCGCTCTACGAATGGCATTGATATAAGCATCCTGAATACTCCTGTCAATCACATTATCTTTTCCACTGACTAGTCCTAATGCTGATGCTTCTTCCGGTTTTTGAGGGAAACCAAATGCAGCACCACCATCAATGGACCTAAATAATTGAACGTTCCATGTGTTGGGATCTTGCGATGTTGTGACGGGAGATGGGCGAATAATGAACTTATCCAGCTCAGGAAGTGTAAACAGAACTTTGTTTCCCACTTGTTTTTTCCACCTTTGTTCAAAATTGTATAGAACATCCCACGCAACCGGACCTTCCAAGCGACAGTGTATGTCGTGCCAAGGCTCCCTTGGACCGCCTTTCAGGATTGAAGAACCTGGAAAATTTGGTTGATGAAAGTCCTTTTGGTGCTGGTTTCCTAATGTTGAAAAAAGGGAATGCTCGCCAGTGTCAAACCTTCCATCACAAAGATCGATTCCACCAATAAAGCTCACTATTCTTCTCTTTTGCAATTCTCCGCCTAAGCCTTCACTATCAACGATTATCGACTTCTGATGATGAGTAAACATTGTAGAAATAGCAAATCCCTGAACTACACTCCTCCCACCATCCGGATTTCGCGGGCACAAATAACAATGCACCTTAGTATTCTGGAAAAATTTACCAGTCTCTTGATCATGGGTTGCCATTAGGCCATCTTTCTTCAATGGCTCACAAGATGTTATATCATCCCAAACAAGCAAAAGTACAGTGACCCCTTCGTTGGCCTTCTTTTTGAGAAGCTCACCGAGTGTGATCTCCCCTCCAGGTTGAGGCCTCTGCGGATCCCTTATTAAACTAAAATCAGTATAAACAGACCACCCTGTTATATAAATCAAATGCTTGGCACCATTGATAGCATCAAATACATTTTCCCAACATCTCTGAGGCTCATAATAACCATGTGATTTAAGGTATATAGAATGACTATCATCCAAAACATGAGCATCGGGATAAAGTGTAACTTGACAACCTTGCCTTTGCTTGAAGTATGTACAAGGTACTCCTGAATAATTTTTGAGCCCTTGTGACCAATTACTATCTTGAGTAACACTTGTGAACTGCAACTTGACATGAATTTTAGAGTTTATCGGATTGCGATCCGCGTCTAATATATCGAGCCATCTATCAACTTCATAACCACTTAAAATTGCCTCAACAGGTAGATAAGCTCTTCCGATGAGTATTGCACCAATGGGGTTATCATCTTTGACTGTGAAAATTATACTGGACACCGTATGAGCACAATAAATGTGGAAATACTCGTACCAACGAGGGTTGGATGGTTCTTTCTCTATCATTCTTGTACGCCCAACTCTCGCCTTGTCTAAATCTACTGTTGCATAGAGATTGGAACCAACAATCTAACAATATTTGAAAGTCAGCAATAATTCAATTGCGATATAATTCTTATTCTGATTAATTACCAGTGATTATACTTGTAATTTGTTTGAAAAGTAGCTTGTTTCTGGAGAATAACAACTCACATGTTAACATTTGATATGGACTATGGAGTAACATATCACATACATTTCACTTGCATGCAGGACAAGGGCAGGTTGAATATATATATAGGAAAGATTTTATGGAGTATATATTAAGATGAAGAAATACCTCAGGTCTGCAGAGCAATATCCTCTTGACTTGGGACAAAAGTTTTCTCTTTTGTCTTTGTGGATTTGAAGTCTCCATTTTTGCAGCAAGTAAGAAATAAAGGCAAACACAAATTTATTGACCATTTTATAAAGGGAAGCTATTTATAATAATAATAAGAATGTATTGTTTTTTACATTTATGCATGACAAGTAATTAACATGACTAATTTCTACTTTTCGGACCAAATCAAAATTATTTAAATTTATAGAACGGAGACCGCACCTGTTATATTCGAAATTATAACGGCATGAACAGAAGTAGAAATTTGAAGATATGTACCTGACTAAAAAGATTAAATCCGCAACCTGTGTTGAGTGAATCAACTTCATAAATAGTGGCATGAAGCACTCCATGGAGCAAATGTGGTGCCATGCCTATTAAACTCAGTTGCAAATATATGTACAATTGAGCAAAACACAAAGGCCAATGAAGAAACCAAATGTAAATATATTTATGTATAATTGTGGGAGAATATGTACATGTTTATATATGTATGGATTTCAAAGAGCACAAGATACCAAGACAAAGCCAGGAATACAACGTTAATTGTTAAATCGGTGACTTGAAAGTACAAAACATGAGATGCTAAACATAACAAAACAGTAGTACTAGATCTTGTGTAAGGAATTAATTCTACTTATCTTTCGATAGAAAAAGAATCTTGTTATTATTATTGTTATCAGGGCCTGTAGACATGAGTGACATTGGGCCTCCAAACTTGTAAACAGGCCTGTTATTGCTTTGAAATATGATGGGCTATAAACTACATTTCTTTTTGTTTAGTTGGCCACTCCAGCCCAAATATAAAACTTATGATTGTTAGAAGTCTTCAAATTTAATCTTAAAAAAGAGAAGATAATATCATCTTACGAATTTAAATTGAACTCATAAGTCTTCAAATTAAATTTAATCTTAAATTTAAAACTTACGAATTTCCGTGATTGTTAGAAGTCTTCAAATTTAATCTTAAAAAATTTAATATCATACTAGCTTATAACTCGTGCAAGGCACGGGCGAGATTAATAAATTATATATTAATTATTTTATATGATTTAAATATATAATTTAAATTTTTTTATTATATCGGCTATAATAATATAATATATAATAAAAATTATTTATAGATAAAATAATATTATTATTTAATATTCATGAGATTTAATTAATAAGTTTTAATATTCATCTGATTTAATTAATAAGTTGTAATTTCAAGTCTAAGTGAACTGAGATATGTTATTAGATTGTTGTACAAAAAATGATTCACCGATGATAGAGTTATATATAAAATATATATATGTTTTAAAATTAAATTATAATTATATCATAATTGCATTAAAAAATCGCATAAAAAGAAAACTTACCGATGATAAAAAGAGTTGTATAAAAAGAGGACTTACCGGACGGATGACCAACTGACCAAACTTTTTATTTTTCTTTAAATTAATTTAATTAGGAAATTTTTATTAATAAAAAGAGTTACAAATATATTAGAAATATTTTAATTAAAATAAAAATAAAATAGTATATTTTAATGTAGGTAAAATATAATATAATTTTAATATTCAAAAAAATTAATTATAAAATTGTAATTTTAAATAAATTAAAGTATTTGAGCGATGAAGAAAATTGAAACATGTTAGTAGATTGTGAGTACAACTATATATTCTAATTAAAAGAGAAGTTTGTTTAAAATAATATAATATAAAAGTATAGATAATATAGATATAATATAGTAATAAAATTTAATTAATGTTAATAAAATAATATTATTATTTTAATATTCATATAATATAATTTAAATATAATAAGTAATATTATTTTATCCATGATGAGTTGTATAAAAGAAGGACTATAGGGGGTTAGAGTTGTATATAGGGTGTTGATGTCGATCTTCTAATCTGAACACACGGGTATTGATAGGAATTGGTTGTTCTAGTTTGAGCAAAGTTCTTCTTTCTAATTTTAGTAGAGCTTGTGTTTTGATAAATAATTTGTGTTATGCGATTAAAATAGAGAAATAGATGGAAACTAAAAAAATACATATTATTTATCATAAACTTTAATGATATATTAAATAAAAATTACAGAATAAAGTTTAATGATATATTAAATAAAAATTATAGGATAAGTAGGATTCGTAAAAAGAGTTTATAGAATATAATTTAAATATAATATAATATTATCCTATCGTGTATAAAGGAGGATTACTAAGATTAAAGTTGTATGTATGATTATATTCTTTTAAAATTATATTTTAGGGTTAGAGTTATATGTATGATTATATTATTTTAAAATTATATTTTATTAAAATTTAATGGTTAAGATTGTTTCTATGATTCACATAAAATTGAACGGTCAAGATCTTTTCTATGGTTCAATCAGTACCAAACCGACGATCAAAACTTTTAATCTTTCGATTATAATATATGTAGTATAGTATAGTATAGATAGATATACATTTTTTTTTTTTTGAAAACTATAGATATACATTACGAATTTAAATTTAAATTAGTCATAAAATACAAATCTAATCTAGCGAAAATCATACAAGGGCATATATGTCATTGGCATGAAATTAGGGTTTTTAACCCTAGCTATATAATGATAGACATTGGTACGGTCTTTTCCTTCATTCACCGTAGCCACCTCTTGATACCCTTTTTGACCATTATACCTCCTCACATGATCTCTCTGTCAAAAAATATATTATATATTCTTAGTGAGTTGATGTGTCAAAGCTTGGAAACACACTTGAATCGGCAAACAAAAATATATACAAAACACGTATGTATTTGATAAGTGCCGATTTAAGTTTGTTTCCGAGCAATGACACAGTTGAAGTATATAATATCCACATTTTTATGGTTAATGTGTCAGCGCTTGGAAACACACCTGAATCGACTATAGATTCATATTATGAGTTTGTTGTATGTCGATTTAGGTTTGTTTCTAAGCCATGACACAGTTTAACTTGTTTGTTTGTTTGTTAGTTGTGTCGATCAAAACTCAAAAGGCTGCTCTCTGTCAGGTTGGTTAAAAGCCCAGATCTAATTGTATGTTGTCATTTCTCGGATCTCATTTTTTGGGTTTAGAACTTTTAACTTTAATTGTTTTTTTTACTGAAAGTAGTTACTGCTTACTGATGGAAGTTTCCCGATTAGATTGTGTCGGTTACCTTTTGTGTACAAACAGATGATTAAGAAACTGGTGTTTGTAACAGCTTTTTGATGTGTGTAACAGCCTCTTTTTTTTTTCAGGTTGTACTGATTAAAATTTTACTCAAAATTATATATATCGTATAATTATAAAATATTGAAGAATTTATTTTATAATATATTTTTTAAAATTAAATTCTTTTAAAAAAATTAAAGTCAAAATTTAATTAATTTGTTTGTAAACAAAAACTACAAAATGCGAAATGGAGAGTAATGTTCATGGGTAGACTGGGTAATTTTGTTTATTGAAAAACTAAGATTTTCAAAAAGAAAATGGTCATTGGACTTGGAAGTTTTGATGATGATTACTTAATTCGAATGACTCTTTCCATTTGCGGATGTGCAGAATATAAACCTTAACAGTTTCATTAGTTATTACATAAAATATATATAATTACTAAGAATCAGAAAAAATATTTGGAATTTATGAAGAATTTAATATCATACAATCCATATTCATTGTAAATTTATAATATAAATATATTAATTATTAAATTTAAAAAAATATTAATTTTAATCTATTCTTCACCATTTCAATCGATTTTTTCCCTTTCATCCAATGACCGGTTTTTTTTAAAAAAACCATTCTTTGACCAAATTTTTCGCTTAATCAAAACGATCCGTCCATCAATTAATCCGAAAAGACGCGGTATTTTAAAACACCGACTATATTAAAACTTGCACTGTTTTAATGTCTAACAGGATAGGTCCTTTAAAAGAAACAAACACTAAAGCTCTGCCAGACTCCCCTACTTTAAAGCACAGCGTATATATATGCAGAATCATCCACATTTATAACTAAAACAGGTGAAACACGAAAACAAAACTTTTACACTTTTGCAATGTCAAGCAGCCAACGCATATTAAACAGAAGTGGTAATGTAATGTTGAGGACTCTAGAATACCGGTCATCAAATCAGAAATGTTCATATTAAATGCAAAACACAATCAAATCTTGCTGCTGATTATGAGCAAGACACAACATATCACCATTGAATACCATACCTTTAATCCCCCACTCTGACTATGATTCATGTCTTCATCAATTTTCTTCAATTCTTCGACGAAAATGGTAGTACTCTCATCTCTATGACCACATGTGTTCCTCCGTTCCTTTAATGCTCCAATGCAACAGATTCCTGCACAAATATATTGTCTTTGACTTCAGCTGCATAACCCATGATGGGCTGAAGTAAGCTTGGATTAGCATCCAGTTCCTCGTTGTTTTTAAGTGCACTTGCATTACTATTATTAGATGCTGAAGTTTCTTGAGATGCCAGTTTATCTGTTTCGTCCACTGGGATAATCTTTTGGGATGCTGCTGCATTTTTTTCACTTGTCATGTTGGTTTTCTGCGAAGGCAGCTTAGGCAGGGATTTCCGGATAGGCTTCTTTAATTGAATGGGAGAAGGTCCTTTAGCAGAATTGTTCTGAATCAATTTTTCATCCACACTTAACCGGTTGGAACGGAAATTACGCCCATTGTTTTCTTCAGAATCTCCAATCAGCAAGTCCTTGCGCGCAAACTTGGGAGATTTCGCTCTTGTTGTTGGTTTCTGTATCACAATCGCAGAAAACACAAGGACATCAATATACTAAACCAAAAGACTCCCATTCGTGTTACCTCGTAAAATAATTTTTCAGGTGTTGTGATTGCTTTCAAACGGTCGTTATAAAGAAAAGAATCATGTAAATCTCTTCATGTAACCATTTAACTGTCATCTATTATGATAACCTATATGAACCTATACCGATGCTCTAGATAGATTATCAACCTTTCATGCATATGTTAGTTTTCTTTCTTCTTCTTGCTTTAATTTATTTGTGTGTACATTCTTCTTACCGACACTTTACTTTGACAATGTAGTTTGATGGGATGGGAGGGAATGGGTTATTAATTCGCAGACATTAAGGCATTATACTCATATACTTCGAGTCAGGCAATAACAGTGTTGTAATAATTATATGAACCTGCGTAAAATTCAGCCAAACTTCAACAAATCCACGTAAAATAATATACTTCGAGTCAGGCAATAGCAGTGCTGTAATAATTTTGTTTCCCTCTAACATCATAATAGCTTTACGAAGCTACAATAATACAGCTGAATCACAATCAAATATTAAATTAGAAGTCTAACTGCTAAAAAGTAAGCACCAAAATCATTCTCACAAATTAAACAAAATAACAATAATAAAATTAGCTGGGCAAAAAAAGGAGGCACAAAAATAAAATTCAATAATTTTAGTGTTCATTGTTTTATACTTGTCTAGAACTCCAGCCTACAGGAAGATCAAACCTCTGATGCAGGCACCAACCTAATATCTATCAAGCCATGCACTAATATTTTTCAAGATATTAGAGTGCATTTATGGGGAAGGGTCAACAAGGAACACCAAAGTAACTCATGCTAAGTTTCTTCACCATCAATAATAAAATTATCCGTGTGTGAAGAAGTCTTTAGATCCTAGTTATTGCAGATCGGTGAAGAGAATCTAGTCACAGAAAGTGACAAGACTTGCATAGTTTGCTACATCCTGCTCCAAGTTGACTGCCATTTAATATTCAGGCTCATCGCTACTGGAAGCAAGGATCTAACCTATCATGTCTCAACAACAGATCAGACATGACAATTATCTTTCACTGGACAAGTCATTTTTCTAAAGTACCACCAAGTCTAAGGTCAAGTTCTCTATGTTGGCCTGATAAACAGTATTATGAAACAAATTTGAGAAGTTAGAATAAAAAATTGCAGGACCCCCATGAAAAGGACTCCGCTGTCAAAAATAGTGGAGAATCCCACATCTGACATGTTTACACTTCCGGGCTGACAACCAGTGGCAGGGCTAGGATTCAGGTTCAAGAGCCAAAATCGATTCTCAGTAAAATATAATTGTGTCACTAATTTTAATTTAATTGGCTAATCTAGAAGTAAAAACTAATCAGAGGACACATAATATAAGTCACAACAAAACTGAGAATTAAGAGACAAAACAAATAATCATATAAATATATAAATATTAAATAATGTGATAAAAAGAACAGAACAAAACTATAAACTTGTTATATAACTACTGCAGTACTGTGTGTGTAAAAGAAAGGGGGGAGGGGGTATAGATTAATGCTAACAAGAATTTATACCAAAAAAGCCAAATAAGCTCCAATACACCTGAACACTAGATTACTACTTGAATAAACTAACAAAAATCAAATTAGTAAAAAGGATCAATGGTTCAAACTTCAAACTCTGTGAAGGCACAAGTGTGAGTGTTTAAAGTTTTACAATTAACCATTTCCAAAGAAAGGAAATTTGAGGTAGACCAGGGGACCCTTTGCATCCTTGGTGGCTTCGCAATTGACAACAATTAGGATGGTCTTGATGGTGTATATTATTGCCTCGTTCATGGAATTATTGTGCTTTTAGATGCTGATGATCACATAGAGTTTTCCAAAACTATATATGAACCTTTCATTAAATGAAAAAAATAATTTGTCTATCAATCTACTGGTTGAAGATCACAAGCAAAGAAATCAGCACTTTAATCATTTCTAGAAAGGGCTTTTCAAGGTATAATAACTGTAGCAGGTGTCGTGGTAACCTTCAGCGATGTCACTCGAGATAGTAAAGCCTACTCTGATCAAAATTCCTCCAAGACGATACCCTAATGCTTAAGGATGCCAGAAGCTTACATGAAATCTTAGATGCTACTGCTAAGGAGACAAGCGCAAATACACAAAGGGAAAATGAGAAAGAACAAGGATGATATTCATAATATTTTGTGTTTTATTTAAAAAACAACTGCTCAGAACAACATAGGTTTGGTATATACATCCCTCTAAAATCAACAACACTTTAAATTTTAATGATCATTAAGTGAGCAAATCAAATGGCAAAGGAGATTATGATGATCTTAACATAACGCATAGAGCTATACAATGGCTATGATACACACAGTTGATGTTACCTCGGCATAGAATGTGATTCTCCTTCACCACAGTAATGTATGTACTGGGGTTTTCTCAATCTTTCTAATAATTTCTCATTCATTAATGACTAATTCTTTGAAGAGTAAAATCACATTTAACAAAGTTTATATGCACTCCAGCTACTACTGACTAGACATCTAAATATTTGGTTTTTTTATTATAAAATGCGTTTAAGGCTTTTAGCACGATTTCCACCTAATTTACATTTTACAGTTTTAAATGTATATTATTAGTTATGGTACAATTGTTTCAAATAAGTTAAATCCTAGGGTCGTCTACATGCCAAGTTCTAAATTAAACAGATAAATATCCTGATCCCTTAACACCCTCCCTCAAGAATGCCAGTCTTGACTCTTGTTATCTTGTATTATGACTTAAAACTTGTTACAAACGCCATATAGAAAAATGGGACAAAATATAAATACAAAGAAATAACCAAAAAAAACTATGTGATTTTATACCAATATTCACGTCATATTTCGTCACTTGATGACATATTGCAGCCACTAAAAAAATTCATAATTTCCTAAATCTTGAAAAACACTCCACAATTTTGCCAAAGACAAGGGTCTTCAAAGAAACAGTCTCTCAACTCTTATTCCAGGAGTAGAGGTAAAGTTAGCATACATCATAGTTTCTGCAGACCTTACTTCCAAATGGGACATACTGGGCATGTCTGGTTTGGTTTTCATCAGTTGGTTAATGAACATATTAAAGGTGACTTCAAATTTCTTTATTAAGTCAATAAGTAAATTAGTAGGAAGCCTTAAAGTTTTCTGTCTCGTCTATATCTTTATACATATAATAAAGAAAATGTCCAACAGACTATTAAAAATTCATCATTATAATTAATAATTTGGACTAAAACTACCTTCTTCAACTCTGGTTTAGGAGGAGGTTCCTGATAGAAGCTTGGCATGGGTGTAGCTTTAAATTTCAAACTCTTCCTCAACATTTTAACCTCAGCTTCTTGTTGTTCCTGTTAATATATGTGCAGAATAGCATAATTACACAGCACGGTGTAGTCTAATAAATCTTAAATTGAATCCCAGCATTGAACTAGTACCTTGGTTTTAGCTTGGAGGTCACTCTTCTCCATTTCCTTAGCATGGATCTTTTCCTCAAGTTTTGAAAAATACTACACAAAAGAAAGTCAAAAAAGACTCTCAATCGAAACTGAACAAACCACCGGATGATGCAAATAAGAAAAATTAACCTCTCTTCTCTTCTCAGCTCTTTCATTGCACTTGAAACTGAAACCATATGAAGGAAGCATTCCTGATCTTTGGGGTTTACCATCTCCCAGACCTGAGCTTCCAACGAATACTTAATAATCAATTGATAAATAGATCAATAAACCAAGTGAATTAACATTGAATTTGGTTAAAATGTACCCACCTCCTTTGAGTTACCAGAAGATATTATGTAATCAACATTACCCATTTTTTGTCGCAACTATTATTTATCCTTTAACACATCGATTATCCTAATTACTATTCTGCACTCCCTTAATTCCCATAAAGTTGGTTGAATGTTTTTCTTATTTTGTTAACATTTGTTTCAACAATTCTCGGTTTCATATTCACATTCTATGGCCATACATATAACTAATATTAATCAAGCACAAAATACATCAAGAAGGGTAAAGAGAAAGAATGTGATGAACTAAACTAGTAAAGAGATGTAGTTCGTAATACAGTAGGACAAGTGATTCGATGAACAACAAATAATTCTTGATAATACGGGTGTTCATAATTAAGATAGATAACAAGGGATGGGGGGAGGCAAAAGACCTGAGGGGGGAAAACCAGTGTTACCTTCAGCTTTATTTGGCTCGACTTTTTTCCCTTTGTTTGGGTTCATCTTCTCCCTGCAGTCCAGAAATAACAATAAATAAAATTCTGGAAAGCTACAAGAAAAATTTATTCTCTCACTGAAAAAACATAACAGCAAGCAATTGCAGATTAACGTAAAACTCTGTCGAGCAGAAAGCCAAGTTATTCCACAGGTGTAAGGATCATACGGTAGGCCTTGTGATTCTTCCACATTCTCTTCAGCTGACTGTCCATTGCAATTTTTTGATTGCTGGAACATATAAAACCAACAGTATCAAAAATAAAATGGTAGGGAAAACGAGGATGGTAATCAGCAATTTAAAATAAACCACAAATACATTTAGAATATGAAAAACTATCCAACCCTGTTAAAAAGCCACTGGACATGGTGTCAGTTATAAATTTAGACATACACACCTTAACTTGGGAAGAAGTTGATCGTGGCATATTTCCTTCTTTAGTACTCTTCACTTGCGCACCCGAAGCTTTTTTGGGTCCCAGGTGCTTCCCATTCTTAGAAGTGACAATACCTTTAGGAAATGTAGAACCCTTTGACTCGTTCATTTTTTTCACTTCGGGTTCCTATTGGTAAAATGGCATGGACATGTTAGGTATAATATTAAAGTAAAATACATTATAAGAAGTAGATAACGAGCTGCATTTGCTACCTTAGATGCTTCAAAGCTATTACTTTGATCAGACAACATTGATGTGTCAGCTTCTTGACCTAAGGAGTTTCCATTCAGCTGAAGCATTCCTTCAAAACTTTCAATCGATACTTCATTGTAGGAACTACTTTTAACAGTCTTGTTCACTTCCTCTAGAGACATTTCTTCATCCCACTTAACGGGAAGTTGTTCGCGTACTCCATTTCCACCCGTCGATCCATTCTCTAACCCGGGTATGTAGATATCAGTATCCGCCATACTCTGCAAACTCAACGACACTCTCACCTTCAAAAAACAAATCAATCAATAAAGAATGCAACACATTACAAGCAAAGTGAGAAACTGTGAAATCTTGAACTTTATTATAACAAATTGACAACCTTTGAAATATACAAAATTGACAAGTCATTAAAACATCCGATAAATTTTAATTTCAAGCTTATTCCTATACAATGTTATATATATACATAAGTACAGGATTAGATTAGATATTCTAATCTACTGAAAAATCCATTCTTTACAACCTAAGATTCATCTAAATAAAAAGATAATTAGAATTTCAAGAAAACCATAAAACATGTACAAAAAAGCAAATCAGTGAGCATACATTGAGATCTCAAGTACATATAAAACAAACATCTATATATTATTAAACAAATTAATAGAAAATTAAAGTAAAGTAGAGACTAACCCAGCAATGAATCTGAAACCAAAAGGGGTTGTTTGATCTTGAGAATATAGTAAATCTGAAGTGATAAAAAAGGAATTACATCAGAAAATGTGAAAATTCTTGGTGGGGTTCATAATTGTGTTCATGGGTTTTATGTTTGTTTTTTTATATGTATTCTTGAAATGCTAAAGAGTTTTCAAGACTTGACAAGTTGACATAGCCCATTACACTGCAGATCAGTTCACTCTCCTATGTGAGTATAATATATACATACACTAATGTTTTCGGACAAAAAGACGTATTATATGTGTATGGGTGCGTTTTTTAGGCTGTAGGAGTGATATCAACCGGGCCGGTCAACGGATCCGATTTTCATATTCAAATTCATTTATTTTTTGGATAGATCAAGTGACAAATATTTTAAAGATGAATCCATACGGGTAATCAGATCGGATATTCAATTCAATTAAATTTTTTATAACTAAATTTTACAATTAAATTATTTGCTAGTACTATATGAAAAGTATATTGTAATTTATAAATTAATAAATATTATTACTATTATTATATATCATAATAATATTTATATTTAACTATTTTATATTTAAAACTCACATAATAATTTTAAATTATTTTAATTATTTCCTAAATTTATTTTAAATATCTTATTTTCTCTTTTATTCTTATTTATAATATTTTATATGTGTTATTTTTTATTTAATATTTACTCATACAATAATATTTTATCTCTTTTAATTCATATTTAATTTTTGTTTTAAATTCTTTGTATCTTAAATTCTATTCAAAATTATTTTTTCCAAACTACTTATAATAGTTTGTATATGTTATTTTTTTTAATAATTTACTCATATTATAATATTTCTATATGTTATTTATTATTTAATTATGTGTTATGTCAATTTTTATATAAAATTTACTATATTATATCAATATATAATACGTGCACTAGATACCAAATTAAAATGAGAAATGCTACGGACCCCAAAAATATTCTCAAATGCTTAGTTGCACACAGCTAAATGATAACTTTCCTAATAATAATATGGGACCACGCGTGCACACATATGCGTGCACGAATCAAAACTAGTCATGTGTCATGTCACATCATTTGGGAAAATTTTTGGAATCCCTAGTACAACTCAATTAACATTATGGATTTTATTCAAACCTACATATGTTATGATATAATTTATATTAATGAATTTACCTTAATATTTCAAAATTTGATACGAAGTTTATCATAAATATTATATATTACATTAATGATAATTATTAAAATGAGTCAAATTAGAATATGGATCTTGTCACAATCTAAATATATGGATGATATGGGCTGAAAGTAGGCCCTAAAGACAAAATTAATGTGGCATTAATTGTACCTAATCTGGTCCAAAAAAGAGGTCCAACTATTAAGGCCTGAAACCCTAGTTAATAAATAAATTCGTAATTAATTAATTAGCTGGGTATACAGCTAATTAATTATGTCCAAATACAAGGAAACCTATTCCTACATGGAAACTACTTTTACAAAGGATCCAGACTCCTTCTAGGAAACACCTTATCAATCAAGGTTCCTAAACCTACTCTAATTCTTAGACTTTCCACGTCTATAAAAAGGGTCTAACCCCTCATTCTTAGAACTACGTTTTGGCTTGATTCTCAACATATACTGAGATACGTAGGCATCTTGTGAAGGCAGAATTAAGCTACGAAACACAAGTGCAGCCATAAAAGCTCGATAAGCTCCGACACACATCGCAATAACTACACCCTAGTTTTTAATCCATAACATTTGGCGCCGTCTGTGGGAATCGAGACATCAACCATGGCAAGAACACGACGAACTGACGGAGACATTGTCCCCACCACAGGTGATCCGACTGCTATCATCCCTCCTGATGAAACTCAAACTACCGAGGTCCCCGTTACCACCACTGTTCCCGCTGGAACCCAAGGTCCTAATACTCAAAGGCTTGGTCCGTTTAGTGAGATCGTCCACTCCACCAATCCTGAGGAAATCGTCCATTGATCCAACCCGCTATCCCAGGTAACTCAAACTCCTTTTATGGCTACTGCTCCTCACGCCCAGATTTCCACTATTGTTATCCCCAGTAGCACTGTTGCCCAAACAAGACTTGGAATCTCCCAAGCCTATCCCTCTCCTACATCAGAGGGTTGGAACCCCAGAACTATGGGCGTAGAGAAGATGTCCGTGATTTCTCAGGACCATACTTAACTGATGATGAAAGCTCAGAAGGCATTGATGTCAATCCCAGGAGAAGAAGGGCTGGTAAAGAGCCCGCAGGAAGCCGGCGTTCACAGTCCCGTAAGACACTAGAACAGAAAATTACTTCCTACGAGGCTGAACTCAAAGAATTGAAGAAAAGCTTAGATCGGCAGGATAGAAGGACAACCTCAAGGTATGAAGCTCCCGACGTCATAGAACTGGATGAAACCCCGCGAGGGAGAAGAACGGAAATTACTAGGGCTGACCCCACTGAACTATTGCCTCTCGGAGATCCTGATGATCCCACACCGCCTTTTACCGAAACCATCATGAACGCTCACATCTCAAGTAAGTTCAAAATGCCCACTATCAAAGTGTACGATGGAGCAGGCGATCCAGCTAATCACGTAAGGACCTTCTCGAATGCATTACTACTACAACCTATCAATGATGCTGTGAAGTGTAGGGCGTTTCCCCAAACCCTGGGGGGCATGGCCCAACGTTGGTACAGCCGGTTGCCTCCCAACTCCATTGGATCCTTCAAAGAACTCAGCAAGGCCTTTATAAGCCAGTTTATAAGTGGAAGAGTACACGAAAAAAGCTCGGCTTCTCTCATGAATCTGGAGCAAGGAAAGAACGAATCCCTGAGGGACTACCTGAACCGCTTCACCAAGGAAGCCTTGAAAGTCCCAGACTTGGACGAGAAGGTGGCTATGATAGCCTTACAGCAGGGGACGACTGATCCTTATTTCAAGAGATCTCTAGCCAAACACTCGCCTGAGAACATGCTTCTTCTCCAAGACAGAGCAGGGAAATACATCAAGGCAGAAGAAAGCATGAAGAAAACCACTATATCAGTGGCTACACATGGGAATAATAACAAGAAGAGAAAGGGTGATCAAGAATATGACGCCCGAGACAAGTACTCCAAGACGGATAAGGATTCCGAATCCCCTCCTAAGAAAAATAACTTTGGGACAAAATTTGCTGAATATGCAAGGCTGAATGCACCTCGAAGTCAAATCCTTATGGATATTGAAAGAGATCGAGACTTGAGATGGCCTAAACCCTTAAAGTCTGATCCTGAGAAAAGAAACAAGAATGCGTTTTGCCGGTTTCATAGGGATACCGGGCATAATACGGATGACTGCAGACAATTGAAGGATGAAATCGAATTCCTTATCATGAGAGGAAAACTTTCCAAGTACACCAAGGATGGAAGTCATGATAGGCACGACGATAACAGAAAAAATAATGATGGCCGAGATAGGAATCCTCAACCTAGAGGACCGGTTATTAATATGATTTTCGGAGGACTCACTGCTGCGGGGACTTCAAGGAATTCAAGAAAAGCATACGCAAGAGAAGTTATGCAAGTCGTAGGAGAAGCACCTAAATGTGTTAGGACGGAGGCGGTTATATCTTTTGATGACTCAGACCTGGAAGGGGTAAAGTTTCCTCATGATGATCCCCTCGTTATTGCCCCTTTGATAGGCAACTCAGAGGTAAAGAGAGTCCTGGTGGACAATGGAGCGTCTGTTGATATCTTGTTCCATGATGCATTTGTAAAGATGGGATACAACGATTCCCAGCTAACCCTATCGGATGTTCCCATCTATGACTTCAATGGAGTGGAATCAAAAGTAGAAGGAACCATTCAACTACCCGTGACAATGGGAAGAGAACCTAAAGAGGTCACTCAGATGCTAACTTTTCTGGTGGTCAAAGCATCTTCTACATATAACGCCATCCTTGGAAGAACAGGTTTGCATGCTTTTAAGGCTGTAGCCTCAAGTTATCACTTAAAAATCAAGTTCCCCACCAGAAACGGTGTTGGGGAGGAGAAAGGAGACCAGAAAATGGCGAGAAGTTGCTACGTGGTAGCCCTGAGACCCGATGGAGTCGGGGGGCAAGTCCTATCAATAGAGGACATGGACTCAAGAGAAAACGAGGAACAAAGGGGGAAACCAGCTGAGGATTTGGTTCCAATTCCTTTAGTTCCAGGAGAACCAGAGAAAGTCACCTATATTGGGGCCTCATTAGAAGAGCCTATGAAAGAAAAATTGACAAAGTTCTTGCAAGAAAACGGAGACTTATTTGCTTGGACAGCCGCTGATATTCCGGGAATTAACCCTGAACTGATCACTCATAAACTTAACGTGGATCCACAGCGAAGAACGGTGAAGCAAAAGAAGAGAAATTTTGCTCCAGAAAGGCAGGAAGCCATAAAGCAAGAGGTGGAAAAGCTCTTGAAGGCTGGATTCATTAAAGAAATTCAATATCCCGAATGGTTTGCTAATCCTGTAATGGTCAGGAAATCTAATGGAAAGTGGAGGATGTGCGTCGACTTCACTGATTTAAATGATGCATGCCCAAAGGATTGTTTCCCTCTCCCAAGGATTGATGCACTCATAGATGCCACGGCGGGACATGAGATGTTAAGCTTCATGGATGGCTTTAGTGGATACAATCAAATCCGGATGCACGAGGATGACATTGCCAAGGTATCCTTCATCACTGACTTTGGTGTATTTTGTTATCTCGTTATGGCTTTTGGGTTAAAGAATGCAGGGGCCACCTATCAAAGGCTAGTAAACAAAATTTTCAAGCATCTCATTGGAAAAACCATGAAGGTCTACGTTGATGATATGCTAGTCAAAAGTCTCGATAAGGCCGATCATATTGAGCACCTGCGAGAGGCTTTTGAAGTGCTAAGGCACCACAATATGATGTTCAACCCTGCAAAGTGCGCATTTAGCATGGGATCTGGAAAATTCCTAGGAATGATGGTCTCTAAAAGAGGGATTGAGGCCAATCTTGACAAAATCAAGGCCATACTCGACATGGAACCTCCAAAAACAGTAAGAGACGTCCAAAAATTAACAGGAAGAGTTGCTGCCCTGGGAAGGTTTGTCTCGAAGTCTGGGGATAAATGTCTACCCTTCTTCAAGACGTTGAAAAAAGTTAAAAATTTCGTGTGGACAGAAGAAAGTCAAACGGCCTTTGAGGAACTGAAGAAATATATGGCTAAAGCCCCGTTATTGGCCAAGCCTAGCCCAGAGGACATCCTATACTTGTACTTGGCCATATCAGAAAAGGCCCTGAGTGCTGTCCTTATAAAGGAAGAAGAGAAAATTCAAAAGCCAGTCTATTATGTGAGCAAGGTTTTGCATGGAGCGGAACTTAACTACTCCAAAATTGAGAAGTTTGCACTGGCCTTGATAATGGCCTCGAGGAAACTACGCCCCTATTTTCAAGCTCACAAAATCGAAGTATTAACTGATCAACCCTTGAGGAATATTATACACAACCCCAAGTCAAGTGGAAGACTGATTAAGTGGGCCATTGAGCTAGGAGAATTCGACATCAAGTATAAGCCTCGAACGGCCATTAAAGCCCAAGCTCTTGCTGACTTCGTGGTCGAATATACTATTGACGACCAAGAAGTCGGGGGACAGGACAATGAGGAAACATAGGAAATAACACAAAAAGGATGACAGACTCCTAAATAATATTGGGTGCTCAATTTTGATGGGGCATCAAAAACAAAATCTAGCGGCGCGGGCTTGGTACTACAAAGTCCCGAAGGATTCATTATTGAGTATACTATTAAGCTTGACTTCCCAACAACCAACAATGAAGCCGAATATGAAGCCCTGATAGCAGGCCTAGGTTTGGCCAAAGCACTAAATGTCAAGCATCTCAAAGTTTGTGGAGACTCAAAGCTGGTTATATCCCAAGTGAATGGGGATTTTGAAGCAAGAGAAGAAATCATGATCAAATACCTCCGGTTGGTCAAAGCTATAATGACGCAGTTTGAAGAATGTCAGATTGAGTATATTCCTAGAGAAGAGAATGCGAAGGCCGATGCCCTGTCAAAATTTGCCACATCAGAAGCAGATGAACATGTGGGGAGTGTGTACTTCCAAATCTTGAAGATCCCCAGCATCAATGCAAAGCTGGTAGCCCCGATAAACATGGGCAGTTGCTGGATGGACCCAATTAGAGCCCACCTTCAATCTGGATGGACTCCTAACAACCCCATGGAAGCCAGAAAACTCACCGTGAGGGCCTTAAGGTACGCTCTTATTGATGGAATTCTCTACAAGAAATCTTTTGTTATTCCATACTTGAAATGTTTGAGGCCAGATGAAGGTCATGAGGCTTTGAAAGAAGTACACGAAGGAATCTGCGGCCAACACTTGGGGGGCAGGGCTTTGGCCCATAAAATCACCCGCCTTGGTTTTTACTGGCCTGACTTGATAAAAGATTCGAAAGAATACGTAAGAAGATGTGACAGGTGCCAAAGGCATGCACCGGTTGTCAGACAACCACCTGAGATGTTGACGTCCATCAATTCCCCTATCCCTTTTGCAATGTGGGGAATGGACATCCTTGGACCCTTTCCAATAGCTAGCGGACAGAGAAAGTTCCTGATCGTTGCGATCGATTACTTTACCAAATGGATCATGGCTAAACCACTAGCCAAGATAACCACAAGGCAAGTAGCTCAATTCTTCTGGGAAAACATCATATGTAGGTATGGAATACCACGAATACTGGTGACGGACAATGGCACCCAATTCAACAATGAAGAATTCAAAGGATATTGCACTGATAATGACATCAATCTACGCTTCACTTCTGTTCCACACCCCCAAGCAAATGGGCAGGCTGAGGTAGCCAATCGAATCATCCTTGATGGTCTCAAGAAAAGGATCGAGCGTTCTGCCAACACTTGGGTGGATGAGCTTTTGCCAATACTCTGGGCATACAGGACCACCCATAAAGTTACTACTGATGCAACTCCGTTCTTCCTGGCTTATGGGGCCGAGGCAGTGGTTCCAGTCGAAATATCACATGTATCTCCAAGAATCAAGGCCTTTGAACCTGAAGAAAATGAAGAAGGAATGAAACTTGCGTTAGACTTGATAGATGAAGTCAGGGACAAAGCTCATGCAAAAATCGTCGAATATCAAAAGAAATCATCTTTCTACTACAACTTAAGAGTTAAAGAAAGATTTTTTAGACAAGGGGAGTTAGTCCTCAGGAAAGCTGAAGCTTCCGGGGTAGGCCCCAAAGGCAAATTAGCCCCCAACTGGGAAGGGCCGTACAAGATAAAGCAAGTAAAGGGGGGAGGATCCTACATCCTTGAAACCCTAGAAGATGTCGAGGTACCAAGGACTTGGCATGCTTCAAACCTGAAAGTTTATTATGTTTAAAGAATTCAACTATGAGTTCTTATATTTAGTAGGAACTAAGTAGAAATAAGGTTCAATGAAACCATTAGGATGTAAGAGCTTTTTGCTCCAGACAAGATTCTCATTTTGTAAAGGCTGTGCCCACTTTAGCCTCGAAGGCGTTATTAATAAAATTCCCAGCTTTATCGCACCTTGAAACATGTGTGTTTAGCCTAGAGTGGGCAATTCCTAAGTTCCTTTATGATAAAAGAACCAGATCAAGCCTGGATATGCGCGTTTAATTTATATGCTTATTTGTTCTTTGTGCTCAAAAAGTATATTTTGTCAAATATACTAAGGCAAGAAAAAGAATAAGAAGGAGCGCGGTTGGCATTTCAAAAAATTTCCAGGTTCATATGTTCTTTTATGCTCAAAAAGTGTATTTCTATCAAAAATGCTAAGGCATAAAACAGAAAAGCAAATAACAAAGAGGCTTCTTATAAATAAGGAGTCTTAGGAGTACATAAATTAAAAACAGAAAGGAAATACAAGGAATACAAGAAATACAGGAAAAGGAAAGAGAAACTAAGGGAAATCTTCAGCATCTTCATCCTCCCCTGTCTTTTCTTCTCCCTCTACTTCCTTCCTGGCATTTTCCTCAGCCTCTGGGGAAGAATCGAAAACCCGATCAAATTCATCTAAGGCCTCGCCGCCCGACAGATCTCTCGAACCTGTCCCTTCGGCATTTGAAGTCAGAGCCAAGGGCTGACCTATAGGGCAGGGGAATTCGGCAGGATCGAATAGGCCGGGATGCTTAGCCAAAACAGCGTGAAGGCACTTTTCCCAGGCCTGAGTACAAGTCGTCGGGAAGACCATATCGCCATGCTTATCAATAAAAGCATAAAAGTCTTCCGAGTCCAGGTACTCGTCGATCACGGCCTTCTTCCCGGCCCTAAGCTCTTGCATCTCTGCGTGGGCCGCAACCAATTCTTGCTCCTTCTCGAGCAGCTTCTTTTCCAAAACGGCCACCTTTGACTCTGCTTTGGCCTTGCCCTTCCTTTAGGCCTTCTCTGAGAAGCGCCAGGTTTTGGCCTGGTGAGCCATGGTCTGAAAGTAAGTGTTGACCTGTTCCAAAAGAACGGATTAGCGAAGAAGTTAAGAAAATAAAATAGAGAAAAGAAATGAAATGAAGGTGCCATACCATGGCAACGGCCTGGGCCCCCAAAGTCTCGGCCTCCTCAATGTTAGTCTTCAAAACAATCTTGGCCTTATCGGCTAGAGGAATGGAGTTCTGTGACCTGTCGAGGGAATTCAAAGTATTCCCAACGACGGTATCTTGCCTCCTCAAGCCCCAGCTGGGCCTCCAAGCCGCAGTGTCTGGGTTCTCCTCCTCCTCGACTCGAGGCCTCTTCCCTTGAGCCTTGTCGCAGGGCTGGAGAAACCCTGGAAGGTTGGGCTCCTTAATTGGGCCCTCAACAGCCTCGCGGGCCTTCCTCATCTTGTTAGTTGGATCAGCCCAGCGTTCCCATCTTTAACCTTGCAAAACTTGGACCTAAAGAGGGTGCCCCAATCCCCTCCTTCCCACTCCAAGTACAAGAAATCCCTCCGCCAGTCAATGTTGTTGTCCGGAAGTGATTTGTTGAAGAAAATTGGGCTCACTCCCTGCCTATGGTTGATATAAACCCAACCCAATATACTCGATGGGCTGTTCTTAAACTGAAATATACTACGAAAAACGGCTATAGAAAGAGGATAATTTTTCCTAAGGCACAAAACAATAAAGCAAAGAAGTGTTCGCCACGAATTTGGGCTCAGCTGACACGGGTTTATCCTAACTTCAGCTAATAACCTAATTACAAACTCGTGGAAAGGGAATCTAAGCCCACCAATTAGGGCATCTCTAAAGACACATAACCTATTGGGTCGCCAATGGCAGGCCCGGTCCCCAGGCTCGGCTAAAACAAACCTATAGCCCGAGGGAAGTTTGTACAGCTTGGTAAACCTATCACAGTGGGCTTGATTGGTAAAGGTGCTAGAAAACCTAAAGGCGTCTAACTCGGCCAACGTAGGAAACTCGTCTCCCATAATTTGAAGGAGGTCTGATACTGAAGAAAAAGAGGGATTTACTGTAACAACATTACCTCATTTTGTCGCCCTTGCGAGGAGTCGTTGGTGAGCAGAATCCTGTTCCGCCATTGATATTCAACCTTTGAATGCTTGGAAAGTGAGGAAGATGAAGATTGATCGGAAGAGGGTCGCCGGAAATCGCCTTGAGAGAAATGAGCTAGAGTGAAAATTTTGAGAGAGATTTCTACTGAGAAAGTAAGAAGTGAAAAGTGAAGTTCTCACTTCACTAATTTATAGCCGAAGAAAACGGTAATTCAACCGATTAAACTTCCTATAGCCGGTGACAAGCCCATAAGCTAATTGGGCCTGGCAGGCCTTTGGCCCAAAAGTCGACGTAAACTAAAACAGGCTAAAAAAGTGAAGTAGGCCAGGGCCTATTAAAATCAACAAATTATAAGGCCTTTTTGAATAGACCAGAATCCTGATCGAGATTCGACCAAAAATCTCGTTCGACCAGGACTCAAAAAAGGTCTAGAATCGACCAGGAACCTGGTCAACAATCGACATGGAACCATGGTCGACCAGGACTCAAAAGAGGTCTAGAATCGACCAGGAACCTGGTCAACAATCAACCAGGAACCATGGTCGAGCAGGACTCAAAAGAGGTCTAGAATCGACCAGGAACCTGGTCAACAATCGACCAGGAACCATGGTCGACTAGGACTCAAAAGAGGTCTAGAATCGACCAGGAACCTGGTCAACAATCGACCAGGAACCATGATCGACTAGGACTTAAAAAAGGTCTAGAATCGACCAGGAACCTGGTCAACAATCGACCATGAACCATGGTCGACTAGGACTCAAAAGAGGTCTAGAATCGACCAGGAACCTGGTCAACAATCGACCAGGAACCATGGTCGACCAGAACTCAAGTGATCCTCAGAATCGACCAGGAACCTGATCGAATATCGACCAGGATTCCCCCCGACCAGATTCATGCAGGAAAGCGAGAATCGACTAGGATCCTGGTCGAATTCGACGAGGATCCTGGTCGAAAATAACATCAAAAAATGCCAGAAAATCATTAAAATGATTTATAGGGCAAATAAATTTGGGAAAATTCTCTAAAAATATAGGAAAATCCCTAAAAATTAATGAAAAATAGTGATAAGCATAAGGAAAGAATTGTAAAAATTCTTCATGGGAACTTGAGCAACAGGGTCATGAATCTTAACTTCTACAAAGTATTGCACACTTTACAGAAGTTAGGGGGGCAAATGATATGGGCTGAAAGTAGGCCCTAAAGATAAAATTAATGTGGCATTAATTGTACCTAATCTGGTCCAAAAAAGAGGTCCAACTATTAAGGCCTGAAACCCTAGTTAATAAATAAATTCATAATTAATTAATTAGCTGAGTATACAGCTAATTAATTATGTCCAAATATAAGGAAACCTATTCATACATGGAAACTACTTTTACAAAGGATCCAGACTCCTTCTAGGAAACACCTTATCAATCAAGGTTCCTAAACCTACTCTAATTCTTAGACTTTCCACGTCTATAAAAAGGGTCTAACCCCTCATTCTTAGAACTACGTTTTGGCTTGATTCTCAACATATACTGAGATACGTAGGCATCTTGTGAAGGCAGAATTAAGCTACGAAACACAAGTGCAGCCATAAAAGCTCGATAAGCTCCGACACACATCGCAATAACTACACCCTAGTTTTTAATCCATAACAATGGATATAAAATATTTAGATTTTACATATTTGTATAAATATAATATCTATAAATATAATATGTATATAAATAAATATAATTATATTTACTCGGATCAGGTTATTAATGGATCGGATCATATATAATCCATATCCACATTTATCGGATCAGATTTTTAACAAATCAAATTGATTTTATATAAATCTATATCCGCTTATAAGGTTTCGTATTGAATTGGAACTCGGATCCATTTACAGCCTAATGTCAACCTCAGTACAAAAGGTGCTGTTGGATTTACCTTATGTTTTGAATAAACGTGTGTTTATTTTTCACAAGTATTGGTCAATATTAAAATAGATCACATTAATAAGAAAAAAAACTATCTTTTAGAAAAGATAAAGATATTTATTTATTGCTTATTCTGAATTTGTATTTTTGACCTTACAAATTAAATTTATTGATATTATGTATTTTGAAATATTTTTTATTTTTTACATAATAATATATAAATAAATTTATTAATGTTTAAGATTGACATTAAACTTTTAAGCAACTGGGTTTGAAGAGTTGTGGCTGGTAGAATTGGAGTTAATATGTCAAGAAATATATTTCTCTTATGGTCTTTCCTAAATAATGAAGCCCAAGTACATAGTCTAATGGACCCAGGATAGAGTTTTGTTTTTTTTTTTTTTTACGACTAATGCGGCTTATAGCCTTACAAATGTGTATCTGTTCTAAAGAAATTCTCGGGGTGAGCCAGGGTCGAACCCAGGACCTGGGACGACAGAGGATAAGCCCTCAACTACTTAATAAATACTATAAGATAAAATTATGTTGATTTTATTACTAAAATACTATTAATTATTAAACATCATACACTTTTTTAAATTATTAAATTTTATGTTTAAAAATAATTCTATTAGACAGAAAAATAAGAAATCATGTACAAATGTTTTTTTATATAATATAAGTAACAAATCACTAATAGAATTATTAAAATTGACAGTAACTCATAAGATAAATAATAATAAATTTTTATTAATATATAACAAAAATAATTTCAGAAGAAAAGTTGTATTATGTTTCCCATGGACAAGAAATAAAACACTTCAATATCAAGCTAAACATGAGCTCCAACTCATAGTTCATACAAACAATTATATAGTGTTCCAGGCACCAACTACGAAGAAAACATTTTAATGACTTTTGTTTCATTCTTTTTCTTGTCAAATAGTCATGCAACAACCAAACACTAATGCTTGTTTAGGTGACGATTAGGCCCAACAGTCACTAATCCGGACACCATAGTCAGATATTAACACACTTTAAAATTTATCAAGTCAAACAACTGTTATTTAAAAAGAGAGAAAACATTACAAAGTGAGCACTAATGCACTATTATAAGCATCTGATCCAAAAAATTCAAGACTTAAGGTGGTTCGAGAGGCACAATCATAAATCTCCTTCTGTTATTTAATTGTTTGAGCAGTTCAGTAATTGCCAAACTTTATTTAACATTAGAACATAGAAGCAATCACAAGGAACTTTTTTTTACTCTTTCACCAAGTAACACAAGAATATACTGCACAGTATGAAAAGTGTTTTTCTATATGTGACAATGGACTTCAAGACGGTCAAAAAATGTATCATCCCCACTATGGCTCTTAGAGTATATATTTATATATATTTTATAAAAATATATTCCTCATATTTATAATATTTTATATTAATTAGATTTTAATATTTTATTGTCGGAAGCAAAAAAATCCTAAACTTGAAAGAATTGGAGAATAAAGAGTCCAGTTTAGAGATAAATTAGAAGTAAATTCGAAATTAATGGGTTGCGCACACATGATTTACTATTTGGGTCATAACTTGAGTTGTAGAAGTTAGAATTGAGCGATTTTACAGCCCATGCGAAAATAATTGAAAAATTTATAATTCAAAGGTGGTCCAACATACATATTTCAAGTGGAGCAGCCCAGAAACAGGTCTGGACAGCTGATTACGAATTTTAACTTATTTAGGAAAGTGAGTCTTGTTTTCTTGGAAACCATTAAAAACTTGGTAAAATTTATTTGTGGTGGCCGTGTATATATTATCTTGAGAGAGAAAAGAGAGCTTTGAGAGAGAACTTGAGCAAGGATTGAAGGAATTCACTCCAAGTTCAAGAGATTTTGTCAAGTTGTATCTTCTTAACTCTATACTCTTGTAACCATGGTTTTCGTTATTGATATATGTTTGTTTTCTTTTTTCGTTATGAGTACCTAATTCTCTAATATGGGGATTAGGTAGTATTCATTGGTTGAGATGTTTGTTTAATATTGTATTATGATTTCTCTGTTTTGCTAATATGTCATTCAACGCTTAACATAATTATAGGAGTAGCTAACCTTTAATTGTATCCATAGGAATTATAATGAATTGGGAGAAGAGTTATAATTCTAGTTCATAATATGATAGACATAAGTCAATTGTTTAATTGGGAGATATATATGCGATTTATGAAACTGAAAATTCTTGAGTCTTGATAGTTTATAGTTGTACTTTAATTGATCGTGGGAGTGACAGTTACGACACAGTTGTTAAGTATCATATTGTATCTTGGGAGAGAACATTATAAACTTTAGAATGATTGTTTTTAGCAAAGTAAGAGACTTGTATGTCATAATTAATAGACATTCATCAATGCTAGTGAAGAACCATGTTTCCTGGATTGCTCACAATTTTATTTACTTATTAGTTTAATTTAGTTAATAACAAAAACACAAATACACTTCTAGATATTAAGAGATAATATACTTGAACTTGTATTAATATCGGTATTTCCCTGCGAACGATACCCTACTCAAATACTCGACAACAGCTCTATGTATGAAAACAGATTGAATGAGTGCATATATATAGGCAAACTAAATTTACATTCTAAACCATTTTAAGGTTCAAAACTGCTGCTTAAGATAATGGTATCAGACTAATTATCTAACCTTTAATTGTTCTTAGTTTTCATTTGGTAAATGGAACTTATGTAGATGTTGTTGTCACTGCTTATAATAAAGAGCACATGAAATAGCATACTCAAGAAAATTTATTGGTATATATATTAATGGCTACTAGTACAAAATTCGAGTAATCTAATAAATATACACAGACAAAACATGAGAAGAAAATAAGTAACACTATACTTGATCAAGAATCTTGTTCAACTTCTTAAGCTGTTATCTGGGGCCTGAAAGTCTTACTGCAGAAAGATATGCATCACTATTACAATCTGACGGCCCCCAGGAGGTTCCCTCTTCACTAATTGATTTGCAGAAACTCGAATACAAGCGAGAGTTCAGTTGTGATGACATTGGTGGTGGAGGTACAGGAGATAACCCTTCAAGCATTTGTACTACTTTTGTCATTGATGGTCTATGAGACATATCATCCTGTATACACCACAAAGCAACCTTGATTGCTATCATAACTCTCTCATCCGATTTTTCCATTTCCAAATTTGCATCAAGAATGTCTGTTAATTTACCTTCTTCCATCATCTTAAAGGCATAAGATGGGAAATGTGATTTCTCTGAAGTTTCTGATGCATCGTAGTTTTTTCTCCCTCCAATGATCTCAAGCAACACCATCCCGTAGCTATAAACATCACTCTTTTCGGATATTGCATAGTTAGTGATCCATTCCGGTGCAAGGTACCCTCTAGTGCCCCTTAGTGTCGTAAAGACATGACTCTGCTCTCTGCTCATTAGTTTGGCAAGACCAAAGTCCGATACTTTTGCTAGGAAATTGTCATCTAGAAGCACATTTTCTGGCTTAATATCACAATGCACAATTTTCACATCGCAGTCCTCGTGGAGATATGCTAATCCTTTTGCTGTGCCTACAGCTATATTGTACCTTGTATCCCAATCCAACATTTCCGCTTTCTTTCTTTTAAAGAGCCATTTATCTAGTGAGTTATTCGCCATGAACTCATAAACAAGGAGTTTGTGTGAACCTTCTGCACAAAATCCTTTTAGTCTCACCAAGTGTAAATGATGAATGCTACCAATGATACTGACTTCAGCTTGGAATTCCTTCTTACCTTGACCAAGGCCTTCCAATTGTTTCACAGCCAAACGGGTACCATCCTTGAGAATTCCTTCATAAACAGAACCAAAGCCCCCTCGCCCAAGTATTGCAGAGAAGTCCTTGGTTGCAACTTGGAGATCTTTGTAACTAAAACGAACTGGCATTCCAGATATAGTTTCCAAGAAATTATCCTCTTCCGAATCTTCTTTAGGAGACTCGGGTAAAACATTACTCTTTTTAAAGCAATGGAATCCTGCAAAAAGTAGAACCAGAATAACAAGTGTTGTGATACTAACTATGATGGCAACAATCGTGACATGTTTCTTGCTGCTTCCACTGCTACTATAATCTCCAGCATTGCCATCAGTACTTGAAATCTTCATGTATGAGATGAAACCATTTTCTTTTGAACTTTGTAAGCTTCCAACATTGTCAAAATGAAAACAATTTCCAGTTTTGTTTTCAAAGAACATGAGAAGACATGAACAATTATGAAGGCAAGAGGATTTGCAACCATCTAGGTCTGTCTTAGAAGAGGGTGTAGCAAACCCAAGGGCAAAATAGCCAAGGCCATCTCCAGCATCTGCGAGCTCCATAGAACCCTCAGATCTGTTACATAGAGACGCAACATCAGGTCTGCAATTTGGTTTTGAGGCAAGGGCACTAGGACATTGACAATTGTTGTTAGTACCACAAATTTGATATGGGTCACAAGCTTGAGGTCTGCTGCAAGAATCAACAGGAATCTTTGTCGGTGAATCATTGCTTGAGGTTCCACTTTCAAGAGTATAGAATGTAATATATCCATCACTTCCTAAAGTTGCAGCCCAAGTGGCATTTGTATCACTGGTTGAGATTATGAATTGCCATAGAAAAACTTTGTTCTTATCATAAAACCTCCAAGAATTGGCGTCAATGGATGCAAAAGTGACACCAGCACCATTTTTATTGATGGTTCTTCGATTATCCTTCCCCATAGACCAATATGGTTGTGGTTTATTAAAATTTGCATAAAGGAGCATATCTCCAGATTTCATTTCAAGAAAATAGCTCAAATTATTCGAGCCCGTATCGCTAACAAGCTTCATTCCCTCACTAAACTCTTGGTTTGGCAACAAAGTATTAGTTGGATGGCTAAAGCTCTGCCAAATTATTTTATGATTATCCCCAACTAAAACAAGATTTCCCGAGTTCTGCAATTCCATAGCAGAAACTCCTTGTTCTGCAGTGTTTGTAGACCAAACTATAGATTCACCACTTCGTAAAACAGCATTTCCACTTTCATTAAACATAAAGAGATCAGAACTTTTAATTGGGGTGCCTCTATTGGCAGACCAAACAGTTGTTGAACTGCTTACATGAACAACTGCCAGTACAAACAAAGTAACATCTTTGGTAGTGGTGAACCCGAAACCGAAATCTGAATTGTTGGACAATAGAAACAACCCATTATTGTCAATCCAGTGCATTTGATCCCCTTGAAAACCTGGCTTCATACTACCATTAAACTGAACACTAGCCAAACAATTTTCAGGCTGAAAGAGGATAAACAAGCACATTCCTATACAATTCAAGAAAGCCCAAGTTCCCATCATCACTAAGAACAACTAAATTTTGCTAATACAAGGAAAATTCTAGCTAAAAATGTGTACTTGGAAGAAAGGAAAGAAGGGCCTAATAAAAAGAGTAATTTATGGTATCAAAATCTGTGATCAAGACTCAAGAATTGAATATACCATCAAACTTTGCACTAAGCACTTTACAAAGTATCATGTACTAAGAAAAGTTGACAGAAAGTATGGTTGCAGGTGTTACACAAACCAAACATTGTCTGTGTGTGTATAATATATCTTTCAAGACTAAGTAATCAAGAAATCATAGAACATTCAAAGGGTACTCTTGTTTTGCCTATAAAAGATACATCCTATAATAACATATGGCTGGGATTTACATACATGCAGAAAGTTTTATCCAACTAAAATTGACTAATAAAAAGATGATAATAGAAGCAAAGACCTGGCAAGGACTAATCAGAACTGGCAATTGGGAAATCTTGTTTGAGCATGAAAAAGGAGACAACCCCGCTTGCAGGAAAAACAAGGCAAACTATCTGGAGTTAAATATATAGCAACCTAGCAGGTAAAAGCAGCGCTGAGCAAAAAATAACCGAACCGACCGGACTGGACCGGACCGAACCGACCAAACCGCTTTTTACGGTTTTTTAAGCGGTTTAGTTTGATTTAGGTTTGATTTAAATACAAACCGTTATTTTCCGGTCCGGTCCGGTTTTCATTTCTAAACCGACCATTAAGACCGAACCGGACCGTTATAAATATATGTTATTATATTTATATTTTTATATATATATATATATTACATATATAATATAAATTTGTTTTACATTTACCTATATTTGTCTTTTATATATATATAATTTTGTTTTGCATAATATTTCTTCTAGAATTAAGATTGCTAGTCTGCTCCTGAAATGCATTTTTTTTGTTTTACATAATACTAATATGTTCATTTGGGCACATATTAGTATTTACGTAATGTAGTAAACTAGTAATGTATGTACTAAAATTGACATACTTTTTGACAGTATTGTGCTAGTGGATATGATTCAAGAAGGGTTTTTTATGCATAAAATTATCATATTAAATAGTTTGGTTTAAAACCGTAACCGACCGAATCGGAACGTTTAATTGCGGTCTGGTTCGGTCTGGTCCAATATCAAAACGGTCTGGTCCAGGTTTGAGATATGAAAAAACCGCTACTAGTGGTCTGGTCCGGTTTAGCCGTTAAAAACCGACCGAACCGACCGTTACTCACCCCTAAGTAAAAGTGTCCGTGAGCTGTCAATTAACAAAATTGACAAAACAAAATAAATTTAGAAGAAAATTTAAATGGATTATCCCTGTAATAATAGGATGTAAAATTCAAACAGAAGAAGACTGGATCAGCTTCTGTGCATTTGTCAAAAGAATAGGAAAGATCTGAGGCAGGTTTGAATGTATCATGTATTTAATGCTGCCATGTCTAGCAATACCTGTCAAGTGTCCAAACATTTCATACTAAAAAAATATTAAAAAAGTGAATGCAAGACAGATCTATGGGTAAATTTGTTTAGTGCTACTAGCATAGAAGGATTGAATCTTGTGACATCAAAAGAAGATTGTCAAAAGCAAAAAAAAAAAAAAATCAGTAAACATCGTTTTCTATAAAAGTAAACCTTAGAATTAACCTATTTGTTTCCCTTAAAAAAACAATAACAACATAGACACATGCACATACATAATGTACAAAAATGGAGCTAGGTCTGCGGCAAACATAGTTTATGTTTTGCGGAAGATAAAAATGTTTAAAATTTTGCTATAAACGAAGTGACCTCTGTATTTTTTTACGCAAATAATAAATACAAAATAAAATATTTATGTCGTAACATTTATTTAATTAAAGATCCGAATCTATAAATAATACTCTCTTTGTCCCATAATAATAGTCTCTTTTGAGAAAAAAATTATTCAATATTGTCTATTTCTACTTTTAATGTAAAAAAATTTAAAATTATCTTTTTTTTGTCATTTTTAATATAAAACTTACTTTATTTAATATAAAATAATCATATTAAATATGATACACATGAAAAATTGACATACAACTAACATTTCTTAACATATAATATTTTTTAAAAAGAAACTATTAATACGAGACACTGGGCTGAGAGTACGTAATGTTACAGGAGTATATGTGGTGTAGAAAACATAGGTAGTGGGTGGAGTTAATGGCAAGGTGTCTAAGACGGATATGGATGGGAAGTAAAGAGAGAAAATAAATGTAGGTCGTTTGTAGTATAAAGAAAAGAAGAGTTTGGACAAGTGTGAGATGGATGAGTCAAAGTTCTCGCCTACTAAACACATAAGTTGACAACCGTGCACGCCAATTGCCAAGTCCCTACTTGACAACGCTGGTGCCTCATGTTCAACTTTTATTTTTATATTCACGGGTCTCCAATTTTTATTCAAAAATTTTGTGGCTGAATTTGTGTAGAGTATTTTTTTTCAAAATAAAATAAAATATTATAATAGTTTCACTCATCTGATTCTTTTTTGGATAGCATTTTAAAGGTATGAACTTGTATTCTTAGAATTCCAACAAAGAAATTCGAGTAGAAGTTTGGCAAATTCCGTTTTTTTCACTTGTGTATACTTTTTTGAATAAAATTATTGTTAAAAACTTACTCGGGACTGTTACAAAAAGTTTTGATGAGTAGACGAGGGTGGGACCGCTTACTAAATATTGTGTGTAATCTTTTCACTAATTCAGTAAACATTCCACTAATCATCCATGATTCATTCTTGTGGTGTTTAACAAAATAATTTGTTGGAGATTTTGGTATTACTTGCATATACTTAATTACAAATTCGGTTTTTTTAGTGGGTGTCCAAGGGTACACAGTAAAAAATAAGTTATCAAATTTTAATTGATTTCTACTCATTAATAATAATGGACTCCCTATATATAAAAAAATTTATTAATAAAAAAAAGCTACCTCATAAATAAAAATACGTGACTAATGTATGGCACACTAGAAAGAGCCAAACAAATTTTACATTTTCTATATAGCAAGTTAGCAACCTAGATGCAGACTCGGAGCGCATTTTATATTTTAAAATTTATAATTTTGTCTAAATTCATATAAAATGGTTTATCTAGGAAAATCTTGATTTTGAACTCAGGGTCACTTTTTGAAAACCAGGGATTGCATACTATGTGCGCTCAAGTTTGAAATCGGTGAATGAAATAAATACAATTGTACTTTCTTAGGAGTAATTTCGAGGAAGCTATTAGTATCGATTTTTCTCTCATCTATCTATATATCTATATATATATATATAATAAAGGAAAATCTCTCTGCCCTCTCAAATCGCTCGAAATTATTTTTCTATTTTTTTTAGAATTTATGTATTAAAAATTTAGATAAATTGTTATTTACCTTATAAGAGTCTAATTACTATTTACCTTGGAATTCTTATTAGAAAATATTAACTTACTCTAATTAAAAGTCTAATGAAATTAATACTTACATTTTAATTACAATTTCTATTACTATTTATTTTCTAATTAAAAATCTAATCAGTAAATATTAAAATATTCTAATTATAAATCTTATAAAAATAAATGTATTAGAGATTTAAAGAAGAAACGATAGAGCGACTTATCAACGAAAAATGTGTTTCACGATTGAGCAGCTCGTTAAGGAGAAGCATGTGTAAAGCATAATATAACGTAGTATGTAATAGTGATAACGATAACTCAACTAAGAAATAAAGACAGATAAATAATACTAATATGTAGCACAAGAATCCAGAAGGACATACAAACAGAAATCATACATACATCATTGCAGAACACTCAAGATGTAAAGTTTACTGAACAACAGCGAGAGAAGTTCATTAATATGTTCAGGCCTCAGCAGTAAATAAGTGTTCAGTAGATTTCAGACTAAAGGCAATGCAATGATTCAAGTACAGTTGTCAAAGGGTTTCAGTGATCAGAAGCAATGGAACAGTCCAAAGTTAATCAGTTAAAACAGAACATAAATTAAGGGAATTCAATTCAGTGTTAGTCGTTTGTGAACCAGACCAGTGCACTAAGCGTCAGCACAACAAGAAAAAAATTGTCTTGATTAATCAGAAGAAAATCAGTTGTTCAAGCCTGAAGAGTGAAATCCAAGTAGTTGTTACTTCAAGAATTGAAGATATTTATTAAGTCAAGTAAAACTACATTTGGTGGTGCCTACAAAGGCGAAACATAGTGTGAAGCGCAACAAACTTTACTTAGGCGCAACAAACAAAGTTAGAAGCTCAAGAAAAGCCTAAGTCAAGGTTTGTGGCGCCTGCACAAGGGAATGGGAGTGCAGGCGCAACAAAACAGCTGTGACGCATCATCTAGGCGCAACATAAGTCTTGTGGCGCCTACACACTGCATCAAGTATGCAGGCGTAACAAAACATCAATAGGCGCCACAAAACTCTTGAGAAATGTTCTAAGTAAATTAGTGGCACCTTTATAGAATAACCACTGTACAAGCGCAACTAAATTACTCTAGTGGCGCAACAAAGATTGTATGGCGCAGCAAAACTTGTCCAAGGCGCAACAAAGATCTATGTGGCGCCTACACTCCACTAGCACTCTTACAGGCGCAACAAATGACTTATACATTTGTGGAAATTAAATTCCAAAAGTCTACAGAATATATATGGGTTAAATCAAAATGGACAGCGTGGAATATTATTCATTAATCATCAACAAAAGAGATACAGACGGGAGATCCATTAAAGACATACATTTATATCACCCAACTATACTTCTATTGTAACATTGATTGAACCCATTAAAGCTAATCATTTGATTAGAAGTGTAGCACCTCAGGGATTTAATAATACATTGTTATTTCCCCGAATCTTTGTGTTTCATTTACTGCCATTTTTATATCTCAAGTACACAAACACTTAATCCGCATTTAATCGAAAAATCTACCACATCATATTCAACCCCTCTTCTATGATGATTTTGGACCTAACAGCATGTTAATCATTAAAATTAGAGAATTGTCGAGTGCTTTCAAAGTTTAAAGAAGAAACGATAAAACATCAAAACTATTTTTTTGATTTTATAAAATTTATTTATTAAAAAAATTATATAAATTACTATTTGTGTTCTAATAAGAATCTAATTCGTACTTACCTTTTAATTAGGATTTTAATTATTATTTATATTTTAATCAAGAGTTTAATTAGTAAATATTAACGCATTGTAATTGTTATGGGAGATTTAAAGGAGAAACGATAGAGCGACTTATCGGCGAAAAATGTGTTTCACGAGAGATCGGCAGCTCATTAAGGAGAAACATGTTAATCGTTAAAATCGGAGAATTCTTGGGTGCTTTCAAAGCGCTCGAAATTATTATTCTATTATTTTTAGAATCTATGTATTTAAAATTTATATAATTTCCTATTTGTCTTATAATAGAAGTCTAATTACTATTTGTTTTCTAATTAGGTGTTTTATAAAAAAATATTAATTTATCTTCTGATTACGATTTAAAGAAGAAACGATAAAGTCTCGAAACTATTTTTTTGATTTTATAGAATTTATTTATAAAAAATATTATATAAATTACTATTTGTGTTCTAATAAAAATCTAATTAGTAATTACCTTTTAATTAGGATTTTAATTATTATTTACATTTTAATCAAGAGTTTAATTAGTAAATATTAACCAATTGTAATTGTAATTCTTATATAAGTAATTTAACAAAAAAACTTATAAAAACAATATATATTAAATATAAGTTGACTTATTATATAACAAAAATAATTTTAATAAATTATAAAAAAGAAATTGATGACCAAACGAGAGAGCGGCTCAATAAAGAATAACATGTTAATAATTAGAATTTAATTATCATATTATTATTTTTATTTATAAATGATAAAATTTATTTAATATGTTATCGATATAAAATCTATTTGAGAAATAAATAAATAACGATAAAACAGCTCATTTTCTAGAAAAATTGTTGAAGAACAAAACGAGTCAATAGGAAAGAGCATATTAAATGTTAGAATTTAATACTCATGTTATGGTTTTTAAAAAATAAGCTCACATATGAATTTTGAGTAAAACTAACAATGATTAATACATAATAGCATTTAAGTTAATTAAATTTAATTTAATTTTGTATTTGGGTGCACAACCAAGTTAAAAACGATTATAAAGACTACAAGATAAAATTTTAAGTTAGGTTACAAATGATATTGAAAAGTTAAGTTATAAATTATGTTATTTATTTTATCGCAGTGATAATAAAAGAATATTTAATTTTTATCTCACTTTACCTCGATAATATTAATATCTCTATCACACACCCATATATAAAATATTAAATTATTTATTAATAAATTTATAAAATATTATTTTAACTAATTTATAGAGTATTATAATTCTTTATTTAATAATTTTTTTAAAATTATAAAATCAATTTCTTATAATTTTTAAAGAGTTCATAAAAATATTATAAAACCAATGCGAAACGTGGCTTAGTCGACTCTCAAATCGCACGAAATTATTTTTCTAATTTTCTAGAATTTTTGTATTAAAAAATTTATATAAATTTCTACTTGTCTTCTAATAATAATCTAATTACTACTTGCCTTCTAATTAGAAGTCTTATAAAAAACTATTAACTTATTCTAATTAGATATCTTATAAGAAAATATTAATTTATTCTAATTAAAAGTCCAGTCAAATTAATACTTAACTTCTTATTAAGATTTTAATTACTACTTACTTTACGATAACGGCTTATTGACGAGTAACGTGTCTCATGAGAGAGCGGCTCGGTAAGGAGAGCAAATTGTTCGAAACTATTTACCTTCTAATTATCCAATTAACACTCTTATAAAAAATATTGATTTATTTTAATTGAAAGTGCAATAAAATTAATATTTACTTTTTAATTAGAATTTAAAGTATTAATTAGCTTCAAATTATGAGTCTAGCTAATTATTAACTATTAACATATTTTAATTGCAAGTCTTATAAAAATAAATTTTATTAAATGTAAGTCGACTTATTCTCAAACAAAAATATTATCATGAGATATGTAAATAAGAAATGATAAAACGACTCATTGACGAGAGATTGGCTCACTAAGGAGAAACATGTTAATTATTAAAATTTAATGCTCCTGTTATGTTTTTTATATGAGAATTATCACGCGCTCTCAAATTTCTCTAAACTGTTTTTCTAATTTTTAGAATTTAGGTATTATAAAATGTATATAAATTCTTATTTGTCTTCTAATAAGAGACTAATTATTACTTACATTCTAATTAGGAACCTTATAAGGAAATATTAACTTATTTTAAATGAAAATTTAATCAAATTAATACTTAACCTCTAATTAAAATTTCAATTACTACTTAATTTCTAATCAGTAGTCTAATTTTTTAAATATTAACATATTATAATTGTAAATTTTATAAAATTTACTAAATATAAGAAAACTTATTCTTTAACAAAAATAATTCTATGGGATATAAAGAAGAAATGATAGAGCGATTTATTGACAATAAATATGTTTGACGAGAAAACGGCTCACTAAATAGAAGCGTGTTAATTATTAGACTTTAATTCTCATGTTACCGATGATTTATATTTATAAATGATAAAATTTATTTTGTAATGCCAAATGTTCAATAAAAGAGCGGATAAATGGGAAAAAATGTGTTAAATATTAGAATTTAATAATCAACGTTATGATTCTTTAAAAATAAGCTCACTTGAAATTTGAGGAAAATCAACAACGATCATATATATAATAACATTTTATATAATTAATTCCATTTTTATTTTTTTATTTGGGTGAATAATCAAATCAAAAATGACAATAAAGAATATACGATAAATTTTTAGATTAAGTTATAAATGATATTATTTATTTTATTGTACTAATGATAGAAGCATATCTAATTTTCATTCCACTTTAATAAATATTTTACATTTTTATATATATAAATGATCAATTATTTATTTAACAATCAATATACAAAGTATTGTTTTGATTAATTTATATATTATTATAATTAATTATTTGATAATTTTTTTCTAAATTGTAAAATTGATTCCATAGAAATTTTAACGAATTTATAAAAATATTATAAAGTCACTGCAAAATGCGGCTTAGTCGACTAGTTATATTAGTAATTTGTTACGTTCTTATGGTGCTTTAAACTAACAATTTTAAAATTTTGTCACAGAATATTTATTATTATTATTTTAATTTTCTATACATTCATTTGCAAAAAGGATCCGAACATATAATTATAAGCACACATAAAATATTATCCAGCGGATGTAATATACTCTACTTTTTTAAAATAATTATTATTTGACTTCTCTATATATTTCAAAAAGGTTCGATCATATAATGGAAAGTAATATTTTTAAATTTATTACTATAATTATATGGTTAAAAATTTTAAAATGTATGTAATAAAATTAAATCATAATTATTAAAAATAGACGAATAAGGTTGCGCAAACATGAATTAGAACACAACATTTCATTCGAGTAAAGGGTCGGCGGGAATGAAATCGAAATGAATAAGATAAGAAGATATCGGAGAACGTGGAGATGTATTTTTGATTTTAGAGCATCTCGAGTTGACTATAATGTTTGATTAAAATAATATTTATAAAATAATAATCGGTTAAAATTTATTAAACTAAGCTATTGTGTTCGAATGGGATATACCGTAATGATTGACTATATAATTTTATTATTATTTTCAATAATACAACTAACACCATGTGAGCAACTCACCAACTTGATTATTCATCGGGATTTATGACAACAATTATTATAATTCTTTTCATACTACAGTAATATACAACGGTATATCTCTTGAAATTGTATCTAATCTTTTAGCAATTTGACACATTATAAACTTATTGTAACACATTCGATCCCCTGACTTTGATCACAAATCACAAGTATTTTGTATGTCAATATAATCAAACGATCAATAACAAATATAAATAAATATTCACATGTTATAGTTAAACTAACAAAAAAAATAATATATGAGATTGCCTATTACAAAAAATATATCTCTAATAAGGCACTCTCTCCGTCCTAATTTATTTGTATTATTTGATTTTTTTTCAGTCGATCAAATTTTGATGGAAAATTACATCTATTATATAATTTTAATTTTTTAAAATTGTAAAAGAATAATTTATAAATCGCAGTTAAAGTTTGATCAATGTGATTATAAAAAATTAAACAAGACAATTAATTTGGGACGGAGAAAATATTTTTCAATTCCAGAAAAAATAAAATCATGGCCTAAAAATTTACAAACATAAAATAAAATATGAGTTCATAGACCCAACAACCACAAGCAAAAGCCTAAGGCTTAAGTTATAAGAACAGCAAACATAAACTAGCAAATAACTTTATTGATATGAATTCTTTTGATGTACTCAAAATAAATTCGCCCACATTTACATCAATATATATTATACTATTCAAATATTATAGAATTAAGCTTTACTTACGGATTAACATAATTTATGCTAATTATATTTATGATAAATTTGTGCTTGTGTAACTTTGTACACCAAAATAATATGTCCTGTTGTCAGCTATGACATATAGCCACGTAGGCATTAACGTCATAGACATGTAATTACAAAAATATTAGGTAGGTTTATACACACGATTTTATATAGGTACATTAAGCACCTTTGACAGGAGAGATGTCGTTGTGTTAATTTATGAATGCAGTCCACTGGGCTGTAGACCCAAAAGGAAGTGAAAGGTATCTGCTAATCCATATATTACTAGAAAGGTGGCCCAACAAAGCTATACTTTTCATATATTTGGCTACACAAGACATTGGGCTGGCTGATTTTGACAATATAACCCCCAAATATCTAAGGTTAAAACTAATTATGATATAAGATTGATATTTTTCTTAAAAAATTTCAATAGGATAGGTTGTATCATCACGAAAATGTCATTCGATCTTTTATTAAAAACTAGCTCTAAATCCCGTGCAAGGCACGGGCATAATCTAGTATTGTAGCTGATCTTGATTTTTGGGTTTAATATGTTTTTTTGATGAATATTCTGTAATTTTATTTGTAGTCTGTTCATCAACGTTTTAATCAATTCACAATCTTTCAAGAGCTGTGTGTTTGCAGTTTTTAAAGTAACTTGCACAAGGATGATGGTTGTGCAAGAGTCTAAATATTTTGTCTAACAGACTTCTTATTGAGCGGTTTAAAATTGGAACGATTCAATTATTTTGTTTCTTAATAAAAATAGAGTGATGAAATTGATGAATGATGGTACCTAAAAAAGGACAACAAGACAGTTAGAGGAGCACACATTAAGATACTAATACAATGCATACTCCACTATTTTAACGACCTATATACGAAAGTTTCACTAGCTAAACAAGCAAGAACAACAGAATAACATTAGTTATTTCCATATATTTAAAACACCACAATAAACACTCATCTGGAAACTCCTACTATATTGATCGATTCTTCCTCTTCTCCAGACACGCAATTATCTTTCTACATTAATCTAGTTACGCATGGAAGAAACATTTTCTTGGATTAACTCAAGCAGCGCGGAAAACCCCTGCATTGCAAATAAAAAGAAACTTGCTATCATTACAAATCATCTGCTACAAATTGACTATTGGAGAATTTCTAACTGCCACCGTCGCTTTGCCTATAGAATAGTATATGATAAGAAGACTGTTAATCTTCATGATTTGCAGATGAAGATTCAGCTTTTGCAGATGACATAAACTTGCAGGTGCAACATAACAACAGAGAGAGAGAGAGTAATGTAAATCTATATTATTTCATTGTTACATTTACAATCTCTAATCATGACTATATATATACTAACATTCTAATTGTAACTAACTCAATAACAAACTGACATCCTGGCATAACAGAATGAACAGAATGGTGATGTGGTTATTGAGCTGGCAGTGATGAGGTGGAGCTGATATTAGCAACATCCCCCCTCAAGTTAGGCTGTTCTGAGACTGTGGAAGGATCAAGAAAGCCTAACTTGGACAACAACAACTGAAGCTGAGGAGCAGGAATACTCTTAGTGAATAAGTCTACAATCTGAGATTTAGTGGGAAGATATGTAAGCTGGATAAGACCTTCAAGGACTTTATCTCTAGTAAAGTGGCAATCTATTTCGATATGTTTAGTCCTCTCATGGAAGACTGGATTTTTAGCAATATGAATAGTAAACTGGTTGTCGCAATGGAGAGTGACAGGTGCTAAACCATGAACATTTAAATCAGCCAAGAGTCGAACCAGCCAAGCGACCTCAGAAGCAGCTGAGGCCATTGCTCTATATTCAGCCTCAGATGAGGACCTAGAGACAGTTGATTGCTTCTTAGATCTCCAAGTGATAGGAGATTGACCAAGTAAAACAACATAGCCAGTAACAGATTTTCTAGAATCATGGCAAGCAGCCCAATCAGAGTCAGTAAAAGCCTGCAATTTGATGTCTGAAATGCCATTGAGGAGAATCCCCTGGCCAACAGAATGTGCAACATATCTCAAGGTATGCAGCAAAGCATTGAAATGAGAAGTTCTAGGTTCCTGCATGAATTGACTAAGGGATTGAACAACAAATGCCAAGTCTGGCCTGGTATGAGTTAGGAAATTCAGTTTGCCAACGAAAGATCGATAAAGTTCAGGATCAAGGAGGAGATCACCTTCGTCAGCTGTCAAATGAATGTTCAAAGGGAGATGAGTAGAAGCTGGTTTAGAAAGATCAAAGGAACAGCTATTGAGTAACTCAATGGTGAATTTCTTTTGACTTAGGAACAAACCATTAGAAAGCTGACTCACTTCAATACCAAGGAAGAAATGAAGTGCCCCTAGATCTTTGATGCTAGACTGGTGATGCAGAAAATTCTTTAACTCAGAGATAGCTAAGGGATCAGTACCAGTTAAAATCACATCATCCACATAGACTGCAACAATGCAAAAACCTGTCTCAGACTTCTTAGTGAACATGCTATAATCATTCTTGGATTGTATAAAACCCTGTGCCAGCAAAGCAGAAACTAATTTGGCAAACCATTGTCGACTGGCCTGTTTAAGGCCATAAATTGATTTCTTTAGTCTGCAAATCTCTCTCGATACACAAATCTTTATTCTTTTTCTTCATTTTTGTTTGTAAAATTCGTAGGATTATTCATACACAAATCAGTTGTCTTGTAAAATTCGTAATAAATTCATCGTAAGTCAGAATTCATTGATTCTGGACTTTTTAAAAAGATCTTTTCGTTCTCTACGATTGTTGTGTTTAATTTTTTTTTCAGAAAACGTCGTTTAGAGGGTCAAAAAGGTAAAATACAGATCTGGGCAGAATTGGAGTTACGAAGAAGTTCGACATTTGAGACGTTTGAGATGTGATATTTTTGATTGGGTGTTAAAGATTATTTTATTCAGTATATATACAAGACCCATGTATACACAACCGTGAGTTTTATTAAACCTTAAAGTGGAGTCCGCGTAAGAAAAAAATACAGAGGCGCTATTTGGTACCTTGGACGCATTGAATTGTCTTGATCAAGAAGAACAGATCGTGAACTTGAAATTTTGTGGGTCTATGCAGTTTTCGTTAGTGTCTGAAATTGCTAGTTCGAGTTTTTGTTAGTGTCTGAAATTGCTATTTCGAGGTACGGATTTCGTCCCCTTTCTCTTCAACGCTACTCTTTTTAGGATTAATTATATTTAATTTGTTCTGTTCGTAAATCTGTTCCTTACGTTATTATTCGTTTTAACTGTTTTGATTCTCCGAAAGTTATTTTAAAGTTTGATTCCAAATATTTAAATATTTGTCTCAACGATTTTTGAAAATTATGTATGTTACATATCTGCGTAGAATATTTGAAATATCTGTTCAGGTGATTTTAAAATTGTGAAAATTATTTTATTTGAACCCTTAGAGTGATATAGGGTATACCGATTTAACCAGCTGTAGGGGTACTACAACCATGTCATTGTGGCACCAGTGGCATGACACTTCCGTGGCAGTGTGATTAGTCACGGCATATCCTTCTGATAGCTCAGGTGGCGAGCTTTGCGCATTTGATATTTGTTTGAGGATACGTGGGTGCACCCAGAATTTGATTTGATTTATGATTGGATATTTGGCGGTGACGTTGTATATGCCGTACACGTTGTTCGGTTTGTTGCACGCATTAGGTACCCTATGATGTGTGTATCTGTTATCTGTTTTGTATCGGTATGAAATATCCTAACCCCTCTTTACTTCAGCCTTGTTAAAAAAAATTAATACTTATTTATTAATGTCAAATTATATATCTTGCTTCTTGTTTTATAAACTATATTCCAATCCGTACTGAGCATTTTGCTCATGTCGTATTATTTCTTCTAGCAGGTACTTAGGGGGGTCTCGGGCTGTGTGATGGAGAGCTACCCCTTAATACAGTTGATTAGGAAGTTAGACTTCTAGCTATTATTTAGACATTATTTATTATTAGAGATTTTGGATTTATTCGTATTTATTATTTTAAATTATTTTGGAGGTTTTAATATTATTTTAGAAATCTGTTAGACTTATTTAATTATTATAAGGTGGATTTTAGTACTATGTATACAAGTTTGAGGTTTGTTAAGTAACCCCTCGTCTTCTTTTGGGAGGGGGGTGTTACATACTTGGAGTCCAATTAGTCTAGTTTGGAAGTTCCATTGTCTTCCGATGGTGATTCCAAACATTTGACAAATAATAAGCCTGCACTTGGTGAATATCCTTTGTATTTACATGTTTCCTTGCGTTGAGCAACCTGCATGAAAGTATAAGAAAGAGACCTGACTGTAACATAGCTTTATCTGCCAAATAAATATAGTTGATAAAACTGGAGGAGATCCAGAAGTCTCTTTCTTGGTCTGTGCTGATAGCTGCTCCATTAACAAGGAGTAAGACGCCTCTGCAAGCGGTAATTTTGGAATATCAGTGTCCTCAAATACTTTCACTTTTCCCTTCTTCAATTCTGGGTTCAACCAGAAAAAATATATATTCTACTCATAATCCCTGCATTGCGGAAAGAAGAAATTTTTTCACCAATCCTGATTTTATTGCCATCTTCACCTCGCAAAGGTGTACAAATTTGTGAGATTTAGACAGCGTCTAATCACTATCGATCGAGTATAACTAACTGTGATATTATTTATAATTTATGTTTTATTTAAATTGCTATATTTGGATCAATATATCCCAGCCCGGCGACCCCCACCCGCTCTGCCTCCATCCCCTTCCACCCATCACCACCAGCTCAGCGCCTCCCCCGCACCTCGCTCCCAGTCCCCAACTCTATTTCGGTCGTCTTTTCCGATGATTTTTTATCGAAAATTATCTCCCGTCTCCCCATCTTTCCCCTTTTATTTCCCTCTCTCTCAATTTATATAATTTTTCACAAATCTCGCTTACTTTTTAAATAAATTAATTGATTAAATTTGTGAGTTTGAAATTAATGAAATTGGTGGTGGCCATACAGGAAGTGGTCGAAAATGGGGTTGCATGCATTTCTTCTTACTCTTTTTAACAAATCAATTAATGATCCCCCTAATTGAATAGTAAATCGTTACAGTTGGGTGATGACCGGAATCAATGGGGGTAACCGGAATCACAGTTGATTGGATGTATTTATTTAAATGAAAAATTTTAAAAATCACGAAATTTAATTATAAAAATCATTAAAATAGTGATTGTAATTGTATAAAATAATGATTATATATTAATTTTGTAATCGTATGAATAGTGATTGAAACTCTTACAAAAAAATAATATTAGCATATTATTAGTTAAATAATTTTTTTAATATTTATTTATAAATTCGTTTTTAGTTTCTAGGCTAAATTGGTTTATATTGGAGGATATATATATAGAGAGAGAGAGAAAGAGAGAGGGGGGAGAGGTTCAAGGGAGAACGCTCATTAGTGGGAGAATCAGAGACCCTATATATTCACTGTTAATCTACTCACAATCTAACAGAATCTTAATTTAAAAATTAAGAGAATCTTACTTTAAAAGAATTTACGGTCACGATTAAAAAAATCTACGGTCACGATTGAATTATCTGGTTCTCTCGTTAAGGAGGATCTCTCTAGAATCTTACCCTATATATATATGTAATATATTTTTTTAACTCAAATTCAGTATAACTTCCAACTTGAAAGTTAATTATTTGTCGAAATGCTTAAAAGAGGAAGAAGTATTAAAAAACCAAGATGGGGAAAAAAATGGCAAGAACAAACGCCATGTGCGAATATGAGGACTAAACTTTAACGTGAAAAAAGTGTAAATGCCTTGCCAGTCGCCACCAGGCGATGTTTCAATTGCTTAGAGCCTCACATAACCTTTTGAGCGGTTACCCGTGCACATTATAAATTAATTCTTTCATACTCTATTATATATATTTGACTAAATTATCCCTATTCTATCTTATTTTACCCATTATATCCCTTCATTCAAATATTATTCAATGAAATTCATTTTTTCCTTTTTACATTTTGATCACATTCGTCTTTAACAATATGATGTCTCTAATTTTTAATAATTTTTTGAGATTTTTAAATCAAAACTAGACCAAAATTTATAATTAAAATAAGTTATTATCCCGAACATAACTTGAATTTTATTTTAAAATGAGCATATTTTTTATAATCCTGATTATGATGTAACAAATAACTAAAGAGGAAAAAAATGCTTAATAAGAATAAAATTAATTATCAAAACATTAAAGAATACCAAAATATTGATCTTAAATAAAATTAAAGAAAGTCATGTCATATGTTCCTGTGACTCTAGGTAAAAGAATAGGTCAACCCGTTCTATTTTAAATTGCATTGTAATTATTTTATAAATTTTTGTTTTTTTTTAAATATTAAGTTATAAACATATAAGTTTTTTTGTTAAGGTAAAAATATAATTTGCATTATATAATATTATATATAAACAGAATGACTCACATTTTTTTAATACGATTCATTCATTCTATTAAAATGTGTTTATTTTGATTAACTATGCATATTTTGAAATAGTTTTATTATTATTAAATATTTCGTATATAAAACATCAAAATTAGAATTTTTGTAAAATTAATTTGTGAACATTATTTATTGAAATTCAATGAAAATAATTAACATACTATTATATAAAAAAATTGAAAAGACAAATGTAAGGTTATTATGATCAACTACTCTAAAAGAGAGTGTGCATGAATCAATTTAGAGTGTGCATATATCACAACCCAATCTTTTTTATTTTGTGAGTACGTGGTTATGGTAATTACCATAGTTATGAGTTTGCTTTTTTTATTATTATTTAATATGTTAAGAGTCATTTCACAAATTAAGTAGATAACATTTTTTATTTTATCTAGAGGACTGAATGGAAAATAAGAAAAACTTCTGGACGAAATATGTCGCGCTTTGCAGTTTATTATTCAGGAAAAATCTATCGATTTAAATAATTAATAAATATAATATTAATTTGATCCGAACGATAACAACTCTTTGCATAAGAAAGAATCAAATACAACTATCCAAGTGAAGCGTGCCCTTGATCATTATACCAAAATGAAAAGCAACACACCGGTTGACATTACGGTCACGTTTATATTATTCTCTCTAATGTTTCTAGCACCCTAGTATAGTGCACAGTGACAGCTTATTATATAGGTAAAACTTGAAGGTGCTAGAAAATGGGTTTATCTTATTTTTTATTGGATCTTGTGTTCGCTAAATTTTAAAATATTTTAATAAATAAAAATATTTGGGATAGGAGGGACTCAAAATTGAGACCTGTAAAACTTGAAGGTGTTAGAAAATGGATTTATCAGATCTTGTGTTCATCACATTTCAAAATATTTTAATAAATGAAAATATCTGGAACAGGAGTGACTCCAAATTGAGACCTCGTGTTCCGATAATAATAGCCGTGAGAGCATCAATTTGCAAATTTGACTTTTTTCTTGGTGTCGATGTTTGATTCGATATGTACGGTACCCAACTCAATTATTATCATAACTTTCAAATTAAAATACATAAATTTCCTATATGAGATAAGTAGACCAATTCGTAAGTATGTGAAAGAGTTCGAAATCAAAATTTTCTTCTAATCTGGATTTTTATATCATGTTAACAAAATTTCAAATAATAACTAACAGGAAATTTTAACTAAATTATATATGACTTAAAACTTAAAAAAAAGGTTATAACACAGTTGTAAGTTGTAACCTTGTTTATAGTGGAGTAATTTTTTTACATATAAGTATATTTTTACATATATGTATCATAAAATTAAAATTAGGAACAATAAAAGGAACTAAAATTAGGAACAATTAAAAAAATAAAAATAATAATAAATAAAAGTACGGGTTTGTCCCGCCTTTTATAATCCTACAATACAACATATAATTAACCTCAATTATAACATTATTTACATAACCTGCAACTTTATCTCTAATCTTTCAGTCCTTCAAAATAACGTCGTTTGCTATATCTAACAACCCCGTAACAGTTTCCGGCGCAAATTTTCTAGCAAACAAGAACGGGTAACCTTGCCTGCTCACAGACGAATCTGAGCCATTCATTCCATCATCACCGTATCTAGGCGTTGCATTTCTAAAGGTCCAGATTAACTCTGGGCCCACATCAGACAATGAGTACGTGCGCGGGTGACCGCCGCGACTGCCCCTCCAGTCCACGTGTGTGAGCGTGGAAGGCACGCACCCATGCGGGTTCACCATGGACATGAGTGTAGGGAAGTAATGCTCTTCCGGGTAACATATGTAAGGAGTGATGCATGGCAACTTGAACTTTGACCATACTTTGGTGTCATTTGATATTATCCTTGCATGCTGACGTGTCAGTATGAAAAACTGGGACCCAATTCGAAAATGTGAAAATGGGACATCAGGGAGCATTGTGTTATTCCCACGCGCCGCCCATCTAGCGAACGCACCGCGTTCGTCCTTGAGAAACTCGATGAAGCTGCGACGGGACTTTGTTAGGGTTTTGTACGTGAAGTTGAAGGAACGGAGAGGAATGCATGAAGGGGAGAGGAGGGAAAACATGTAATTAGACGCGTCGTGGACGAGCGCGTGAGTTATTAGTCTACGCGCCGCCGCAGAGAGTGTAGGAGAAAATCGGCGCGTGGGTTTTGAATGAATGACTCGGTTTGCAAACACGCCTTGGAAAGGTGACTCGTATCGTGAACTCGGATCGGCATGAATATAAATGTTGTACAAATTTTTAGGTACTTGATTAAAATAAAGTTCCCAAAGTGGTGCAAGTGGGAGTGGAGTATTAGTAAGGAACATAAAGGCAATCTTTTTAGGCCTACCTAGTGGAGGGTACGGGTTAACTCGGGAAGCGAGCTGACTCAGTGATTCATCCTCATCATCCCACACGGTGGCAGTGTTGTTAAGTTGTGCATGTATATTTGCTTGTTGAGAGAGTGTTTGTACACGAGTGTTGTGTTTGTCTTGTTGAGGGTGTGTGTTGTGTTTGTCTTGTTGAAGGTGTGTTTATGTAGTTGAGATGTGTAAGTATTGTTAAGGGAGTGCTTGTATATACGAGTAGTTTTGTTTATTGTAGGTGGTGAAAGTGGAAAAGGAGGTGACGGTGGCGGCATGGTGGTGGTGGTGGTGGTGGTGGTGAAGATGACGGCGAGGGGTAAACATAGAAGAAGGGCACAAAGTAGAGATATTGGATTGGGAGCTAACATAGCTAATATTTTTCGGTGGCGAGGTCGGCGCGTAGAAATGAGTAGCATTTGACAAGAAAGGAGAATAATTAGTGCTTATAAGTTATAATATAATAGTATATATATGTACCATGAATGACTAGTCTAGTTTTTGAATTGATTTAAATTTTAGAAAATATAATCATTACTCTTTTCTGTCATTCATTTCTTACACTTATTTTTTTACGTTATTTAAGTAACATTTTTTAAATAGTATGTTCTTGTTTTAAAATTTAATAAAGCCTATCACTTAATTTTTACTATTTTTCCTTCTTTTCACTTTTCTTAATCCCCGTATTCCATCCAAATGTTAACAATCGGATAGAACATAAATGATATGAATTTTTTTAAAGGAAATAATCAATTTTATTGAAATTAGTGATTTTTCCATAAGAAAAATGGCCACTAATAAATTATTTTGATAATTTAGGTAATTATAAAATTTAATTGTTTACTGAATATGTTGATTTGCACACCCCCATCATCTAGATTTTCTGTTTTTATTTGGAAAATGATTTATATTTGACTGATTTATTTGAAAGTTGATTTTAATTTAAATATAAGTTTATCTTGACTTCTACGTATGTTATAGAAAAATGATAAGTACTCCAAAAATTGTACCAAATGATGAGTTGTCACTTGTATAATTAGTAGCTTTTCTATAATAATATGATATCCCGTGTGCATATATATGCGTACACGAATTAAAACAAGACTAGTATCATGTCACGTTATTTAATAAAAAAATTTGGAGCGATTTTTGGGATCCCTAGCATTATTCTATGTTATATGGCATCAGATACACTAATTAATCGCATTTTTAACCAAATAAAAAAAATGAAAAATGCTAGGTACCCAAAAAATTGTACCAAATGATGAGTTGTCACTTGTATAATTGGTAATTTTCCTATAATAATATGATACTCCATGTGCATTCATATGCGCCCACGAATTAAAACAAAATACGTATCATGCCACGTCATTTGGTAAAAAAAATTGGAACTATCTTTGGGATCACTAGCATTATTCATAAAAAAAAAATGATTAGTTGTTTCATAATGATTTAAATGGTAAGTTATCGGATAGATTAAATTTCATATTTGAAGTGCGTGGATGGTGATCTTCTTGGCCAGGCGAACGAATGTGTTAATTAATAGGGAAATACATGAAACAAAAATATTTTTTAGTGATTTTACTTATTTTAAAAGGATATTACTGTTCTTTAAAAGTTATATTTAACAAAAATTATAGATTGGTTAAAAAAAGAATCGAGATTTAAATATTTAATAATAATTTTTTATTAATTATTTAATATTAGCTAGAGTTCAAAATAAAGTATAATTCAAAATAGAAAGAATTCGTTAATTTTCCCACTCAGACTTTCAACTTAGACAAGGTTCTCGTATCTTCTCATATGAGATACGAGATGAAACGATAATGATAAATCATGTATGTTTTTGTTTGTTAGCTTCCACGTACACATAACACATGGCTTACATGCAAGTTCACACATTAAACGGAGCGAGTGACACGCGAGGAAGCACTTGGATAGTTGGATGTCATGTTTTTTTTGGTTCGGCTCACGTTTAAATAATATATAATGTATTCAAATGTTTTGATTAGGGCTCAAAACGAATTCGAGTAATCCGTTTCGAACTAGGATTTGACTCGTTAAAAATGAATATAATTTATATTCGTATAAAAAATGAGCGAATTCGAATCTTATTTTATAATTCGAACGAATACCGAGTAGGATCTTACCACTATGATATTCGATCATATTTATTTTGAACAGTTCTAATAATTTTAGAGTACTCGATTACATATTTATTATATATACTTGACTCGCATTCGTAAGTTATATATATAATATTATATTAAAATGATACTCTATAAAATTATTACACACGAATTTGAATTTGAACATGCAAAAATGAGTAGTTCGGTATCCATTCAAATCGAACCGAATCAAATACGAATATTGATATTCGAACTCGAGTCGAATATGAGCAAAATGTTAAAATTGTAATTTGAATCCGGACTGAATCTAAACGAGTAATTATAAATTCGAGCTAAATTTAATCATACTGATATTCATACTTATTCGACTCGATTTCACCCCTAATTTTAAGGATCAAATTTAGGAAGGGAAACGAAGAATATGATGTTGCGCTTTGGTCGGGAAAAATGTAATGGAATAAAATGAAAATAAAAGTAAATTATGAAATTCGGAGGTAAAATTTTTTGAAAAAAAATGTATAAATGTAAAATTTTTAAATGAGATTTGGGTTAAAAATAAATATACTTAAAAATGAGTATTATTTTTTAAATTGAAGAGTTTGATCTATAATTTAGGTTACTAGAAATAAAAAGGAGAAATAAATAAATTTTTTGAATATTTATCCATAATTTAGTTCAAATTTCATTACATCCCCTTCTATTCACTTCTCCCAACTAAACATAACATGAGTGTCTCTCTAATTTTATTTTTGCTTTTTTTAATCCTGAAATGTTGTTATGAATAAAAAAAAACTTCATCAAAAATATGATTTTGTTAAAGTTTTAGATCTTAAAAGTAAATATTACTACTCTGATTAAGAACAATAAAAAAAAATTAAGAATCCGTTTGAAATTTTTTATAAATTACTTAATTTGGGAAGAAAACGGAACCTAGGCTCCGGGAATAATTCAAATGACTGCATTGTACCAAAGTGAAGTTACTTAAATGAACAAAAAGCTCTCTACTTATGCAAACTCATACCTAAATTGCAAAAGAAAAGGCAAAAAGTAGAACGACGGAAATGAGAAAAAAATAATTCAATGTTTCCTCAACGAGGGTATGGGACACAACCACACAAACATACTATCAGTTGACATTTTATAAGCATAGTAGTCCCCCCTTCATTATACATTATGCTAATGCAAGTGCTTTATTAGTAAGTGCAAGTTCCTCTTCCTCAGTGGGCGATTAACGAATTTCCATGCAAGAATCTTGGCCACCTAAAACCAGATAGACCAAATTGATCCTAGCATAGTCAAGGGTGAAATGTAGCTGGACTCTGTTTTATATAAACGAGTTCGGAAGGATAAGATGTTCGCATACTTTAATCAAATGAAGTTTGTCGATCTGCTAATGTAAATTATCCGCGAATTTCACTACTTCGAATAAAATGGAGTACAATATATGCAGATTTTTAGAGTAGGAAATTACAAATGTTGGATACAGTGAAAACATTGGTCATCCAAAAATCGTGTTACAATTACGTGACTATATCATGAGATTGTGTTCACAGATACACAGAGAAAGATAACTAAAATAGCTTTTGATACATCATATATACTACACACAAGTTAACAATATACAACAAGTGCAATTCCCAGAAAATGCACCTTTCACTGTTGCTGCTATCTACTTAATCTGAATGCATGCACAAATAGTCAAATACATAATGCACTTGCAGCTAGACCAGAAGTACTGAACCACCTACTTGTTATTCTATATTCTTGTTTCAGTTAGAGAGAATCACACTTTATAAACAACAATTGGAACATCATAGAAGAAATGACTTTGGAGGTTAGCGTGATCAAGTAACTACCACCAATCATAACACAATATACAATTTAAGAATGTATATATTGACTGACAAGTAAAGAAGATGTGTGCGGATGTGTAAACTAGTGTTAAAATACGCAGGATTGGTGTCAAAGTAGTATTGATTTGGCTAGCACCCATTACAGTGTAACAATATTGTAAAGTAATTATATAAACAATACTGAAATATAATTATATATGCTCATAGTTTAGACCAGAAAAGATGCTATGATTTACTGTACTAGGTATGAATTGACTTGCTAATAAAATTCTGTGTGAAGCGAGGTTCACCTATCACTGGCAATATATCTGCTTCTAGAAATCAGACTAATTAGTCTACAAATGTATCATTACTCTATTTTGAAACATTGCGAGAACTCTATATAGTACAAACTTCTTCCAGCTAACAAGAATCCCCGACGTTAACATGTGAATCACTAGCAAATTTAGAAATTGACATGCAGCCTTACGTCAATTGTCTATCAATATCAACATCCTTCCTTATTTTTTAAATAGGAGGACCGATATTTAAGTGAGTTAAAACAATGGTTCACTGATGGGTGACTACCAATGGAGTAATGGACTACAATTTGGCTAGTTAATAATCCATCACACAAGTTCCGGAAATCAGACCACATAAAGATGTCAAGGACATCAAAACGTTACAACTAGAAGGAAAAATATATATAACATATGATCCCCACAACAAGATTTAACGAGTTCAGCCATTAGTTCTCTAACACTTTCCCGGGTGACATGCACAAATTTTAATGGCAATTCACAGTGAAGTACAGTGGAAACGAAAAGTAAAAGCCAAAAGTAATGATACAATGGAGAACTCACTAATGATTGTAGTAATACCCTGGTGGTGGATATCCCATTCCATTCGCAGGAGGCATCCCGTAAGGCATTGGTGGTGTATAATATCCACCACCATTAATCTTGCTTAAACTCGTTTGACCTTGCATTCCCTCTCTAGCATACTGTTGCCATACCATCTGTTCCTGCATAAGCATCTGCTGTTTTTTCTCCATCTCAGCCATCTGCACATATGAAGGAGGTGGAATGCTTAACGAGGCAGCAAATGGATCTCCTCCAACTGTCTGAACAGTTCCATCCGGAGCAGGCAGAGCTAACACTGGTATTGCACTCTTCCCCATGCCAGGCAAAGCCATGCTGCTAGCGCTGCCTCCGCCAAATTGTGCACTGCTCACATGTTGCCTAACTATTCCCTGATCATACATGCCATTCAAAAGCAATGGATCAAGCCCACCACCCATTGCTGCCTTTTGGTTTGATAGATTGCTTGCTGATTCCACCAAGGCCAGTTCCCAGTCTGCCTTGCCACTCTCCGCGGCTGGATTCTGCCAAGCAGAAGTTACCTCTGGTTCACCATTCGAGGGAAATGCTTCCCAGTTCCCATTCGTATTCTTAGTGTTTGCTGCAGGGCCAGCAAATAATGCCAATGCAAACTTATTCCCTTGATCGTCTGCAGTTGTCACTTCCTCTCGCAGATCCAAGAAGTCCCCGGTCTCTTGTTGCTTTGGAGGCTGAGGGGCCTGTGGAGGTGGGGGCGGAGCAGTATATGTCTCCGGAGCGGGCAATGCTTTAATTTCATTCATATCTGGCACTGGCTCTTCCTCTTGAACCACTGGGGTAGATTCCACTTTCCTCTCCGGTGACTTCATTGCTTTTGCCCTATCCCTAACAAACTCCTCCAAAGTCTCTAACAACTTTCCTGTAATCAATTGCACTTCAGGATACTCTGATGATCTAGCCAAACCCGTATCCTTACACCAATTATAAAATGAAACCAGCTCGTCAATCTGCTTTGCTGCACTTGTATAAGCATCAAATGCCTTCACGCAATCATGGTATTCCATCTCAAAAAATCGATCAAGTAACACAGCTAAAACTTCACATATATCAGCATAGAGCTTAAAACTCTCTTTCACAAGAGAATACAGCGCAACCAACACCATCCTGTTATTCTTTGCCAATCCTGTTGGTCTACATGATAAAAAACGGTCTAAGAGCCTCTGCAGATGACCCATCTTACCATATATTCTTTCCGGCTTCATTTCTCTTAACGGGGTTTCATTTTTCTTCTCTGCTTCACTTTCCCTAACATCCCCAAAAGACCTTGATCTCCTCATCCCTTGACCCCCGTACCCATTTTCTCCCCTAGATTCATAGTTGCCATACTCATAAGCCCCATTATTTTGAGGTGATCTCCATTTTTGAATTTCTCCACCACCGCTACTCCCTGTTAGTTTTCTCTCATACACAATAATCTCGAGCCTCTGATCCAAATACAAGGCAAAGGTCCTCACAAAAGCAGAATGATCCCAAGAATTTGAATGTACCTCATCTCTAAAATCAGACATGTTCAACAACCTCGTTCCCTTCCTAGTCGTAAACATGATCTCCTGTTGAAACACTAGATCCCCTTCATTCAACAATCTATGAACCACAATTAAACTCTTAAGAGCCACAATCCAATCTCGTGTTTTCCCTAATCGCTTCGACAATTTAGAGACACAAACACTCACATAACCTCTTGAATACATGGTCAACTGTAAGATCCGACGAATATACTTCTCATCCGGCGGATCATCATCGTGACTTGTAGCTTTAACAATAGCTACTTCTAGCTCTGGTGCGTCATTACTAGCAACTTTAGCTATGCCAATACTAGTCTGATCCTTCACAGCTCCAATAGCTTTACGAATTGTACTCGAGCTCATTTTGACTTTACTTGTCAGCAAAAAAATTTAGTCTTTTAACAAGATCTACAAAATCCAATCAACAAAAACTAAAATCAAGAACTCACAACACCCTCTACTATGCCAACTTGCCAACCCAAAACTAGATTAATCAACTTAAAAGAAAACACTTAAACCTTATTTTAACATCACCTTTAAGGTGAAAAACAAGATCCATACAAGTCAAAATCAAGAACTTACTAAAGCATCTATCTTTAAAGACCCAAAACCTAAATTCTCTCAATTCCACCAAAAAAACATGAATCAAATCATATAAACATCATAATTATAATGTTACAAAAAGGGGTCATAAAAATCTAATAAACACAATCAAGAACAATCAGTAAGATCCAAAAAGCTTATAACAACCCAACTCAAACACATAAATATACACACAACATATACATATAGTATTGTGTATAAAAAATTGTACCTAAAAAAGGGTCAACAGAGATCCAAGTAGCTGAGGTGAAGTGGGTAGCAAATTTATGTCCTCATTGATGAAACGTGATGTACTGGTGCAAGATTTTTTGTCCAGAGTCTTCCAAAATGGAAAAAGAGTAGAAAAGGATGTAGGTCAGAATGAATCTGGGCCGTTGAATAATGTAAGAAAGTAAAAGATTGAAGGCTATCTATCTAACTGAGGCTGAGCTGGTTGTTTAATGGTTGGCGCTGTAGGAGTGCAGTTGTGATTGAGACTTTCTACCTGGGACGGCTTTTGTTTTGTCCATTATTGTTTGTTTACGCGGTTACTTTTATTTACTTGCAACTTACGGCTCAGTCATTATTCCATAATTATTTTTTTATTTGCTGTGGACTAGAAATTTTTTAGTTGATGAAATATCAAACATGTCAAGTAGAGCCCCCAGCTTATGTTGTTTTTCTTGTAATTGTTAGCTAATTAATTTTTATTTCTTCTTATAATGATAAGTGAGGTCTGAATCCCACAAATTAAATCCAAATATATAGAATTTAGACCCAATTTTATATTTGAATTTAATAATTCAAAAATATAATCAATCCGATCCAAACATATATCGAATAAATATAATCAAATTTAATAATGATATGATCAATTAGCTAAAAAATAATGATCTAATCCAGAAATGATTGATTAAAGTGGATTTTTTTTTATCTAAACCGAATATGACTCGAACCAAATTATAAATCATAATACATATAATTTTATGATTCGTTACACTTTATTTATACATAATTTATTTTATTTATGTATAATTCATATGTATAATAGAGTCAATTTTAAGAATGTGATGTTCAACACGAATTATACATTTATATTCAAAATTTGGTAAGACAAAAATTTATTAATTCAAAATTTAAATTTATGTCAACGCCTAATAGGAGATCATTTGTCTGTTTGGCATATTTTATAAATAATTTATAATAAAAGAAAAACATGGAGCACATAAGATAACTCTAGTAGAAATAAATATGTATGAAACTAATAATTTAAAACTAAAATAAGAACAACACATATGAAAAATTCTTTATATTTTTGACAGATGAATAATTTTAATCCCTCAAAACAATTAACCTTGCTTTGCTTGCTCCAATACATGCCAAACTTTAACAATACCTTTACTTAACGAATATACACAACACAACACAAACGGATTATAATAATAAGAGTGGGACATTGATGATGGAGGGCGCAATGAACGGCCAGGATCCTCCGCTTTTTCAAAAAAATAAAATGATCCTCCCTCTCCCGGAAAAAAATAGCCTCAAATAAAGCATCTCGTTTCACTCCTCTCTCTCTACAAACCCTAACACAATCTCTCTCTCTCTCTCGCTGTTCCGAGAATTGAATTTGCATTTTGTTACGAATGCGACGATGTTCGAAACGGACGCGTTAGCTCAACGGAGATCATTGTTATCTTGCGCCGTTCCGTTCGTGATCATCTCCAGCTTCTCTCGCCGGAGCTCATTATACAATAAGCTACCTCAGAAGCCTCTCAACCTCACTCTTCTCAAACTAGATGACTCTTCCTTCGGTACTTTTCTATTAACCCTACTAGCGTTACTCTCTCCAATTTTTTAATGTCAGCTGAATTTATTTGATTATTTGTATCTATTTATAGATATTGAAGTTGCCAAGACTGCCACAGTGGCGGACCTGAGGATTTCGGTGGAGAATGCGTTTTGTCATTTACCTAAACAAGGATCTGGCAAAGTTTCGTGGTAATGTTATTATTTTCTCCATGTTTTTGTAACTTGATTAATATCGTGTGTTTCGAGTTTTTTTATAGTAGCCATTTGTTGCAAGGAACTGGTTAGTCCAATAAATAACCGTTTATTGTATTTGTGTACGATATCAAGTGATGTATTCATGTATTGTATTTGCCTAAAGGTCCATTAATTTCATGTATAACAAGTAAGATACTAGTTACTAGTTATAAGCTCCTGATGTCATACCGCTTTGAATTGCACAAACATCATTCAATCATGATAGTACCTCAAATTAATTAAATTCTGCTGTAATTAAGCTCTGAATTTTTATTTCTACTTTTTTTTTTTTTGGTTTCGTTTGTGATTATATAACTGCAGTTGTTTATCGAATAATTTATGGGGGTATTAGCTGGTTATTCAATATTCATTCAAGTTTGTTCGTGTGCAAGTAGATTGTTGTAATGTTATCGATGACAATAGAGTATATGGGTATTGTGTACTTACTGTTAGAGTGTTTGCTTCTTTGTATCTTTTAATTAGGAATCTAGTGCATGTATTGAAATTTATTATAAATTAATGGAAGTTGTTCATGTAGGTCCCATGTATGGGGGCACTTCTGCTTGAGCTTTGATGGCCATAAGCTTCTTGATGACAATGAACATATTGCTGATTACGAGATTAGGGATGGTGATCAGGTAGTCAGATGCTGTATATGAAGAGATAGTGGTTGGGTTTTCTTAGCGTTTTAACTTCTTGTCATGTTAATTACTAATTTTCGATTTCAATATTCCTACTTCTAGATAATCATACATATTGTAAAGTTTATATTGCATAGAGAGTAGAGTCTTTATATGTCAATATAGCCAGTTGTGGATGCCATCTCTCTCTCTTTTTTTTTTTGCTTATGAAATCATAGTTGTGTACTTGTGTGCGTGTTATCTTGTTTGAATTTCCTTGAAATAGTCCTTCCTATCTACTGACGTGTTTTTATTGGTTTTTCAAGCTTCTTTTTGCACGTCATCTATCCATTAACTACAATATGAATAGTAGATCAGCAGAGCAGATTGGTGACTTTGAGCAACCCAGCATGTAAGTTTTCTATTAATGATAAATATGATAGTTATAGTAATACTTAATTTAACATCTTAAAAGGAAGTTGAGCCCTCTCGTACTTCCAATTCTCCCCAAGCCATGTTTTTTGGGGCTTCTCCTTCCTCGGCATTTGAGAATAAAATTCACCGTAATAGTTAATAGAATCTCTAAGCTGGTTAGTTTTTTTTATAACATTATAAAGAACACCAGTGTGAAACTTGTTGGTAAAATATAAGCTGAGTTGTGAATGTGTTGCCCAAGATTACTGAAGGGTATTTGTATACTATTTTTATGGTCATTGTGCAGTTCAAATACAGGGGAACTAGAAGAAGAAATTGTTGATGGAACTCATGAAAGTTGCGATGATAAAACTTCAAGGCAAGATGACGAGGAGGATAGGTTTTCTGTTACTGCACATGGTTCTCTTAACACAGAGTTCCTTCAAGTTCAGAGCCAAACTTTGAACCTCTGAGTTTCTCAAGATCCTAAAGTGGTTTACTGGGCAGTTTCAGAAATGTAATACAGGGTTATAATATTAAGCACAACCCTCAGGATAAAGATTTGGAAACCAGAATAATTTCAGTAAGGTAGCACTACTAGGATCTATTTCACCCTTATCCTCCGTTTAAGAGTAATTTCAAAGCCCATGACAATCCAAAACTATGTGTTCTTTAGTACATTAGGAATTGTTAACATTTTATATTTAGAATTAGTTGATAGAGTGGATTCTGGCTTGGCCCTGTAGTGTGAACAAACCTATTATGAAACATCATTATGGCTTTGGCTGAATAATGTCTGTGGGGATTATGTTCGTTATGGCCGTTATTGTTACATCAATAACAATCAGGATTTCTGATGTTAACATTGTTGTTTTGCTGAAGGCCACTTCAGGTTTTTGTTACATCAGTAACAGTCAGGATCAGGATTTCTGATGTTAAATGGTGGTTTTGCTGAAGGTCACTAACTTCAGCTAGGGTGCGTAGAACTAGACTTCTGAGTGCGAGTCGAGTTCTGTGTAATATAACCATTTATCTTGGAAGTTGGAACACTCCCCTCTGCCGCTTTCAATTATATCAAATGTTTATGTAAATTCATTTCTGCTGCAATTTTCTATTATTATGTGGTAGTGTTTTTTTATTTGTTGAATATATAGTGTTTACACGAATCACGATCATGAAATTTAATTAAAAAGATCTCAGCTTCCGGTTGCTAAATAATTTCCGTGTCAGTTTTCTGTAGCAAAGATGTATCGTTTGTCACCTGTCTGAATGAAAATGAGCAATCATTCAACTTAGGTTCCGAACTGGATCTCAAATTCCAGGTGATATAGTATGTTCTAATTGGCGGTAATTATTAAATATAAGACCCCATATTCACATAATCTCATGTATTAAAATTTATTAAATTATCACATAATTAATATCGTATCATTTAAAAATAATTAAAGGAAATAAAATGGTAAAACATCTCTCGAGCATTGTATATTCTACCATTTTCGTTTTACATGTTACTTTTGAGGAAAAAATTTATTTCATAATATTTTTTCATTATCCCCTTTTAATGTAATTTTATAAGTAAATTTTCAAAATATTTTTTTAGCTACTGTATTAGTAATTAGTTCATTATCTTCTTATTTGGTTGTTTGGTTCACAAATGTATATAAGTTGGAATCAGTAATCGAGTTAAAAGTGATATAGGAAAGAAGTATGATTTTCAATATTATGTGTTTGGTTGAGTGGTTAAATAAATTTATTAATTTAATACTTTTTTAATGAATAGAAAAATTACAATAAATTATATGAAAAATAAATCACTATTATTTATCAAACATTAAATAACATAATTATCATTTTTCATATTAATAATTAGCATTAATTTTATAAATAAATATATAAATAATAATTTTACACTTAATTACTCGTATCCGTGATTCAAACCAGTAACAACCATGGTGCGGTTTGTACTTAAAATCACATCGTAACCATATTAATGCGGTTTTTAAATTTAGAAACCAAAACCAAACTAAATATTATTTGTGTGGTTCAGATTCTTTAAATTCAATTTCATTTTTAAGTGGTTCAGTTTCAATTTTAAAATCAATTATATTAATAAATAATAGGGAAATGCTATTTCTATAGCCAAATTTTAACTTCCAGAGTAATATATAAGTTAAATACCATACTATCCTTAGACATTAACTTCCAGAACAACATCAACTTCCAGAGCTAGCAACAATTTTACATAGCCTTGTACCAAGTAAATTTCTTTGGTAGAATTAAGAAGATCTTCCCGAGACTTGAAAGATGTACTAAATAACTGTAATTGCATTGCTTCGTCGTATTCTTTGGAATCGAATTCTGAAAAATAAGCAACCATTATACACTGAATCAAAAATAATTCAGACTTCCTTTTAAAGTGTAAAAAGTGAAAGATGTAAAGTTACCTTCAGTAGATGAATTTTCAGAAATTTGAAGACCATTAGAAGACATTGGAGTTGCTTGAGATTCATCATCCATGTCGTTGTTTCTACAATTAAGAATAGAAATTAGGGTTTTAAGATTATAAATTGAGATAAATTAAAGACGTATTTTAAATATATGTATACATATCTATTATATTAAAGGTAATTTGATCTTTTTGAATTTTTTTGCTCTAGAAGTTAAAAACAAGCTCTGGATTTAACATTTCCCTAAATAATAATAATGAAGTTTTGCTGTACGGATTGTTATATAATAATCTGATTGTTTCGGTAGTGGGAAAAGAATAACAATATCCGGTAAAAGGCAATGTGATGTTGAAATTTTGAGTGTCCTTCCTTCAACCGCTTCACAATTTCAACACCACATGAAGTTCCCAGCATCCGTGTACCATATAATATTATTTCTTTTCTATTGTTAAATATAATCAGATTAATTTTTAATAATCGGTGCAACAAAACTTCATTATCTTTTTATTAATGTAATTGATTTTAAAACTGAAACCAAAACACTTAAAACCGAATCGCGCCGCACCAATAATATTTAGTTTGGTTTTAGTTTCTAATTTTAAAAACAACATTAATATGGTTATGGTGTGAAAACACTTCCTGATGTCGAATTCCAAAAATCAGCAAGAAGTTCTCCACTCTCAAACTAGCGAGAAGTTCCCCACTCTCCTTTGATCCGTCTTAGTGGCAGTCTCGACTCGAGCGGAAGTGCGATGTCTCTGGAAACTCTGGTAAGACATGTATTTTCATTAGTATGAAATTCATAAATGAATTTTTGATATGATACCCTTATTTCCATGTCTTTTAGGATATTAGGAATCGGTATTATCATGACGTTATATTACCGGTGAGTTAAAAGGACCCCTTTTATATAGTAAATGAGCTTCTAAATGCGGTATTTCTTTAGTGATTTGTGGATCTAAATACTTGGAATCCTGAATGGACTTATACTGGACTTATGCTCTTGAAATCCGGAGCAGGTTTGAAAGCTCCCGTCAAGTTGAAGAGTATTACTATATGTTTTCATATTCCGTGGAAAGAACAACCGATAGGAAGAGGAAACAATTTGAAATAACTCGACTTTTTTAGAACAGAAAGCAACCGGCCGGGATCATTCAATACAAACTAAAGTGTGTAAACTACATTATACTCATACCTAATTGCTTGGTAAAGTGTGTAAACTACATTATACTCATACCTAATTGCTTGGTAAAGTGTGTAAACTCATGAAAAATTTAAACAAAATTCATACTTGATATTTGATACCTAAACGACTAAACATTATAAATCAAACAATCCTTGATGTAAAATAATTAATATTAGTCAAATTATATATTAAAATTATTTTAATTAATTAATATATATATATATATGTGTAAAATAATTTTTATATTAAAAATTTATAATATACATATTTTTTTGAAGCGACAATATTTTTGAGAATTTAGGCCAACATCCTGACACAGAATCCACCTGTCCACCTCAAACTAGTTCCTCTTCGTCCTTGCTTTCTTCGGTCGCCTCGATCCAATCTCCTAAACCCTCTTCATTCCCATCAAATTATACACACACACCTACACACACATATATATCGGATACAATCCGATCGGAATAGTATGCAGCGTCGGAGCCCTCCAAAGCACAGGCACGATGGAACTTCACCTTTACCTATGGGAATGGATTGGAGTCCTCATCCTCGTAAATGGGTACTCTTTCTTTCTCTTAAAGTTTCAATCTTTATTGCAATTCTGCTTTGATCTTTCAGTTTAAACTCATTTACACTATTAGATTGACTTCAAGTTATGTTTTTTGGTAGCTTTAAGTGTGTGTGTTTTGTGTTAGAACTTGTTTAGGGTTATTGCTAGTTAATGTCTTTACTTTCGATAAACTAATTGATGGTTCGAGTTAAGTTTCGTAATCTTATAAATAAATATGTGTGTTATCTGAAACAATATTTCTTGTACTTAGACTATCAATTAGAATAACTTTTATGAGAATACGTGGGAAAAGCCGAAGTACAAAGATTGCTGTTAAATAAAAAATAGACACCAACAAGACTTCCTACTACTGGTTATCTAGTAAATCTGAAGACGGATGGATGTAGAATTGGTTAATATCCTTACACCCGTTTCCACCAAAAACACCAAGTCAAGTGATATAATTTTTTATTACCATCAAAGTAGTTTATTATCGTTTGTTTAACGAATAGCCCTAAAAAATGAAAATACGGAAAGGAAATTGTATAATTGGAATTTTTCCATTCTAGTTTGTTGCTTGTAACCAACCCATGATTAATTGCAATTAGGCTATCATTGCTTCAATAAGTCAATGGAGTATCTTGCATTTTTCAGTGAGCATGAATCATGATTAGTGCCTTCCACACTCAAACAGAAGCAACCGTGAGTAAATTTCATTTTTTTTGTAAACGACTTGGATGCGAGGAAAACAGCCAACATTTTCCTAGATGATTTGTATCACTAGTACGGGGCCTATCGATAGTTGAGGACAATTAGAAGCTTTTCCACATGTAAACATGACAGATATATTTCTTTTCCCCATTAAAATTATAGGCAATATATCTATTCTTTCTGTTAGATTTGAATTGGTTTCGTTTTATACATTCCTTTCAAAAGTAGGAGCAATTTATTATGAACTTGTATGATCTAAAGTAGTTAAAAGTTTATCTTGTAAATTACTTGAGAAAAATACCAGGCCATTTCAACAAAGGGGATCCACTTCATTACTTTTTGCAAATATTAGTTACCTGAGTACCCGACATTTATTTCATCGCAAATGTTTAATGATAATAACTGATTAGCTATTTCTGGAGGCATAATGCTATTATTGTGCTGTCGGTTTATCATACTATGTCATGTTTACAATAATCTATTTAGTTTAGATTATATTGTTTTCGAGTGAAAGAAGCTACCATGTTATTTTAATGATAAAAATCATAAGGGTAATAAAGCTTTGTAGAGTTTCAAAACCAATAATGTCAATGATGCTCGAGAAGGGATCAAGTGCCTCTTTCTCTCCTTTGCAAGTGGCGGGAGGAGACTATTCCTTCTTAAACCCTCTATTTGCCAGTGCAATTAGAGTTGGTGAAACAAATTCTAAATTTGTCACTCCATTACAAAATAGCTTCTTATGACAATTAGATAGAAACACAGCCATTCATGCAGATCCAGGTTACTAAAACTTATAAACATTTTTATCTCACACATAACTGAATTAATTGCAAGCATAATTAGGATGCACAAAGATTACAACATGACCACATGATTGAAAACTATGCCAGTCAACCTCAGTTGCATAATTGTCATGCTAAGCTTGAAAGTTTGCATATGGCACTTGGCAGTCTAAGAATTAGTACAAGAATTTTCCTTTTTCAAGTTTTCTTTTTACACATACATATGTAATGTGTTATGTTTTTTGTCGGCTATCCTTCATAATGTTTCTGCTTGACTCAAAGGATGCATGATTCTCTATTTCCGATATAAATTCAACTTAAAATCCAGTATCCTCTTATAAGTTATAAATATATCTGTTACTAATAAAGTTCTGAACTTTGTTTGTGCAGAGTGGGCGTGATACTGTTTGGCCCCATGATCCTCGCTCTGGATGGAGTTTCTGTGTCACAATACCTTCATGGGCTGTCCTCCCAAAATCAAGAGAATCAGATCCCATAGTGGTATACAATTGAATGAATCTCTCTTATATATCTATGCAGAGGGTTGAATGTTTTTATGCTAACATTTGGGACTTAGCACAGTTAGTCACGTAATTACTTAAAAGATATAGATGATCATCTTGCTCTCTGTTTCTTGTAGTGGTTGATTAGTCAGCAAATGCTTTGCTTTTTCGGATTGCTGATCAAATGCTTTGCTTTTTCGGATTGCTGATAACAAGAAGCTTTAATTTGTTAAAACTAGATTAAATCAGATGACTGATTCAGTTTTCTTCTTCGTTTGTGTAGTAAAGTATTGGCAGCAAGCAAACCATAATCATTTCTGCTTTGTGTAGTAGTGAAACAGTGTACTTTATTGAAATGGGGAATATCTTATTACTTATATTGAAATTCAACTAAAGTTTTTTGTTGTACTTTATTCTGCCATTTTTGAATATTTAGTTAATCATTAAAAGTACATTATTGAGCAGATCAATAGAATGCAAAAAACATATGTTGCAAATTGGTGGAGCTATACACTTTAAGTTTATTGGCACATTATTTATTATTGGAGGCTTGCAGAACTGTTTTACCTTTCTCCGAACATTCAACAACACAGATATGCATGAAACCATAATTACCATCACCGGCCATGGAAATTTTGTTGAGATGGCTAGTCACCTTTTATTTATTCTACAATATAATATTGCATCTCTTGGAATTTTTATGTGTATATTTATTACTTCTTCTTGTCCTTGATTCAGGATTTAAGGGTAGGGGCGGGGTTGGGTTGGGATCTAGTGCCATAATAAGATATTGGTCCACCAATATGTGCTTTAAGACTGATTGAACTGCTATGTCAGCTAGCCTGTTATCTGGAATTTTGATGTTAATTTATTCTATCACTGTTTCAACTTTCTGTATGTTTAATTAACATTTGCAGTGGACAGTTCTACAGAGTTCAGGTGGGCATACAATCACCCCAAGGAGTTACGACTCTGCGAGGAGTATTAAGAAGATTTAATGATTTCATGAAGTTGTTAGCTGCAGTAAGTATTATCCTGTTATATGTTAGAAGAGGAATATGTTTGTTGTTGAAAATTAGTGGGCATTGGTCATCTTAAGACACTGACATAGTAGGACTAAGAATATTGTGGCTAATTTCTATTTTTACAGCTTAAAAAAGCATTTCCCAGAAAACATCTGCCACCAGCTCCACCAAAGGGGTTACTGCGGATAAGAAGTAAAGCACTGTTGGAAGAGGTATTTTGTCAATCACCTCAGAAAACTGTCACTCAATCTTAGAGTACATGAAGTGGGGATCAACAGGAATTAGAAATTATAGCACTATTTATTCTTTTAATCTCAAGAATTTGACTATTTTGCAGCGACGTTGCTCCTTGGAGGTGTGGATGGAAAAGCTGTTATCGGATATTGATATATCGAGGAGTGTAGTTGTGGCATCCTTCCTTGAACTAGAAGCTGCAGCTAGGTCTTGTATGTGTCCTCTTGCTGCAATGTTATTTGAAGATTAATAATGAAATTAATGCATAAGTAGTTCGACGAATGAGATTTTATTAATCAGTTTTGTTTTTTGGTCAGCATTTCAAGATGAAAAACAGAACAGTGGAGATCCAAACCCGTCTGTAAACGACCCTATGCTGTCGGCTCAGCCAGAGTACAGCTCGATTCAATCCATTGCTAGTGCATCTTTCACATCTGACTATGGTAGTGATACTGCTTATGAGGCATCTGAGATTGGCACATCAAGCCTGGGGAAAGATTACAGTTCTGAAGTTAATATAGAAGAGCTGTCTTTGGATGAAGATTTGACTGACCCAATAGAAAGGCTCATGAAGTATGATATGTCTAATATAGATGACGGGTTGTTTATGGGACAAGCTATCCTGGATCAGCTGGAAGGTCTTCCTAGGAATAAAGGAAATGCAGTAAAGGTTAAAGTTGTTAATACTAAGTTGAACAATGGAAATGCTTCTAAAAGTGCTTATATTGGAGTGGATACCATGGAACATATGGCTCACCCAGAGCATAATAAGGCTTTTCACCATGCTAGACATTTCTCAAGTGAGAGTATTGGAAGTGATGTTAGCTCCTTAAAAGGTAGTATATCATCAAACTCAGGCCCTAATACCTTGGAAGATGGCTCCCCTGACCTCCCTAGAGGTTCTGGAGTCTCGCACAACATGGAAAACGACTCGGAATTACTGTTTCCTAGTGATGTAAAATTAATGCTTCCACTGGATCACCGGCAGCTTATGAATAGGGCCCTCATTACCATGCAGAGGAGACTAGTAACTGCAAAAACGGACTTTGAGGATCTGATATCAAGGTTAAACCAAGAAGTAGCAGTGAAAGATTACCTAACGAGAAAGGTGTGTTAGACTTGATCGTCATTTCTCTTCCGTATGTTTTTCCCCGTATATTCAAAATCATCTTACCAGTCAGTGAATTTTTTATATAGAACATGAATTGTTTTTTATTAGTTTTGTAGCAGTATCTATTTGTCAACAAGCTACATATTATAATACCGCTGAAAGAATGGAAAAAAGTATTTTTCACCCACTATTTGCCTCCCTCCTGAAGCAGCTCTATGATATGTTATTCATCACTTTTTCTTTTGATAAATTAAGATATTCCGAGATTACAAAAATTGAGTGGAATGTCAATGATTTATTTGTATTTATCGCTTCAAGTTGTGCTTCTGAGCTTTATAATTTAATTGGATGTAGAATTGAAAAAGTGAATACTTGTGTTTAGGTGAAACTGCCATGAACAGCATTGTAAAATTGCATGCATCACCGGTTATTATGAAGATTCTTTGCAAATATTAAGACAATTATGGTAAGCAGGTTTAATAGCTTTTGCAAGATTAACTAGTGAGGCATTCTTTTGGTAGTGAATAACTGGTGGAACCACGGAAGTGTATCAAATGTTAGTGAAAATCCTATGATACTTCATATATCAATATTAAGCCTCACATAAGCTCTTTTCAGACTCCACTTTGCGTCTCTTGGTCATGGGGACTATTACATAAGTAAGAGTGTAAGACCGTAGAAGGAAGGCGCTGTTGCTTAGAGAGATAAGGATTCAAAAGTTGCATTTCCATTTATGGCATATGCCGCGTCAATGGGCTTTAGAGTTTGAGTTTTATCTGGATGACTGATGTTTGTTTGTTTAACTTTTCACTGTAGGAATCTTATCGTCTCAGATTAGGAACTTTATGCCCATTTACCAGTTTCTTCTTGACCAATTGCTACGAAAGTATGAATAATTAGTAGGAGCACTGTATACGTGTAGGAGACTGCTAATTTATTTTCTTCTTGGAGTAAGAGATGATATCCAATCTCTGAATTTCAGGTAGAAGGGTAATAGGGCACTCTCACTTATTTTAGATGGCATGTGGTTTGACCAATAGTTTATATATAATGTGCTTAGCAATTCGCTTTTGGAAGTTTTGTCACTGCACTGAAGAAATGTGCTGAAGTATAAGACTGTGTAGATTCCCTTGGAGCAGTTGTGTTTTTCCACTTAATAGGTTGCTCCATGATTGGTACTTGTTGCTTCAGACAAATCTCTCTAGGTTTGCAATATGAACAGAAAGTTTGTTTCAAGTTGGTATTTGACGCTGAAGATTTCGTATGCATTAACTCCAAATTATGATATGGAGATTATCTAAATAAGTTCAATCAAGGATTGGACACTACAAGATGAAGTCACTATATTCTCTGTCATGAATCATGAATCAAAAAAATAGAAAGGGAAAAAATAGGTATAAACACGATCTCTTTTGTACGAAGAAGGTTGGAGATGTTCAGGTGCCTGTATAGGATCTCTTTTTTTTAGTTGTTTCTTAGAATGCTATAAGCAAAATAAATGATCTCAGAAGTTGCTTTTCATGGCCCTGAGGTGTTTGAGGCGGAGAATTTTCTCCCATAATAAATGTTTATTTTAGAAAAAAAGTACCTCCACACAGGTCACTTTTTGTCCCAAATAAGCACTTATTTGGGAGAATCACTCCCAACCAAATACCCTTCTTATAAGAGCTCTCTGCAAATTATCAGCACTTACCTTTCTTAGTTCAAAGTAAATTTGTTCCATGCGTTCCGGAATCTGTAGAAGACACGACATCCGCATTTTGCTGTTGGTTTGTTCTATCTTCTGATGACATTTTCACTCCTAGTTACCTTTTCTGAACTTCATCCTGCTAGAAGGGTGTAGGAAAGGCTTAAGTTGCACATCCATTAGGTGAACTGGTGGAGTCACTGCTAGTCTGCTACAGTGTATGAACTTGTGAAGGAGGCTATATTTTTTTTGGAGTTGGGGGGTAATTCTTTTTCTAAAAAATTGGTTATATTTTCGGCGGGTATGAGAGAAATGATGCGTGAAATGTAACTAGTGGCCCAAAACTATAAAATGAATATCAGGACCATTTGAATATCATGGGCTACCAATCCGGTGAACGGGAATTGCAATGAGATTTATTTACAAAAATGTGTTAGAATCTCATTTCTATTCCCTTTAACCGGGTTGGAATCATCCAAACTACACCATCATTTCGATGATAGTTAAATTTACAAAGGTTTGCCAATGGCAACTCCATAATTTAGCGAGGCCTTCTGCCTAAAATCCATGAAACTGAAAGGACACTACACTAATTAAGACATTTTTGTTTTCGTGCGGATTTTCTAGATACCTAAAAATCGGAATGTCTACATTGAATGAGGTCCTAGTTAGAGACATTCATAAAGTGTGTTATGAAAATGACTATGCTCAGTATCTGCTCTATATCAGATACTTAATGAAGCATACTTCAAATTTAACATTTTATCCTGTCAATTACTATGTTTTCAGGCTTTACTTTCATCTTAATGTCGTAGTAGGCTGATATGTGCTTGCTGGTTCTTGTTATAGATTAGTTGGCATGGATATATATATTTACAGACAGGCTTATGAGAGAGAACATCGTCTGTTTTACAATAAGTGAGCTATCTAGTATCATATATTGTTTTTAATCCGTAACATCGTATTATGTCAAACTCCTTCCTGTAGACCATAATATTTAACAAACTACAAGAGTAATGTGACTTAGCTTTACTAACTGAATAGGTCAAAGATTTGGAAGCGGAACTGGAAACTACTAAACAAAGAAGTAGAGAAAATCTTCAACAAACTATTTTAGTTGAAAAGGAAAGACTCACCCAAATGCAGTGGGATATGGATGAACTCAGGCGAAAGTCATTCGAAATGGAAATGAAGTTGAATTCCCGACAGGTTACCTTCTATGCACCTCTCCTTCCCGATTTATATATATTCTTGGTTAAATACAGCACTTAATCTCATGATTTTAATGTAAATCATTTCCAGGGTGACAAGGCCGATTTGGAGTCAGAGAAGGATGACACTACTCGAGGGAACGATATGATGCGAGAGTTGGATGCTACTACACAACAGCTTGTTGAATTACAAAAACAGCATCGGGAGTTAGAAACAAATTCAAAAGCAGATATTAAAGTTCTCGTAAAAGAGATTAAATCTCTACGAAGTTCACAAGCAGAATACAAGCAGCAGCTCAGTGAGGCAAATGAGGAAAAATTTGAGGCTGAGGTAGTTTATTTCTTTAGCATAGGAAATAGTAATACAATAACATAATCATATCTAAAAACTGATACTCTTAATGTATGAATATGTTTCTTACCTATATAAGGACTCGGAATTTACAAGGTTAAGCATCTCTTTTCTTAACATGCAATGACTAATTATGAAGGTCACAATTTGAATGGCATCCGACTCTATATGTGATGATCATTCTATATATTCTTTTCTTTGAAAAGAGAACTTAAATATTTGCCTGTTTAATTCACCTTGGTCGATTGTGCTGCCAGTATTGCATCATTGAAACAGCTTTGTGTAAGATTTGTTGAGATCTAATTTTTCCTAATTGAAAAATCTGTTTGTTCGTTTTCCAGAAACTCCTCCAACAGGAAAAACAAAACAATAAGTATGCAAATACTGCTATGCAGAAGTTGCTACATCAATGTGAATTTCTTCACGGTAGGCTTCAAGAGTGCAGCATTAACTTGGTGGATGAAGATAAGCTAGTTATAAATCCTTCATCATCGACAGCTGCCTTTGACTTCCAAACATCTGACAATCTCATCAGTCTCCTTCTTTCCGAGGTAGTTTTCTGTCCTCTCTCCTGTATATTACTCTGGTTTATGGCATCTTTGTCATATTTTATGTTGGAAATCGTAATAACTGCAGTCAAGGTTCTAAAAATTGTTATATGGTATAGGTGGTCAGGGTACATTCTAAATCGGGAATCATCGAGTGTAATATATATATATATATTATATATATATATAATCAATTCAAATAATGACTCAATTATTGATACCTGACAAACATAAGTGTATAGTAATAGCATAAACATATACTCCCTCTGTCCCATTCAATTGTATACGTTTTTTTTTCACTGCCCGACACGCATTTTAAGGTAACTATAAAGTATAGTTCCACAACTTATTTTTAAAATTTTCTTTTTTTGTATAAAAATTTAACAATCCTATTTTTATACAAAAAAAGAAAATTTTAAAAATAAGTTATGAATCTATCTTTAAAATGCACCTTAAAATGCGTGCCACGCCCCCGTCCCCCAATGTATACTACTCAATGGGACGGAGGGAGTATATGTTTAGCAAACTCAAATTTAGTTTCTATAATTTCTTTACATATTTTTCTATATTCTTATTCGCAAATTTCCAAATTTACCCCCAATATCCCATTTTCTTCGATTTTTCCCAAGAATAAGCCTACCGGTGTGAATTACATAAACAACGCATCTTGACTCCGCCCACCAGCCTAGGCGCCGATTGGTTGGCTGCATAAGCTGATTTTTAGAACACTGGTTTATATTACAGAAACTTTATAGTAAATTTTCTTTTGGTGTTTGTTATTCCAATATAAAGATGAAGTAATCTAGATATTTAGGCTTCACAACACAAGACTATATCTGGCTACTTGTAAGTTACTTTATAAATTAGAGTGGCTAATGAGATTTGGTTGGATACTATGCTTGTCTCTAGGTATAATTTGTAAGTAATACGACCTGAATTTTAAGGATAGTTAACTGCGAATTAATGCACGACAAGGGTATAGAAGGGATTAGCTAGGAATAATTGTACAACAAGCAGATAGCAACTATTTTATAGAAAATGCTAGAAACTAGAAATGCCTATGAAGCATGGGTGGGGGGCGTGTGCGGTGCAGGGATACGACAATTCGGCAAAATCAAGAATATGGGGATTTGGGTGCGGGGGATACGGCAATTAATTTTTTTTTATATAAAATTTATATTTATATTTATATTTATATATATATATATAATTAATTAATTAACAAAAGCAAGAGTAGCATTCAAATTAATCCAAATAGTCAAATACATAAAACATATATATAAATAATATTTGATAAATAAATTAAATAATAAACAGCAGGTAATTAAAACAAAATTATAAAAGAAACAGTGGTTTGAGTTCACTATTCAGTGTTCACAGCAGAGGCAGATAAACGGGGTTAGCAGTCAAACAGATCGGGCCATCGGGGTCAGCACAGTCACACACACACACACACACACACACACTTGTATATATATATCTTAATATAACATATGAATCGAATTCAAAGAGATTTCACACACACACACACACACACACATGGTGAATCGATGTATGAAGATTGAAGAGAATCGATGGTTACCTGTCTTAGAGAGGCCAGCCGCCAGCCAACGGAGTCCGACGATTCAGTCGTTAGCCATCAATTCGTCTATTAGGGCAACTAATTTGGGGAAAGTCTTCAACTGGGCAAGTTTTTAATTCAAGTCCCGTTCCTTTTTTTGTTTTAAACCCAATGGAAATTACGATGTCTACTCCTCCTGCACCCCCATGAATTTTTCTGCTGAAACGCGTGGATACTCCACTTGCCGCACTCCCACGCACCCCCACACTGCTCGCGTACGGGATACGCGATTCTTCAAGTGAAGAATCCCTGCTTTATAGAGAAATACTAATAATAGTAAAAAGTCCTCGCAATGTGATTAATCTTACTCCCAAAGGGACGTTTTACACAGTATTCGCTTTAAAGGCAACCTATATGGTGGTAAATTATAGTAAATATATTTTAAATGAAGAGTAGAATAATATATAATATAGGTATAAGTATAATTGTTTAGGTTTATTAATATTTTAGCTTTTATTTATACTGTTAATCTTTAAAAATCCAAGAAACTATGTATATTCTATGTATTTAGTGGCTGAAAACACACTTTAAATTTGTGTTGGTGAAAACAAATTGTCAATCCCTCTCATGTGATAGCCTCTACTCTATGGTGATACTTTTTCAGGGTCCCAAAATTCACTTTAGAAGGGTTTTATTGTACTATAAAAATTGAATTATTTCCAGTATCGTATATTAATATAAGATATTGAAAATAGTTCAATTATTATATAAAAATGCACTAGAAATTTATTGTTGCTTTAATGATTATTAGGGAATCATTCTAATTATCTTTACTATGTGTTAACAATATTAAAAGGGTAATAATTACTTGAAAGGGAAAAAAAGTGCAAATGTTGAATAATTTGTGTTCTGGCTCCTCAATTGACAAACACTTGGTTCCTTTTTGGAAAGAAAAACTCCTTTTTAGAAGTCAATTATTTTATTGGGAAAGCAAACATCAAGAAGAATACAAGAATGGATCATTTTTTAATATACAACCTACGAACCACGAACCACGAACCACGAACCACGAACCACGATATAATTATCTTCTTCTCATTTCTTAATCTTTTATCTTGACTCCCTAATAATAAATTTTAACCATTTGTTATAGTCTTATTAATTCTTATCTGAACAACTAATGCATCAAGCAAGTTGGATTCAGTATGTATGTTCTTAATTTGGCTTGTGTTTATTACGTGATTTCTTCACATATGTGGTAATGTTTATATTTGTAAATCCAAACCAGGTGCAGCTATTAGCTAAAGACGACGATGCTGTTTCTGTGACCGACAATGATAACTTTTCTGATGATGGCGCAAAGACGGTAAATCAGGAACTGCGGGAGTTGCTCACGAGTATCTTTGTTGACAATACTAATTTAAGAAAACAGGTAAACTCAGTTATGCGTTATGCACTGAAAATAAACATGGCATCGGATACTAATGCTGATGAACAGCCCTCGGAGCATATTGTACAAAACAAGTCTATAGAGAAATGAACATAGAATGAGCATATGTATATCTAGTCATATAGAATGTGTTTCTCCCCCTCTGCATCATCATTGTGGGTTCAGTTTGTATCCAACTAAGAATTTGTCAACATATGTGCTATTGGCCATAGGATTTTGTAGCATCTCATGTATACTTATACTTGAACTTGATAGTTGATACTTGAGAAATACTTCTTGTAAATATTTGTTCTCTCCTGGATGAGTAGTAGTGTTAAGCAAGATCCGTAAGGAATGAGATAAATTATGATGGAAAAGTTTAAGAATTGAATGAGCAATTTTGCTCATACTTTTCCCAAGTGGTGCATTCGAAAAGAAAAAAGGGCTTCTCACATGCTTTTCGAAGTAGTTTTAAGCTGTTACAACTTACAACTGAAAAGTCGACTGTTTGAGCACAAGCAAGCTCGACTAGATGCAAAGTCGAGTTTCATTTATGTGTTTCAACTTTCGAGCGTTTATTTTTAGAAGATATGCTTCAAGTGCATATATGTTGCGTAATCTGCAGTGGGGTGCTAGAAATTATTTTCAAATGATATGCTGCTAAGTGCAAATGTGTTGTGCAGTGTGGCGTTGGTGCCAGAAATGATTTATGTTAGAATTTCCCCCCCATAAATATCCAAGTTACGAAACTTATTTTATAAAGTTATAATATATTTTATAAATTTTTTTAGAGTAAATTGCAGTTTGGTGGCTTTAACTAAATTTTTTGCAAGGTGATGGCTAATGTGTATAAATGAGCAGTCTAATGACTTAACAAAATATTTTAAAGCACAAAATATTTTAAAGCAATATATGAACTCTAGCCGGAATGATCTAACGCTGTCAAATAATTAAGGATTTTTCAGTTTGTTTATAGTTGTAACGGTGTGTATATATAATTATATCTCAAACCCCATTATTTTCAATTAAAATGAAATTAATGAATCAAAATTTCATTTTTAGAATCAAAGACAAGGTATAAAAGGACTACATAATATTGAGTTTAAAAAAGCTGAAATCCTAATTTAGAATATTGAGAAATTGTCAAAAGACGGGTGTGCCCTTTATTTTATAAATGTCATCACTTCCGTTAGTCAATATATCAGTATTGCTTTAAAATATTTTGTCAAGTCATTAAATTGCTCATTTATATACATCAACTACCACCTTGCAAAAAAAAAAATTAATTCAAGCCACTAAACTGCAATTTACTCATTTTTTATTATAAAAAGTACATTTTTTTGAATAATCTTTGCAAAAAACACTTATGCAACTTTACAATGAAAATATAAAAATTTGCAACAAAATTAACTAGAATCAAACAATTGCAATTTTAGTTTTTTACACTTTTATTTAAAAATGGTTTTTTGGGTTGCGCATAAAAAATCTACTAATTGTACTAACTTTTTTTTGTTGTTGTCAGAACTAATTGTACTAACTTTGTGCAATCTAAATGATGTAAATCAGCCAAAATAAATTTTAAATTTAACGAATCAACCAATTTTACATCAATAATTTTGAAAAAGCAGCCAATTACAACTTTATCGGAATCAATCAAAATGATCTAAAATTGTGTTCGGAAACTTAGATTTCATTTTAAATTATGGATTACAAATGACAGAATTTAAGTTGTCATTTGTACTAATATTTGAATGTCTTGGAATTCAAATGAAATCAAAATCCAAATTTTTATGATTAAACAAACATGTTATTTGATCAAATTCAGAATTTCAAATGAAATTAATGTTCTCAAATGGGCCATAAAATACTTCACCTGGATAACTAAGATCAATAACATAAACTTCATAGTTTACCAACAAATATTAACTAGTATTAAAAAGAAATACAATAAAAATAAATTTATACTAATTATTAAATTTTAAATTTTATATCAAATAAAATAATAAATCTATTTATTCAAAATACAAAATTTTAATATACGTCAAAAAACAATATTTATTTAAAAATGAGTATTATTAACAAAGAAATTTTAATCAATTACTTAATTAAATATCTTACACGTCATTTCGAAGATTTGAAATTAAAGATACGACCTCCACAAAACCCAAATTCAAAAAACACAAATAACAATCCAGCAAATATCAATCACATCACAATCTATGAATATATAAACGATTTTGCTCGTAGTACATGCGATCCGATGGTTGAGCAACCATCTATCCGTATTTTTTTATGCGAATAGAAAAAATCCTAGCTAGTCCTATAAAAGCGCGGATAGATGACGTGACCCCCCAGATTCACAAAAGATTCACGTGTTAATGCTATCCGCGGAAAAAAAGCACCATCTACGGATAGATGGTTCAGACAATCGATTATCATTATCAGGCACCAGGACCTAGACCTGGTAATTCGGATAATCGGATCGGTTTCGGATCGGATTCATTTGGATCGAACCAACTTTCGGTTCTGATATATTTGGAGTATTGTTAGGATCAAATCGGATCTGATTCAGATCGGATCTAGTTTGGATTAAAATCGGTTAAATTTCGAATCAAGATCAGATTAAGTTCGATTCAGATTAAATTCGGTTCAGATCATTTCGGATCGGAAAAATAAAGTCTGGATTAATTTTGAATTAGTTTTTAATTATAGTAAAACTGAAATAAAAGTCATTATATACACTTGTTAAAATAATAACTTATTCATTATCTTTCTCCTTTTTTTTTGAAAATTTAAAAAATCATCTTATTATTAAAATATATTAGTTATAATATAAAATAATATAAAATTTTAAAGTTTTGATTGTATAACCATTTTAATTTTTTAATATAAAATTATTTTAAATATGATTTTTGCTTAAAAATAGATTAATTTAGTGAATAAAAAGTGAATTAATAATATTGACTATGAATCATTAAAATATAAAGAAAAATATAGATTAAAATTCAATTTATCTCTTTTCTAATTCGATATTATTTATATTTGTATTGAATCAGATCTCGTACTTCGAATCATATTCGGGTCAGATAATTGTGTATTCGGTTTTAATCGGTTCCAAGTCATTATCGGATCTAGTATTTTGGATTATTTTTAATTAAATTTTAGGTTCAGGTAATTTTTAATTAGGATCAAATCGGTTTTCGAATATTAATCAAATTATGTAATTTCGAATATAAAATAAAATTTGATTACATGAATTTTGGTTGGTTCTTCGCCTACAACCATTTTGACATGTGTACCGGGACCCATATATAAAATTACATAAAGCATACATACAACCACATACACAAAAAGCACATACATACATGAATGGGTCAACAGACTCACCAGCTAGGTAATCAATCATCATCTACTAGTACAACTATTATTCACAATCAATAAACCCTAGCTCCTCTCCTTTTCTTCTATTATGTATGTATACATTGTAATACAATCTTGTTGATCCGATCTGTTTATACATACATACATGGCGATTCTGTATGTATTGGTGGCCAGAGGATCTGTTGTGTTGGCTGAGTTTAGCGGCACGACTACCAACGCAAGCGCAATTGCTCGACAAATACTCGAGAAAGCTCCGGGGAATGATGATATGAATGTGTCGTATTCGCAAGATCGGTTTATTTTTCATGTTAAGAGGACTGATGGACTCACTGTTCTTTGTATGGCTGATGAGAACGCTGGAAGTATGTTTTCTGTTTTTCGATATCTCGTGGTTGCGTAATTTTGTTTTATTTTTTATTGATATGATGCAAATGATTGATAATTGTTAGGTAGATGTTGTTACTTGAGGTTTGAATTTGTAGATGAGGAATTGGTTGTTAGATGTAATGTGTGATTGCTTTGCGAATGTTTGAATTTGTCGATGACGAATTAGTTTCCGTATTTAATATTTATAGGAAAAAGTTTTAGGAGATCACTGTTAAATTGAAGATATATTTTGTAAAATGATATGTTTTTCAAGGTTGTGCAAGTGAACATATATGATCTTCGAGGAACTCAATTCTATATTTATACACACAAACTACCTTGGCGAAGTAATTACATATTACAATTTACGACGATTGATTAGTTCACAACTATTTGATATCTGCGGACTCTATATACTTTATTTCTGTTGGATCTTGGCAGAATGCAGGGGCGTAGCTAGTATAGGGCCAGCATAAGCAGCTGCTCGCCCTGAACATTGAAAAAGTGTTATAATAGTATGCATCATATTAGTTATTTATTGAAAACGAGTTAATTTGAACTTATTTATTCTATCATTCTAAGATCTGAATAATGAAAGACCTAGTGAGTTTTGTGGTCTTAGCCTTGTTTTTTTGTAAGTTTATATTTCATTGATGTCATTGGATATATCTAGGATATTATTATAAATTAATGAAATAAAACATATTAAAAGATAAAAATTCTACACATTTTAATTGTAAGTATATTATAATTATAAATTTTAGCAGCTGGGTGCAAAGCCTAAATATTTCTGGATATTGCATTCCTATATAGTAATAATCTTGTATTCTCCTTCTAAACTTGTTATGTTTTATTAGGAAAATATGAATTTTTTAAAATTCATTATATCGAGAAAAGGGATCGCCCTCATATTTATATCGAAATCCGCCACTGGTAGACTGTATGCTATTGATTAGGCGAGATATGTAATCTGCTTGCTCTACCTGAATGTTGCTTCTTGCTACTATATAATCTCTGTATTTTGTTTTGTTTTCTTCTACAGGACGTATTCCTTTTGCATTTCTGGAAGACATTCACCAAAGATTTGTGAGGACTTATGGTCGAGCAGTTCTCTCAGCCCAAGCTTATGCCATGAATGATGAATTTTCAAGGGTGATGAGTCAACAAATGGAATATTACTCCAGTGATCCCAATGCCGACAGGATAAACCGACTTAAAGGAGAAATGAGCCAGGTTAGTGCGAAACAAGAATTTAGTACGGATAAGTAACGAGAAACAAGGGAGCATCCTTGTAACTAATTATTTTGTTTTCACTCTAAAGTTCAATGTTTAATCGTAGTTAGAAGTAGATGAAAGTTGTCTAATTAAAGATCCATCAACAGGTAAGGAATGTCATGATTGAGAATATTGATAAAGTTTTAGAGAGAGGTGATCGCTTGGAGTTGCTGGTTGATAAAACTGAAAATTTGCAAGGAAATACTTTCCGCTTCAGAAAGCAGACACGTCGTTTCAGAAGTACTGTGTGGTGGAAAAACGTCAAGCTCACGTATGTCCTGACCTTGAAATTACAATATTAAATAGATTTCTTCATGATATCTTTACTATACATTACAAAGCACTGTTTTTAATGGATTTTGTAAGTATGGTAATATTCTAATCTAACATACATATTTTTCATGAAATTTACAAAGATGAACGACTGATATTTAAAGAAATGCCCATGTATCATGTCTTTTTGTAGTGCAGGAGATTCAATTCTGGGCGATACTTTTATATGATTTAAGCTCTACTAATCATTGGAATAATTTGAAGTCAGGATTTGATATCTTAACTAAGACTACATGGTACATTAAATTGAGGACAAAGAACATAAATAGTTCAGGTTAGACAGTTTATGCATCATTATAGAAGATATTAAGACATGTGCTGACACTGAAAAGCAAACCACCAAAACTTTAAGGTTAGGGTCTTAGGGATGAGTTCACTAATCTTCAAAGTCTTGTGATGACATTTTAGTCTACCAGTCTAATTTTTTTTTTTGAAAAGACCATTCTATGTTATTAATCAAAGTATCCTTAATGTATTTCTTTGTCATATCATATTGTTGTATCAAGGTTAACAGTCCTGTTGGCGTTGCTCTGGACTTCTCTACCAACACATCTTTCTTCTTACTTCTGTTGGGACTTTTGCTTGCGAATTGGCTGAAAAAGATCCAGCTTGTAGGACTATAATATGGTGTTCAAGTGCTCTATTATGCCATTGTTGATAAATTTTACATCTTCTTTTCTTATATGGTTTTTTGAAGTTATTTAGATTGTGTTTGGGAACATGGATTTCATTTCAAATGATAGAATTTGAGTTGTCATTTCAAATTCTCATATTTTTACTAATATTTGAATTCCTAGGAATTCAAATGAAATCCAAATCCAAATTCTTATAATTACCCAGTACCCACTTACCCAAACACGTTATTTGATCAAATCCAGAATTTCAAATGAAATCCATGTTCCTAAACAGGCCATTAGTGAATTTACTCGTGCAAGCTCCAATCTCTTGAGGAAAAGCACTTTAGATTTACACCTCTTATAAAGATAAACTAATATAATGTCTTCAATACTAGGTTTAAAAGATCGGCTATTAATGTATTAATTACTTTCTTGCAGAATTATGCTGATAGTTCTGCTGCTGGTGATTGTTTATATCGTGATGGCATTTGTTTGTCATGGGCTTTTGCTTCCTTCCTGTTTTTAAAAAAGATTGATCAAGTAAGAATGAAATTGTTTTATCTCTCTTCAATTGTTTTTTGATTTTCTCTGCCTTAACAATGGTTGTGATTATTTATTTTGTGTAGACTCTGGAATTTTGATAGTGTTTATGATTGAAACTTACAATTATTATTTATGCTTTTTAAAGGAGATTTGGAGATGAGCCCAATGGGTTATTTTCTATGAATGAATGCTTCTTTATGCAGTATATGTTTGGAGCTTGACTTCATTTAGCATATCTTGGACTGTTATGCTAAATTTGGATGGAAAATTAAAATCAGAGAAAGAATGAAATGAAATGTGTTATATTCTAGAGGAGCTATCAATATCTGTTAGTCCTTCAGTTTATTTTCTACAAATTTACATTAAAATTCAATCCTGCGAAGTTCGTGACGAATGTTTATTTTATTTCTTTATATCCAGGGTTTTTTTTTGTGTGGTGTGATGGTGATGAGAAAGCAAGGTATAATCTTTCACATATGATATCATTGAAAATTTGTATTTTTTTTCCTTTTGTTTTATCTTTTTATAATATTCTTCCGCCTTTAGTATTCTTTTCTATTTGTCTTTCCATTTCCTTCACATTTTATTGCACCCTAACGAAAGAAGTTCTAGATGTTCTTCTGCGGGGAACCATCTAATTATCAACATTTTTTGTAATGTAAGTTTTTTTTTTTTTTTGCACTATGTTCACTATTATATTATTTATGCCCTATAATTTATTTTTTATTATATTTTTAAACATATATTTTGTAATATGTTCTTTCTTATATTCTGTGTACCAAATTTGAGAACATAAACAAATAACTCAGAGTTTTGTCATCCTGATCTCTACAACCTTCAGGGGCTCTATGTTCCATAAACAAATGATGCAAGATCTTTCATGTAAAAATGTAGTAAATATTAGTTTATGCATCTTTGCTCCGGGTATAATTGATAAATGATGCAAGATCTTTCATGTAAAAATGCAGTAAATGTTAGTGCATCTTTGCTCCGGGTATAATTGATATTAACATAAATTAAATAATTCCTTCTTGCCAGTAAATCCTTTGAATTATGTACGCAGCTGGTAAATTGTATTATCAAAAACGTTTTAAAAGATTTGTGATACGGTAAATCATGTACATAACTAGATGATTAGAATGGATTAAAAAAAATCAATAATTAAAAAAGAACATAGGCCAAAACAAAAAATATGTATTAGAGAGTTTTATAAAACATTGGTAAAAATGTATTACACAGTGTTATAAAAATGTGTCACTCAAGCTTTATTACAAAAACAAAAAAAAAAAGTTTTAAGAAAATACGAGTGCCTTCAATCCCTCCTGAATATTTGGATCTCCTCCTGAATTAGCCGAGCTGCTTGTCAATTTCGTCTCGTAATCAGCTTAAAGAGATGCAAGCTCAGCCATCCTCACTTCCCAAAGCAAATTGAGCATTCCAGGGTTTTAGACATTTTATCAGCAGGAACATTATGTTCCAGATAGATACAATCAGGATTTAATCGCGAAGCTCTAGCAATGTGATGAGCAACACGATTAGCAGATCGTTTAACAAAATGTAATCACACATTACTTGATGAATCCAACAGCTGCTTACAATCTTTAACGGCTTACATTACTTGATGAATCCAACAGCTGCTTACAATCTTTAACGACTCCTCTAAAGCCTGAATGCATAACGGTTTTGCTGCTTACAGCCTTGCACAAATTTTCAAGCTTCATTGATGTGAAGTCCTTCCAGCGGCCATTTCCATTGTAAAAGCTCCTGCTTGAGCTTTTTAAGGAAAAATTTAATGACTTATAATCTATGGAGAATTATGATGACTTCAATATAATTATACTTTTTTTAGAATACAGAAGTTCTTAATAAACACTGAACAATCTTTATAAACATGTAATTAAAAAATTAATCAAAAAATAATCGATACAATGAAAGTATTTTAAAAATAAAAATATTGGTAAGAACTTTAATTTATTCCAGGAGCCGAAGTGAAACAAATATCCTTACCAGAATCACTCAATTGTTTTTGATATTTTTTGATAAAATATATTTCTTTTTCTCCGAATTAAACCAAGCACTTTGATTTAAATAGGAAGTCGTATGAAAAAAATAACCAAAACATAACATTTCGATTTTTATGATCGATACATAATTGAAAAATGCTTGTAACAAAAATATTGAGAGCTTATTAACATTTAGGCCAGTACCCATTACTCATTGGTCCATTGAACCATTACTCAAATTAGATAAAATTAAAATTATTCAGTTTTTTCTCTACTAAATAAAAATTATTTAAAATAAAAGTACATGCTATGACTCTATGAGTGTGGTTTTTGTATTTTGTACTAGAACCAATAATTTCATAAGTTTTTTTTGGTCAGGAGATAAACTCCATGAATGAAAAGTATCAAGAAGCAGTGATCCGTCGAGAGATTTCGTTTCTTTCATTCAAGAAAGTTTAGAAATACACGCAAGATGTCTCCAGACTCTTAGACGATAAAATCTTAATGTCCGAAAAGAAAACGTCCATAAGCTCTGAACCTTAGAGACCAGTGTTTAGAGACCTGTGTGTATAACTTCCTTGATATATCTTTCATGATCCTTCATCAATCTTTAATAAAACTCTTGTTCTTGGACATGAACAGAAATGACAATAAAAGTAAGACTCCACCATCGATATATTTTATAAAAAAAATTTTATACTCAAAATGAAAATCTAACCAAAGTATATCAAAAGTACTTCTCGTTCCAAAAGTATGTATATACAATAATTATTTAACACAATTTACAACTAAGTAGACAAATTTTTAAATACATTTCGTTTATAATTAATTAGAATATATAATAATAATAATAATAATAATAATAATAATAATAATAATTTTCGGAAATTCACATCTCATCAATTGTGAAACCAAGAGGTCAACAAACACATCTTAGCAATGAGAATGATTGTAGATCATATAAGCAGCTCTTATATAGTACAACGGAAACTCATACAAGTACAATGAAAACTCGAAATAAATAAAACTGCTCAAGTTATTAATGTCAATGGTTATACGTTTTTTCAGAAGTAATACGTTTAATAATATTTAGGCTACAAAGTGATTTCGTTTTTTTCATTAAAGAAAGTTCATCATCTATCCGAAAGACACGCAAGATATTTTCAGACTCTGAGACGATAAAATCTTAATGTCCGAAAAGAAAACGCACATAAGCTCCGAACAGTAGATACCAGTGTATATAACTTTCTTGATATATATTTTTAATCAATCTTTAATAAAACTCTTGTTCTTGGACTTGAACATAAATGACAATAAAAGTAAGACTTCAATTATGATATGTTTTATAAATAAAAATTATACTAAAAATGAAAATGAGGTAACAGATCCCAGCAATGAGAATGATTGTAGATCATATAAGCAGCTATTATATAGGGGGTGTTTGGGGGAACTTTTTTCCAGAATAAGTCAACTTATTTTAAGACAAAGTTAGAGATTCCTAACTCTTTTCTGAAAAAAGTTAACTTTTTTTTGCAACTTATAGAATCTCAAATATACATTAAATATTTATATAAAAAACATTTATCAAAATATGAAATTTTTACCCGAAAATAAGTCCAAAAAGACTTATTTAAGGCAGGCCAAACAGGCTCATAGTACAACGGAAACTCATACAAGTACATTGAAAACTCGAAATAAATAAAACTGCTCAAGTAATTAATGTCAATGGTTATACATATCGTGTCTTATGTCAAGTTATTTATGTACGATGAAATGTAACTAATTTAAAAAATTATATTAATATCCTTAATTATTTTTGTCCCAACTAGTAATTTAAACTCATTTAGCTGTACTCTTAAGAAAATAAAAAATATATATAATTCTGAACTCACGAAAATAATAATAATTATTCATATAAAATTTGGGATAAAACTATAAAAGAAGCATATAAACAGAGGAGGATAAGGTTAGCTGTGCTATAACCTGTATATATATATATATCATCACCGCCATATATCCCTAAATCGCTCTGCTTCACACTCCACTCAGGTACATTCTCTCTTTACTCAATTCACACACACACACACACACTTGTATGTATCTCATTTTCCTGTTAATGTGTGTGATTATATATATAAACTAATTTAGGCTACAAAGTGAATGGTATTTGTATTGTAATATTGTTAGTGAGTAGAGTATTCATGTTTAATAACTGTAAATATATAGGGAGGCTTTGGTTGGGATGAGATCATTGTCAACTTCATTTACATATATTTCGTTGTCTTTCGGATACTTTTTAAGCAGTGTTTTTGTTGATATTATAAATTCAGTTACTGAGAAAGTAACTCCACGCAAACTAGGGTGGTTGCATGGCCTAGACTTGAACAAAAACAATTTGAATCTTTTCTATTGGTTTTTAGCCATTCTGAGTTGCATCAATTTTCTCAACTATCTCTATTGGGCTACATGGTACAAGTACAAAGTTGAAGAAACTGATACCAATCCAACACTCGAGCTCGATAGTTCTAAAACCCAGGATGATGTAGCCAAACTCAAAAGTGAAGCCCAAGAAGATTTTGCATCTAAGACCAAAAATGAAACCCAAGATCCCAAGCACCACAAATGAAGCCAAAAATGATGAGTCGAGCACCACAAATGAAGCCCAAAAAGATGCATCAAAGCTTAAAAATGAAGCCCATGCTACTATGAAAAACACATAGGAAGGAAGCAAAATTACAAATCAAGTGGCATCAGCAAAGAAAATGTGTCTGTATACGTGGCAAATTGCAAGCGATTGTCAGTAATATCCGATTATTTTAAAAAATCGTTACACAGTGTGTTGTTAAATCTTAATTATCATGTAATTGCATAATTAAATTTGGTTATTTAATAATGAGCTCAGTGGAGTGGCTGTTGTAGGAAATATTCGGGATGCTACAAATTAGTGTTGGGTATAATTCGTAACTACACAGCAACAAGATATATAAATCAGTAACTGTAAAGACAAAAGAAAAGATAGAAAACTTAGCTCTAACTGAAGCTTTAAGCATACACTGATAGAACCAATAAACAGCTGAGTCGCCAAGGCTTACTAGAAGTCTTGGCTGTTCTTGAAGAGATTATTGCCCCACTACGCTGTGTTGGGTTGCAACAATATCACTTCCAGGATAAAACAACACAGAGTACTTCGTCCACAGATATGTAGCACTCAACAGCGACCTGCAACTCAGTTCGCCCAGAAAACCTATGCACAAACTGTATGAATCTATTGGTAGAAATACAGAGTATAGCTGTTAGGGTTTTCTCAGATTTGTGTCCAAAACTCTTTCTCTCTATCTCCAATGTTTTTCTATAAATATAATACAATAAAACGTAACAACAGATAAAACATTAATTAAAATAATTATTCTGACTTAATAATTATTTAATAGAATATATATCAGAATCAATAATCAGAGTTTAGCTAAAGTCTGATTAGGCCCATCAGAATTTGTTAAACTCTGAGCTAGTCCATCAGAGTTTATAAACTCTGACCCATCTCTATACTCTGATCTGACCATCAGAGTTTGTTAAACTCTGACCCAGCCCCATAGTTGCAAACTCTGATCAGACACATAATATATATTCTCTGATAGTTACATACTGACTCAATATTCATATTAAAATAATATTAAAGTCATATTAATTTAATTAATCATGTAATAAAATTTCTCGCCCAGGTCGCCTCGCGTACGCGAGACGCCGAAACATTCGCCTAAATCGCCCTTCGACCCGACCCGATCCGAGACGAGGCGAGGCGTGACAAGGCGGCGGCACGTGTGTGTGTTTGTGCGCGAGGGCACACTAGTTGTTGGGTCCCGGAAGTATCTTAGAAGGGGGGTTGAATGCGATACTGACAACAATTTAAAATTCTTTTCAGAATTTACGGAATTAAATTATTGTTTAAGCTGAGGGTTCGAGTCTTTGTAGTGTTTGGGAGGCAGACTTACTAACTTTATATTTTTATGATATAACAATTAAGATATAGAAATTATCAAGTAAGTAAACAAGATTCAAGTTAAATACGTATATTAAACTTGAATGAGTGTTACAGTATCCGGTAGAATAAACATTTAATTCCTAGAACAAATTTGACATGAATTGTTCTACTTCGGAATTAAAACCAAACCAGCACAGAAAGTCTGTGAATATAACGTTGCAGACAAATTGCTGAATTTGCTGTTTTTCTACTACGAAAAATGAAGCCCCTGGCCTCATATTTATAGAGGTGGAAAGCCAGCATGACTCATCCCAGTATGACATTTTTTTATTAAAATTAACCCTTGTATGACTCATAAAAAGGCTGGGCATGACTTATTTCTGTCGGTATGACTCTTCAGAATTCGGTATGACTTATTGTAAGCTCGGTATGACTCCTTGTAAGTCATATTCAGATTTTATTTAATTAAAAAAATCGGTATGACTTATTTTAATTAAATAAAATCAATTCAGCATGACCTTTTCTTCAGAAAAATCGGTATGACCTTTCTTTTCTCTCGGTATGACCTTTGATCACTGCTCGGTATGACTTATGAAATCTCTACTCGGTATGACTTTTAACAGCAGCTCGGTATGACATATTCATCAGCTTGGTCGGTATGACTTTTCAACAGAACAGCTCGGTATGACTTTTTCTTCAGATTCTCGGTATGACTTATTTAACAAGCTCGGTATGACTTCTCTGTTTGCATTCGGTATGACTTATTTTAAACAGAATTTCGGTATGACTTTTAATAAATTCTTTTAGACTTTAGTAAAAGTCATACCAAGCCATATCTTTTATAATAAATTAATTTCACTTAATTTAATTAAATAATTTATAAATTAAATTGAATTCATCTTGAATTAATTTAATTAGATAAATTAAATAATTAATTAACATTTGATAGTAGAATTAAAATACTATCTCGACTTGTATAACCTTTTTGTTAGCTCCGAAATCTTTCTGCCTTTGTTCTGTCTTCTGTCATTCTTTTTAACCACTTGAACTTTTTGATGACGAATCTTCACTGACATTGTTGACACCCTGTGCACTGGTCTGGTTCACGGATGACTAACTACAATGTTGATTCTCATTTCTTCTGTAGTGGTCTTTGTGTCTTGTCATGGCTTCTTTTGTTCTTCCTCTATATTCAATATTTATTATTTACTTCGCTTTCTTATCTGAGTTGAGTTGTCATCTACTTATTACAAATAGGACTAGTAATATGACTTTCAATCTCCCCCTATTTGTTGTTAAACATTTAACACACAAATTCCTAGAGGATAACTCAACTAACAACTAAGAAAATAAATACAACATTTAAGAACTGTAAATAATAAATTGTTTTCTGGATCATATAAACATTTCCAGATTTCAATTATGAAAGATAAATAAGATAGATGTTCATCTAGACTGAACATATTTAACAAAGTTCTATCTTGACTTACCTATCATTACCAGCTTCAGAAGTATCAACTTCACCTTCTTCTAGAGTTTAACTTTTGTGACCAGGTGTCATTGGTACGTCTTTAGTGGCTGGTTTCTCTGGATCAGATTCTGGATTTCCAGATTTCTTGAGTAACTGAAATGAAAGATGTTTGTTCCTCTAGCACTGAACATATTATACAAGTAGTATTATCTTCATTTCTCAGACTCATCACTACTCCCCATTAGGATGGCAGGGATGAAGTCTTGTTCTTTTCTTACCATCTATCCTCTATTTCTCCAACTTTTGTCTTCACTTCTCTCCCAAGGTGAATTCATTCTCCCCTTACTTGAATTATCCAACCAATTTAATAGAGGTAACAACAGACATGACATACATACAGCATTAAACCATCGCAGATATAAAAAATGTAAACTATGACATGTTATGCATTTTAGAAAATCCGGTTAATTCCTATATACAAGAATTTTCTAAAATCAAATGGATCCAATCCAAGCATGTTGTTATATACCCCCTTTTCAACAATGGAGTAATCCTCTTCTAGTAAAAGTCTTTGTTAAACAATTCTCCCATTTGGATCTTGTTCAACACTTTTCCCTTTTTGGATCTACTTCTCCCTTTTTGGATCTTGTTCAACAGTTCGAACTGTTCGAACTGTTCAACACTTCTCCCCCTTAGTTGAGTAATCCTCTTCAGAATCCTTAATATCAGAAGAAATTTCATCCCCCTTAGTTGAGTAACATTATAAATCTGTAACAGATAATTGGGAATGGGATTTGGTAATTGTGTTAGTGTGTGATTTTACTTTGTGTTTCTCACAAGTGTTTCGCTCATATACTCTCTAAGTGTTTCACTCATAGAATATATATTTTCACTTTTTCTCACTTGTGTTTCACTCTTTCCTCACAACACTGTTTCTCTCTCTCAGTACGGATAACACAGTCTTTTGTACCTGCAAGAAAGATCACCATAGCCCCTTCAAGAGAGGTCACTGGTGGTGCAATGGGGTTTCGTAAATCCCCGTCTTCAATTGAATCCATTAAAATATTTGACTTTAAAAACTGAATTGCTTCAGGAAGAGATTCAATGAGTTGCTGATCATCTAAGATGATCTATTCCGTTAGGAATCCAGATATGTTCCATCTGGGAAGGGAGACAAGGATCTATAATGTAGCACATGATCCAAGTTTCCTCCTGACGCCTGTGAAGGCATGTTGATTCAATCAGAATCATCAATCATCCTTCCTTCCTTGATATGGAAGTTTAGAATAACTGCTTCCGTCAATTCATCCTTAGTGTGTGACAATCCTTACAGTGCATTTGAATATATACATTTAAGGTCGGCAGTGTTTGAATGTGTCCAGATGAAGTTGACTCTTTACAAATGGTCTTGGCTGACAGGCCGAATTCAATAGACTCATTCTGTTGAGAGAATGAACCTAGTAACAGTTTTGCCATTTACAAATCTATACCCTTTTGAGAGGATATAAATTAGTTAGCAGTTGCCTTGGTTTCAATTTCATATTCTAACTAGAGGCAGAGCTGCTGGAACACTCATAGATACTTCTCTTTTCTAGTGCACTAGAGGCACTTACCCTCTCACCCTCTTTAGTTGATAAACTTTTCTTTTCAGGGGTTTAGTAGATGAAGTTGTATCTGTTTGAGTGTTTGGTTCTATAATCTGTGTTAGAGATTGTAGGTTTTCAATCCCTTGATCTTGTCCTATAGCCACTGAGGGCTCAATATATCAATTGTATATATATATATATATATATATATATATATATATATATATATATATATATATATATATATATATATATATATATATATTTATATCAATTGATTAGAGAATATATCAAGATCGAGATTACCTGCTTTTACCTCGAGTCGATTGCTCTTGTTCGGCAGGACACATATATGTTTTTATTATTAGTGATTTTCAGATAAACAATATATATATTATCACTAACAACAAAAATCATAATTAATTGCAATGAAACAATAACAAATTATCAAAATATGATAATTAATAGTAATTCCAAAAAGCAAGTAATTATTCTCCTAATATCTCATCGTATTAAAACTATGAAACTAATAAACGATGAATTGCTTTAATTCATAATTTTAATAAGATAAAATACCATTGCTAAATACTAAATAATCATAGGAATGAAAATTAGCATTTAACTTCATACATTATATCAGAGATATATGTAAGCTTGAGAAAATAGATGTAAAGAAATTCACAAGTCCTTTAAATATTGACATTTAATACTTATGATTCTTAGAACAATTTCTCGTAGACAAAAATAAATTTTAAAAATAACATGAAATAATAAAAACTATAAATTAAAAATATGCCAATTTTATAGGAAAAATAAATAAATAAATATGCTAATTGTTGATACCAATTATTGAAAAAAATATTATTATAGCTCATGATACGAAATTTTCTTTAAGATACATGTCCCTTAATAAAACGTGGGAAAGTTGTATCTGAGAAGAAAGTTTCTATCACTTATGAATTTCATATAAGGCAAATTTCCCATAATAAAATGCGGGAATTTGTACCAAAGAAGAAATTCAATTCTCTTTAAGGAAAAAATATATTTACAGTATGAATGCCAATTAAATAAAACTGTACAAAACTAAAAATGTTGCATGTACCTCTCACTGTGCACGCCTTGCAATGCGTTCCTAGAATTTATCTATTTAGGCTTACCATCAGCGTGAGTGCCAGTGGTGTTCTTGACTCATTACAAAGTGCTCTAGTTGACGAGCAAATTTCAATGGATTTATCCTGTAGAGAGAATGATTCCAGAGACAGTTTTATTGCCTTTTCAGCTCTGCATCCTTCTGAGAAGATGCAGATGAGCTTACAGTTATCTCAGTTATATACTCCTTTTCTTCTCTGGAGGTAGAGTTGTGGGTGCACTTCCGACATCATCCTTATTTGCTGCATCAAGTGCAGTTTCTCCCTTATCAACCTCTAACTTACATGAGTTCCTTATATCTCCAGGGGTTAATATATGGAAGTGGATGAATTGGTGTTTGGTACTATGGCCTGGGTAAGAGATTGATGGGTTTTCAACCTCTTGGCCAGTTTCTAAAGCCACTAGGGGCTAACAGGAAAGAACCAATTGAGATAAAAAGATAATCACCTTAACATTCCAAAACATATTTTTCATCCCAAAGAGAAGGAAAAATATAATAAGGAATGGTAATAGATTGCATTAAAGCACTTTCAATAAAAGAGTTTTGTCAGAACTAAAGATTTATCATTTAAAAGCATGATACAAAATTTTCTTTAAGATACATATCCCATAATAAAACGCGGGAAAGTTGTATCATAGAAGAAAGTTTTTATCATTTATGAATTTCCTATAAGGCAAACTTCCCATTATAAAACGCGAGAATTTATACCAAATAAGAAATTCAACTCTCTTACCAAATTATATCTCGTTAAAATGACTCTTTTCCTTTATACCTTAATACTGTATGATTTGAAAACAGTTTTGCAAACCATCCTTATCAGATAGAGGACTATGATTTTCCAAGTCATAATGCAATTATGATATTCATCATTTTCGTCCACCTGATATTATCCCTAACTTAAAATAGAAAATTTCATTACAATAGGGGTGGATGTATTCTTAGCAATACAGTATAAGGCCTTCAAAGCAACAACCACTGTTTAGGTACTTTGAATCAATGTGCAACAAACATTGAAACAAGTGTTTGAAAACAAATCATTTTACAAATGGTTGATACCTTGAAGTAAAAATAATTTTGGAAATATTTCTAAGTATATAAAATATTGAGAATTTTATATACGCATAACTTAGAAAATACTTCCGTTTTTCAATATTAGTGTTTTTGAAATATGCATTGATTATTTAGATCAGTAATTCTAAATAATGTCACTAATATTAAAAGTGTCACAATTGTTTGTAACAAAACATTTAAAAACATCAGAGAAAAATATCAAAACAATTAAGTAAGATATCATTAACTGATAGTCATTAAATATTTATCATACATACAAACAATTATGCTGCATATTATTTTAATTCATTTAAATCATGAGACTGATATGACATTGAATTGTCTAACATCATAATTTAAATCAATTAAGATAATATACAAACTAATGCTAGAATACCTAATTACCACATATGCATATAACATTGTAAACATGATAATTAAAGTAGTAGCACTAAGTACGAGGTTCTGGATTTCAGATAAATTCACAAGTCCTTTAAATATGGAAAATTTAATACTTGTGAACTCATTTAAGAATTCGTTGCAGATGAGATTTCCAACAAATATGCACATACATAATATCTCAACTTTACTAACCAACTTAGACAAAATGAATTTATCAAGCTGTTTAGCAAATATCTGCAAGTTATTCTACTAAGGACTACTCTCGATATAAATGATACATGGTGTCCATGCGCTTGTTTTCGTGAGTAGTGAAGAGATTATCCAGTAGAGTTGATGGAGTTTGACAGTTTCTGGTAATTACCTCCATGCCTTTCTTATAACCTGCATTATCTATATCTATATAGCCAATTAGGTTAAACCTAGTATCTTTAGGGTACCTGATTCTTAGAATTGGTAATCCCTTAAGATATCTAACAATTCATATCTTAGCTATAAGATTAGATTCTCTAGTATCCACGTGGAAACTTGCACATAGGCATATTGAGAATAAAATATATGGTCTTTATGCACAGTAGACCAACATATAATATAATCATGGTATACTTGCACTAAACATTATGTGTGTGTGCCTTGTATTCTAGAGAGATATGTGTATAACGACTCTAATATAAAATCATATTCAAGTAATTAGCAGTTAGAGTGTCATACCATGTCCTTGACGATTGCTTGATATCTTACCTCCGTTATAGAGAGCTTTGTGAAGAGAATGATATACAAATTCTAGTGGATATGAAACTTCAAAGTCCAGGAGTTGTTGTACATCAACTTGTTCAGCCCTAATAGTATCAAGTCTCGTCTCTGGTGCTTTAGTTAGATCTTGAAAGTCCCGAAGATTCTGTTTCCATCATCGTCGATACCTTCTGTAGCAACCAGTTTGGCTTTGTCCCTCATAACAATGCCAAAAAATCATCCAGTCTCTGAAAACCCTTACAGTACCAATTACAACTTTGTCTTGTGGCCTGGGTTCCAGATTCAGTAGATTCTGCCTTCGAACTGATTGAGATCATCTTGCATTGTAATCACTCAATCTGGATCAATCAGTGCTTCTTCAATCTTCTTTAGGATTCCAACTGTTTAACAATTGTTCTTTCCCGAAGAGTAACCATTTACTTTGCATAGCACTTCTAGTCTTTACTCTAGTATCCGGATCACTAAGAACTAGATTCCAGGAATGACTTTGACTCCAAATCCTTTGTCTCGGCAGATATGTTCTTAATGTATTCCTTTGATCTTCATTGTATTGAGTACGACTAGTATATCCTTCTTTTATTTGCTCCCCCTGAGTTGCTGCTAGGATGTGTTGAAGATCCTTCACCTTGTTGAGTGGATTTTGTTAAAGTCCATGAGTTATGTAGATTCACTACCATTTCCACTACTAGGATCTGAATAATCATCATTAACATTGATTCCTTCTGCAACCTCAGTTTCATCATCAATATCTGAATATGACTCTGACTAGATGTCAAGCTTCACAGATTCAGAATAGACTTTTATATTATTGCTCGGGAGCTCCTTGAATAGTGTAACACAGCCCTGATCTTGCCTTACTACTTTTAGTCTCATATGATTCTTCAGTTGTGACCTCTAACGATTCTTAAATCCGTTTTATATAAGTACAAAAACTAGAATGATCATTAGAGTCAGAAAAAAAATCTTCAGAGTTCCCCACTAATAAATCTATCATATCTTTACATTTGAACAGTTTGTGAAACTATAACATGAACAGTCGAATCATCCACAATAAAATCCAAATGCTCCGGAATAAACTTACTAATACGAAATGACCACTTTCCTCGAAACCGGGTCATATGCTCTGGGAATTAATTTTGAGCCAAAACGAAGAATTTTCCAACTACAAACCATTTTTGAAAAATGGACCAAGTTTTAATATCTTTAGATTATAAATTAAATCTATATAAATTTAACTAATAAAGTTACTTAAATTAAATTTATAAAATAAATTCATTTAAATTAAGTTTTTAAAATAAACCCTTTTCAAGTTTAAATAATAAACTTATTTAAATTAAATTCACAAAATAAATTTATTTTAAATAATATTTATAAAATAAATTTATCTAAATATAAATTTATAAAATAAAATTATCTAAATAAATTTAAATTATAAAAGGAAATCTATTTAAATTTAAAGAATAAATTTATTTAAATTAAAATTTATAAAGTAAACTTATTTAAATTAAGTTTATAAAAGAAACTTTTTCAAGTTTCAATAATAAACTCATTTAAATTAAATTCACAAAATAAATTTATTTTAAAAAACATTTATAAAATAAATTTATCTAAATTTAAATTTATAAAATAAAATTATCTAAATAAATTTAAATTATAAAAGTAAATCTATTTAAATTTAAAAAATAAATTTATTTAAATTAAAATTTATAAAATAAACTTATTTAAATTAAGTTTATAAAAGAAACTTTTTCAAGTTTAAATAATAAACTCATTTAAATTAAATTTACAAAATAAATTTATTTTAAATAACATTTATAAAATAAATTTATCTAAATTTAAATTTATAAACTAAATTTATTTAATAAGGCATCTAGACATTCAGAGTTCAAACAGCTTCGGTACCCTGAGCTTCACTGGACTGCGGATCTTGATTTGTATATCAATCAGCTTGCTCTGATGCCAATTGTTGGGTCCCGGAAGTATCGTAGAAGGGGAGTTGAATGCGATACTGACAATAATTTAAAATTCTTTTCAGAATTTGCGGAATTAAATTATTGTTTAAGCTGAGGGTTCGAGTATTTGTAGTATTTGGGAGGCAGACTTACTAACTTTCTATTTTTATGATATAACAATTAAGATATAGAAATTAGCAAGTAAGTAAACAAGATTCAAGTTAAATACGTATATTAAACTTGAATGAGTGTTACAGTATCCGGTAGAATAAACATTTAATTCCTAAAACAAATTTGACATGAATTGTTCTACTTAGGAATTAAAACCAAACCAGCACAGAAAGTCTGTGAATATAACGTTGCAGACAAATTGCTGAATTTGCTGTTTTTCTACTACGAAAAATGAAGCCCCTGGCCTCATATTTATAGAGGTGGAAAGCCAGCATGACTCATCCCAGTATGACCTTTTTCTATTAAAATTAACCCTTGTATGACTCATAAAAAGGCTGGGCATGACTTATTTCTGTCGGTATGACTCTTCAAAATTCGGTATGACTTATTGTAAGCTCGGTATGACTCCTTGTAAGTCATATTCATATTTTATTTAATTAAAAAAACCGGTATGACTTATTTTAATTAAATAAAATCAATTCAGCATGACCTTTTCTTCAGAAAAATCGGTATGACCTTTCTTTTCTCTCGGTATGACCTTTGATCACTGCTCGGTATGACTTATGAAATCTCTGCTCGGTATGACTTTTAACAACAACTCGGTATGACATATTCATCAGCTTGGTCGGTATGACTTTTCAACAGAACAGCTCGGTATGACTTTTTCTTCAGATTCTCGGTATGACTTATTTAACAAGCTCGGTATGACTTCTCTGTTTGCATTCAGTATGACTTATTTTAAACAGAATTTCGGTATGACTTTTAATAAATTCTTTTAGACTTTATTAAAAGTCATACCAAGCCATATCTTTTATAATAAATTAATTCCACTTAATTTAATTAAATAATTTATAAATTAAATTGAATTCAGCTTGAATTAATTTAATTAGATAAATTAAATAATTAATTAACATTTGATAGTAGAATTAAAATACTATCTCGACTTGTATAACCTTTTTGTTAGCTCCGAAATCTTTCTGCCTTTGTTCTGTCTTCTGTCATTCTTTTTAACCACTTGAACTTTTTGATGACGAATCTTCACTGACATTGTTGACACCCTGTGCACTGGTCTGGTTCACGGATGACTAACTACAATGTTGATTCTCATTTCTTCTGTAGTGGTCTTTGTGTCTTGTCATGGCTTCTTTTGTTCTTCCTCTATATTCAATATTTATTATTTACTTCGCTTTCTTATCTGAGTTGAGTTGTCATCTACTTATTACAAATAGGACTAGTAATATGACTTTCACGAGTACACCATGCACACTCACATGCCTAAGTAGTTGACACTACTCTTGCACATATATGCATATAAAGCACCCACACCCTTATTACATATTCAATGTGGGACAAACCTTTTAACCCATTTCAAACTAGCAACTTCTACTCAATTTATCTATGGATTACACTAAGAAAATGTCTTAGATCCAAACATGAAAGTTGAATTCCTCATAGCAAGGAACAACTTCCAATCGTTAGTTTTCGAAAATTATATCAAGAACATATATAAAATATTTTTCAAACTTTCCATTTTCTAACAATCCCCCACAAATCCATATAGAAATGTATATCAGGTTCTACTCATGACTTGCTTTTCAGAGTTGGTACCGGTCAAGGTTTGAACCCTCTTAAGTCCTCTACTTCAATGGCTACCGGATATAAATGGAATGTTTCACCTTGAATCTTTATCTGTTTGTGTATAACCACACTCCATAGACGACGACAAGTCAAAGACTATGGTGCCGATCTACGGCTTTGAGACATTAATGGTCATGTCTCGATCCTGTTCATCAAATGCTTCGAGGAATAACCCTATCCTCTAATTGCGACCACACAATAATATTCGTTTAGTTGGACATCTCCAAAGATGTACTGCCAACATCGCGTCTCATGACTTGACCCCATTCAGAGTTCTTAAAACTCTTGCTAACTAGCATTTACAGTACCTCATGAGGTTTACAAGGGAAAAACTTAGATACGTGAGTATCTAGATATTTGTAGTAGGGGTACTATCGAATCACCCTCACAACTTGCTATTACCACATTGAATACACTTCGAGGGATCTCTTCTCAGGTGTATTGGGTTCTCGCTATTGATGACTCAAAATGGGTTGTCAGTCCCATCCCCAACCTCGACTTAAGGACAACAGTATGCTCAAGTCCCTTAGTCAAAGGATCAGTCAGGTTGTCTCGAGTTCCAATAAACTCAATAGCAATGATCCTGTCAGACACCAAACCCTTATAGACTTTAGTCTAACTTGGACGTGTCTTTTTGTTTTCACATTATACTTCTTACTGTTTATCTTATCGATAGTTGTACGACTATCACAATGAACAGCGAGAGCAGAAAACGGTTGGCTTACTACAGGAATCATAGATATAAGTCCATGCAACCATTCAGCCTCGGTTCCCGTGGCATCTAGCGCACACAACTCAGCCTCAAAAGTAGACCGAGTTACAATAGTCTGTCTAGCAGACTTCCAAGATATAGCTCTACCCGCAAGGATAAATACGTATCCAGTCACTCCATTGGAACCAGATTTCTTAGCTATCCAACTTGCATCACTATATCCTTCTAGCACTCCAGGAAACCTCTTGTAGTGCAAACCAAGGTAGATGGTGCCTTTTAAATATCTAAGCACTCTATCAAGAGCATCCCAATGAGTCTTGTTTGGACAACTTGTATACCTAGCTAACTTAGACACAGAAAATGAAATATCTGGTCTAGTACCATTAGCAAGATATTGCAAACTCCCAATAATCTGAGAATATCTTAACTGAGACACAGGAACACCTGATTTATTCTTGACAAGAGCAACTTTTGAATCATATGTGTACTTGCGATTCTACAATTTGAATAACCATACTTCTCAAGTATAGATTTCTCTATATAATGAGATTGTGACAAGGTTATTCCATCAGCTGACTGAGTCAGCTTGATACCAAGAATCATGTTAGCTACACCCATATCTTTCATTTCAAAGTGCCTTTTCAAGAAACTTTTCGTCTCGTTAATAATCTCAATATTGGTTCCAAACAACAGTATGTCATCCACATACATGTACAAAATCACTTTATCATTTCTTTTAACCTTATAGTAGACACACTTGTCACTATCATTAACTAAAAAATCCGAAGTCAAACAGTTTCCTCAAACTTTCTGTGCCAGTCTCTAGGAGCTTGTCTCAAGCCATAGATAGACTTGACTAATTTATAAACTTTCCTCTCGTTGCCAGAAGTAACAAATCCCTCAGACTGATCCATATAAATCTCTTCTTCAAGATCACCATGAAGAAAAGCTGTCTTTACATCCATCTGATGGATGATAAGACCATGTACGGAAGCCAATGCTATAAGCATTCGAATTGTTGTCATTCTTGCAACATGAGAGTATGTATCAAAATAGTCAATGCCTTCCATTTGCCTAAAACCCTTAGCTACCAGCCTAGCCTTATACTTATCTATTGAGCCATCCGGGTTCATTTTTCTTTTAAAGATCCACTTACATCCTATAGTAGTACACCCAGGAGGGAGATCAACCAACTCCAATGTTCCGTTAGAAACAATAGAGTCGATCTCACTCTTCACAGCGCCTTTTCAGTGCCTTGACTCTGAAGAATCCATGGCTAGCCGGAAAGTCAAAGGTTCATCCTCGACATTTTAAGTGATAAAATCACTTCCAAAATTCTTGATTACCTTTACACGCTTACTCCTTCTAGGTTCCTCTACTTCGTTAGGAGTAGAGCTACTAGCAGGATCCGCCCCCACATTTGTCATCTTTTCCACATGATCAGGAATGGAACTCGATGTGTGAGTGAGATCATCATCAGAAATACCATGAGGTATTCCAGTCTTCATAGGGAACACATTCTCAAATAATGTTGCATCACGAAACTCAACTATAGTGTTTGCCACTATTCCATCTATGTCAGATTTTAACACTAAAAATCTCATAGCGGTAGTGGTTTCAATATAGCCCAGAAAGATACAATCAACAGTTTTCGGCCCCAGTTTCTTTCTCTTGTATTCAGGGACAAGTACCTTTTTAAGGCAGCCCCACACACGAAGATATTTTAAACTAACCTTTCTACCTTTCCATAATTCATAAGGTGTCTTGTCCATATGTTTCAGAGGGACTCTGTTCAGAATATGGCAAGCCGTATTCAGAGCCTCTCCCCACATGTATTTAGGCAACCCATAATTAATTAGCATATTGTTGATCATATCTTTAATTGTTATGTTCTTTCATTCTGTCACCACATTAGACTCAGGAGTGTATGGTGGAGTCACCTCATGAACTATACCATTGTTTGGAACCCTAACGCAGCGGATTATACGTAAATATAACGAAAAATTTTGGAACCCTAACGCAAGATCATGTATAATCATGGACTGATTATGGTGAAACGGAATCATACCTTTGTTTGGTCTTGACTTTCACGAACTCAACGGAGATCCTAGCTTTCACGACTTGTGTCTTCCTCTCGAAAACACCTCTATGGTATCCACACGAGCACCTTCAAGAACGTCTCACGATCTTGATTACGGAATGGATGTACTAGCCTCCTTTGATGATTTCAAATTTTGTCTCTGCCTTTGTTGTGCTGTATGGCTGCTCTTCTAGGGTTTTCTTATCAAAACGTTTTGCCTTATTAACCCTACATTATCTATTTATAATGGTTGGTTAATAGGCCCATAATAGCAACCCATAACAGCAAAGCCTAACCCATGTAGGTTTAGGATTAAATAATAAAACTGAATTTTATTATTTAATTAATAACTAAGTCACACTTAATTATTAATGGCAGAATTCAAATTCGAATTTATATTATTTCAATTAATTAAGTCTCACTTAATTAATATAATAAAATTCAAATAATCATCAATTAATTTAAATCTATAATTTAAATTAATTATTCATTTAAGTACTCTATGTGTGTGACCCTATAGACTATTATTTAATTAGCAATAATTTTATTCTCCAATAAAATTATAAACAATGAGCGGTATCTAGTAATACATCATTGCTACCCAATTAAATAATAATTAAATCGTGATTCGATAAAACCTTTCGTGATTAATGTTTCCGTGTAATATAATCTATTTAACCATATATATTATAGATTAAACTCGAGGCATGTATTTAGTCATACTCTTCAACATTGAATCCGGGTTTACTTGATCCATGAGTAGACTATGAAAACAAATCATTATTTGAGCACGGCCATGCATTTTATAGTCTCACTCAATCAAGAGGCCAATAATATCTCTCCTAATTATAGGAGGGTTAAATCCTTTATCTATCATTCATATTTCTCATACGACTCATGATATACCCGATGTCCACTTTTATCATTACCCAATCAAAGGTAACTTTTAATGTAGTCAAAGTATATTAATACTCGTATAGAAATATAATGATCTCAAGTCAGAGGATCATTACACCATTATCAGTGTGAGTCTTTCTTATGACTTTATTAAACATGAAGAATCTCACTGTGGGTCTGTCCAGTACCATGTACTCTGCATGTACCTATGTATTGACTTTAGTATCCCAATACTTATAACCAATGAGATGTGGTTATCTTGTCAAACAACATACTAGTCTATTTATATATTATTATTGTCCTATAATAATAATACTCGACTAGGGACATTTAAGAATATGATATATTATATAATCTCAAGTTCAAGTCATGTACTAAACTATACAATGTGTATCATGATTTTAAGAACATTTATTATGCTAACAAATATATCGCAGTAATTAAAGTCATAATAAATACGTTTATTGAATAATCAATTGACATAAAGGTTTATCAAAATAAACATTGTATTGTCTCTAGGGCACCTACACCAACAAAGTACCCACACCCTTATTACATATTCAATATGGGACAAACCTTTTAACACATTTCAAACTAGCAACTTCTATTCAATTTATCTATGAATTACACTAAGAAAATGTCTTAGATCCAAACATGAAAGTTTAAGTTCTCGAAACAAGGAACAACTTCCAATGGTTAGTTTCCGGAAATTACATCAAGGATATATATAATATGTCTCAAACTTTTCATTTTCTATCAATTAGCTGGTGAATAAATAGCTGATAAATGAATAATTTCAATAAATTAATAGTTTTTCTCGACTTGAACGTATAAAATTCTTCGATTATTGGAAGGAATCATAATCATAATCATAATATCTAACAAACCACGGCCACTTTATTGATAAAAACAGCAACATCGCAAAAGAATCTAGAAATATTAATTAACAATTACATGACAGTAATCCAATTACTTTGCAAAAGAGGATAAGATCTTAACAAAATATCCGCAACCCCACTAGAAAAGAAAAAGAATCCCATTACAGAAAACACAATGAACTAAAACACAAATACATGGAGGCCCAAGTGACAGGAAGAGCTCGCTAGATGGATATAATTGAATCAATTTTACTTGGTGAGTACATATAGAGCATATAAAATTCCTGGGATGTACCCCAAGAATGTCAGCAACAAACAGATCCAGAACTCCACCTGCACAATATTACAACATCAACATATTAAAATTACACACACACATATATCTCCAAAAGGAGGAACAATTTAATTTATTTAACAAAAAAGAGCAACACATATATATCGAATTCTTTTATTTGTTTGTTTGAATCACAACTACTGACCTCACAGCCAAATCTGAGGAAAACACCGAGTGGAGGGAGGATGATAGCCAAGACAATATCAATATCAATTCTCTCAAAGCTTAAAGAGATAAGAAAGAGTAAAAATAACGTATGCTTATGCGTACAAGTGGGACGGGACCTAACAAGTAGGACAGTTTTTTAAAAATATTAATAAAATATATTATAACGTTGAAATTTGGTTAACGTGTTGAGATGTGAATTTATATTTTGATTTTTAAAAAATCTATTATTATTATTGTGTTTTTTCAGAAGTAATACGTTTAATAATATTTAGGCTACAAAGTGATTTCGTTTTTTTCATTAAAGAAAGTTCATCATCTATCCGAAAGACACGCAAGATATTTCCAGACTCTTAGACGATAAAATCTTAATGTCTGAAAAGAAAACGCACATAAGCTCCGAACAGTAGATACCAGTGTATATAACTTTCTTGATATATATTTTTAATCAATCTTTAATAAAACTCTTGTTCTTGGATTTGAACATAAATGACAATAAAAGTAAGACTTCAATTATGATATGTTTTATAAATAAAAATTATACTAAAAATGAAAATGAGGTAACAGATCCCAGCAATGAGAATGATTGTAGATCATATAAGCAGCTATTATATAGGGGGTGTTTGGGGGAACTTTTTTCCAGAATAAGTCAATTTATTTTAAGACAAAGTTAGAGATTCCTAACTCTTTTCTGAAAAAAGTTAACTTTTTTTTGCAACTTATAGAATCTCAAATATACATTAAATATTTGTATAAAAATCATTTATCAAAATATGAAATTTTTACCCGAAAATAAGTCCAAAAAAACTTATTTAAGGCAGGCCAAACAGGCTCATAGTACAACGGAAACTCATACAAGTACATTGAAAACTCGAAATAAATAAAACTGCTCAAGTAATTAATGTCAATGGTTATACATATCGTGTCTTATGTCAAGTTATTTATGTACGATGAAATGTAACTAATTTAAAAAATTATATTAATATCCTTAATTATTTTTGTCCCAACTAGTAATTTAAACTCATTTAGCTGTACTCTTAAGAAAATAAAAAATATATATAATTCTGAACTCACGAAAATAATAATAATTATTCATATAAAATTTGGGATAAAACTATAAAAGAAGCATATAAACAGAGGAGGATAAGGTTAGCTGTGCTATAACCTGTATATATATATATCATCACCGCCATATATCCCGAAATCGCTCTGCTTCACACTCCACTCAGGTACATTCTCTCTTTACTCAATTCACACACACACACACACACACTTGTATGTATCTCATTTTCCTGTTAATGGTTGTGATTATATATATAAACTAATTTAGGCTACAAAGTGAATGGTATTTGTATTGTAATATTGTTAGTGAGAAGAGTATTCATGTTTAATTTGTGTTCGTATTTTAGTGTTAATGTTATATTTGTATATTTAGTGAGTTTTGTTGATTTATATAATCAATTTTGTAGGGTTTTAGACTATTTTTAAAAGTAGAATTAATGCCATGTATGTAGGCGTATAGGTTTGTTTTAAGGTGAGATTCCGCGAGATTAGTTTTAATATGAGAGCAGTGTAGAATATGTGTCGAGCAATTAGTTTTTAGAAAGTGCAGAACAATTGTTTTCAAGTGTTCTCATTCTAAAAGCTGTTCGGAATTTGTACTAGTTTGTAAGTGAGCTCTCAAGGTCAGTGGATTTTTAGATTTTTTTTGGGATCAGTGCGGATTAGAATTATGTATTGTGTGTACTCGATGATCTTATATTTCAGATGTTAAGATCATGCCAAAGTATGTGCCTGCATTCATTTTTATTTAATTTCAGGTCGCAACTTGTAACTTTGTTGTTTCCCCTATACTTACAGACTGTTGATTTTTTTTTATTAAATTAATTAATCCAAGTTGCTGGATGATAAAAGTACCTTTGCTTAATTTTGTATGATATTTATTTTCATACTGTTAGATCAGGATGTAATGCGTAGTGTTGGGGGTCATTCTTAGAAAAATGTTATGTTGTGGTCTCTTTATGTGTGCGCGTGTGTCTGTAACTGTGCGTTGTCGCATCCTATGGCTATTATTCCCACTAAATAAATATATGACCGATGCTTTTCAGAAAACATGCAAGTTGTGAGTGCTCAGCCGACTGGTAACAATAGCAGCATCATGTGGTTTTTCAAAGATAAAGGTTTCGATGACAAAAGTATTAATGCTATGCTCAAAAAGTGCAAGCGCCTCGAAGATGTACAGAGGGAAAAGGCCGATGAAAACTGGGCTTATTTGACAAGCATCGGAATCCAGGAGCGGAAACTGCCTAATGTTGTTGCCAGGTGCCCTAAGATTCTTTCCCTCGGTCTAGATGAGAAACTTATTCCCATGGTTCAGTTCCTTGGTACATTATTAGGAACTAAACCTAATGACATAGCTTCTGCAGTTACCAAATTTCCCCAAATACTCGCCCACAGTGTGGAAGAGAAACTTTGTCCGCTTCTCGCATTCTTTGAATCTCTTGAATCCATGAAAACCAACTTGGTAAAATGCTTATGTTCAATCCAAGAATCATTAGCTACAGCATAGAATCCAAGCTTGCACAAATTGTTGAATTTCTTTCTAGTCTCGGGCTAAATAATGAAGTAATTGGTAAAGTTTTGGTGAAAAATCCATCTATCATGGGTTATGGGGATGATAATAGGTTGCGACCAACTTCTGAGTTCCTGCTATCATTGGGCCTGGCAGAAAAAGAGCTTCAAACACTAGCAATTAACTACCCTGAGATTTTGTGTAGAGATGCAAAGAAGGTGTTGAACTCGCATGTCACATACTTAAAGAAATGTGGGATTGAAGACCAACATATAGCAGCTCTGGTAACTGGTTATCCCCCGATTCTGATCAAGAGCATTAAAAATTCTTTAAAACCAAGAATCAAGTTCTTGGTAGACGTGATGGGTAGACGAATTGAAGAAGCTGTTAGTTATCCGGAGTTCTTCCGTTACGGAATGAAGAAAAGACTAGAATCAAGGCAAAAGCTTTTGGCACAGAGGAGTATACGCTGTAGCCTGAGCGAAATGCTGGACTGTAATAAAAAAAAGTTCCTATTGAGGTTTGGTTTAGCTGACTAATTGGCCTGAACTATGACTAGCATAAATTGATTCCTTTTGACCAAATTTATCATTTGCATCCTGGCTTTTTCCAAGCCGTATCTCGGAAATGTTTTGTCTATTTTTTCAATAGATAGATTCTTTAAGGTTAAAAACCATTCGAGGTCGATTTAACTGTGTCAATATTTTAAGCAGTTAAACTAGTATGATTGGTCAATATTGCCTTTTTTCCAACGAGGGGCCTAATGATTTGCCACCGGTATAGGTATGAATGTTCGTTTCTTTTCCTTGAGGGGCTAAATGGCTTGCTATATGTACAGGTAGTATAGGTGTTTTTTTATTTCCTGTGGGGTTAAATCAGGACCGGCCTCCTAAGTTTTGAGATGTCCTACGACATTTCAAAAAAAAAATTGCCCCCATTATTAGATGAGATACCACGCTCTCCTTGACTTAAAATTTATTTTTCTTGTATTTTTACTAGGAAAATCATTAATCAATCTTTTAAAATTAGAATTTGCTAACATTTCCTTCTCGATCGATAATTTAGCCAATTCATTCAACTGTTCTCGTGAAATAATAGAACATAAATGTGACTTAATCAAGTTCAATTTTGAATTGAAAATAACTAGAATAGTTAAAATAATGATGGACTTACTATCTATACATAAATGTTGTGTGTCCAACCAACTTATTATAGCGCTGGAAGTAAATTAATGATAATCCAGCCTTTGAGTTGATGTTTTTCACCGTATCATATACTCCCCCGTCTCCTTTTACATGCTTTTTTTTTTTGACTTTTTATGATCAAATTAACTAGTTTTTAACTACAAATTAAAAAAATTTCTTTTATAATTTTAAAAAGTTAAAAAATACATATTAAAGTATATTATATATAGATTCTAATAATATAAAATTTTAATTTTTTTTTATATATTATTTTTAAATTACAGTCAAAGATTAGTTAGTTTGACTGCACAAAAAACATTGAGGACGGAGGGAGTAATATACAAGTTTATAACCCGTGCGGTATAAATAATATTTAAGTAAATTAATTTTTTACTTTTATTTTTATTGATATTTAATATAAAATTTTATAATATTAAGAATTAAGAATTTATGTTGATATTATATATTCTCTTATTTTATATAAATCTATTCTATTTAATATAAATATATTATAATTTGGACCAGTGTTATAATAAATATATAATTATAAAATTTTAGATTATATATATATATATATATGGTTAGAGCATCTCCAAGGGTAGAGACCAATTAAAATTTGAGACACTCCAACCATGTTTTTCCTTAGCAAAAAATATAGATTATCATATTTGATCTTCTATATTTGTTGAACATTTAAAGTTTTTAGGTATAATTATATATAACTACAATTATAAATAATTTCATTGGAGTACACACACTACCTCTTAGCTAAAATTTTACATAAATATTATAACTAATCATTTTAGCTAACAACTTTAGATATTATCCTTAGAGATGTTCTTAGATCCTGTATTATAATAAGTAAAATTATATCTAATACATAGCTTTTAGGCCGGTAGGACCCAATATTTTCTTATTTTATATAAATATATTCTACTTAATATAAATATATTATAATTTGGACCCATTTTATAATAAATATATAATTGGGTCTAAAAAATAAATTTTAGATAATATAAATATGTATATAGTTAGAGCACATATTATAATAAGTAAAATTATATCTAATACTTAATTTTTAGGCCCGGTCCAGTCGACCTCCGACCAAAATTTTTAATTTTTTTATTATAATAATATAGGATAGATATCCTTCATAACAGTTTTGTTTCTATTTTGTTAACCGTTGAATCTATTCGATCTAAAAGAGGTAGTGTCAGACTTCCAAAATGTAATGCAATCAGCTCCCCACTCGTAATGTAAAAGCTTGTTAGAACGCAACTTTATTTGCTCGACTGGGGCATTGATTTTTCTCTTGAATATTAATTTTAAATCCATTAGCTAGTGCTATTTGATTTTGGTACGTACTTGTGTATCAATGATCCTACAAGAAGCTATCAGATGGCCTTATATTTTTAATGATAATGAATTTTATCACAAGTTCTAGTGACAATATTATATATGCTCTCAATTTTCTCCTATAGTACTCTATTACCAGAGGTATATTTAGGGGAACCTCCCCAATTACCAGAGGTACGACCTTTCTAATTTTTGCATAATAATAGTCATTGTTATATACTTATTACAGCCGTGATTCAACTTTTGCCAATTCTTTGATCATAATGATTAATGGTTTTTTTATACATGAAGTGTAATAGTTATTACTTTTTCGGATAATTAATATAATATTTTAAAATAATATTTTCTGTAAATCTCAAAATTAACAAAAATCAAATGAAAAGTTGAAATAATGAACGGGAAATACAAATATTACGGTAGAAATAACATTTCTCATTATAAAAAGTGTTGATCCGGTCACTTTAAAGTAAATCTCTAAATGATACAAAGTAAATATTTTTTAAAATTTAAACGGAGCTCCACAAGTTACTGATGTTTTACAAGTATGATAAATCTTTTTTAATAATTATATTAAATCAAGTAATACAAAATTTTATAAATTGACATTGTTATTTTTAATAAGATTCCAGAATTAAATAGAGTACGATTGGCTAAACTAAGTAATAGAATTCTTATCTCCTATCTAATAGAATTTTTATCTCCTATCGTCCCAAACTGGTCCTCTGTAGTCCTCGGTTAAACATTATATTTAAGATCGGTGTAAATGTGGAATGCAATTAGCGCCTCAGTGCCAAACAAGTCTCGCTTTGGACGGACATTCATTGCTTCTCTAGTCTCTACAACGTGATACTGTATATATTATGATAAATAATACTTTTGTTTTTTATTTACAGAAGAATTTTGAATCTTCTGTTTTAAAGTGACCGAATAAACACTTTTCAAAACAAAGGGACCTTCTTTATTCTGGACTTGTCTTGCTTTCCAAAACTTCTCAGTGTGTCTACAGTACATCTGCCTTTGATATTAGAAAAGGCATAAGCATAATGGAAGCTTAGAGACTCAACAATCCACGCAAAGTTAAAGAAGCCCTTGATATTAGACAAGGCATAATAAGCATAATGGAGAGTGACCCCCATGCAGTCCCGCAGCACACGCATATCAATTATTCCATCACATTGGAGCATATTTAATGGAGGCATCACTTAGAGGTGTTTGGCAACTCATTCAACTACTTGCATTGCATTGCATTGAATGTTATACACCTGCAACTAATATTCTACGATCCCACTCATCTTATTCATTTACAGAGCAGCATAGAATGGACAGAGCAGCATTCACAGAGTTGAAAAAACTGGAAATTGATTCAATTAACACCGTGGAGTATATAGCAAGGATATCACAAGACGAGATTCAGCATAGTCGTCAGCCGCCGACATCTTTCTCCAAACTAACCTATTTATCTATCAGAAGTTGCTCTGGAATGAAATACCTCTTCTGCAAGTCTGTTGCAAAATGTCTGGTGCAATTGCAAGAGCTGGATGTATTTAAATGTCCTGCAATGGAAGTAATTGTAATGAATGAAGGCACGAGTGATGGAGAAATCGTAAATTTCCCCAAGCTAAAAACATTGAAGCTAGATAGTCTGGAGAGTCTAAGAAGCTTCTACAGGGAAAAGAAAGAGAAATCTGACATGTCTTCATGTGCTACAGGTTGCATTCCCTTGCTTGGAAGAACTGGAAATTGATGGTTTAGAAATCAGTGATATTTGGGGAAAGAAGCTGCATTACTATGACGACGATAATAATAATAATAACGTATTCTCCTCCTTTTGTAAACTGAAGAGCCTCGAGGTAATAGACTGTAACAAACTGGATTCCTGTATAATCCCACATGCCATGTTGCATAGGCTACGGAATCTAGAACATCTGTGCATAAAAGGTTGCAGTAGGTTGAGAAACGCGTTCCCACCTTGTATTGCCACTCATCTTATCCACCTTCAAGACATGAGAATCATAAGGTGCAAGATGATGAGAGAGATAATCGGGGGAGGTGAACAGCAACAACAACAAGATATCACTGCTTATAATGACCATGCCATCATCGTTTTCCCTCAGTTGAAGTTGCTGGTGCTAAAATATTTGGAGAATTTGAGCAATAAAAGTGTGTGGTGTGTATTAGATAAAGTAAAAGTGGAAAAGATATATTCTTATCTTATAAGATAAGATATTCTTTACACTTGGCATTGTAAGAGTGTTATAATCTTATCATTTGTGATAAGATATCATTGAATGTTATACACCTGCAACTAATATTCTACGATCCCACTCATCTTATTCATTCTAATCACTCCACCTGCTCTCTTTTTCCTTCTTCTCTCGTGCATCTTTCTTTTCCTTTAAAATTTCAAAAAAAAAAGCCAAGAACTAATCATGGTTGGTCTATCAGACATCCCGTGCGTGGGAAAATTTGTGGATAGAATATCTGATGCTACTGTTGATGCATTCTTTCGTGGATTACGCTATTTGTTTTGCTACAAGCAACTTGTTAACGTTCTCAATTCTGAAATCGGAAAAGTTAACATTCAGGAGGGCAGGGTGTCCACTAAATCTAAACAAGAAAGAACTGATGGTAAAATAATCAAAGATCATGTACTGAGGTGGAAGACAGAGGTAGATGAATTCCAGGAAGGAGCTAAAGAGTTTTCGGAAAAATTCAAAAACAGAGCTTCATGGACGTGCCTCAAGTGTCTGCTAATTCCTAACCCCGTCTCCCGTTTCCAACTGGGGAGGGATGCTGCACGCCAGGCCAAGAGGGCTACTGAACTCGTTAAATCTGGAGAGGAACTCCTGGCTAATGAAATTGCCCATTTATCACCTATTGAAAATTTTCCAAGAATTGATGCTTCATTCCAGGATTTTCCATCCAGAAAAGATGTTTATGGCAAGCTCTGGGAAGCGCTAATAACTGATGGCAGTTCTCTCATCCATGGCATATATGGAATGCCGGGGGTTGGCAAAACTCGAATGGCGGAACAAATTTGGAAGGAAGCTAAGGAGAAGAAGATCTTTGATACGGTCGCAAGAGCATATGTGGGCAGCGAAGGGGTGGATGTGATAAAGTTACAAAGGCAGATCGCTGACCATCTAAATTGCCATTTTGAATCTCAAGATAATGTGCAAAGTAGAGCGTCTCAGCTTAAAAATAGTTTAATGAATGGGGGAAAGATCCTCATCATATTAGATGATGTATGGAGGGATATTACTTTGGACCACATTATTGGGACTTCATTTGGTGAAAGTAGTAGCTCCAAGGGTAGTAAGATCCTCTTGACGTCAAGAAGTGAAATAGTATGCAGGCAGAATAATTGCGAGCATCCTGTCCAGATTACAACCCTGACAGATGAAGAAGCATGGGATCTGTTCCAGAACACTGTTGGTATTGATAATATTCACTCTCTGCAGGATGAAACTCTGGCGAAGGAAGTGTGCTCGAAATGTGCAGGTTTACCACTCCTCATTCGTGCTGTTGGTAAAGCACTGCAATTCATGCCTCACAATGTATGGAAGGATGCACTTCTAAATCTTGAGAAGGGCAATTTTAACAACATTCCTGAAATAGATCCTCAAGTATATGCTTGTGTTAAATTGAGTATTGATAGATTACCATCAGAAGATGCAAAATTATGTCTTTTCTTGTGCTCCTTGTTTCCTGAAGACGCTGACATTCATATCATGAAGTTGATCCAGTTTGCAATAGGCTCTCAGTTCATACCTGATGGAGAAACTAGAGTGCTTGCTATGGTTGATATTCTCACGAAAGCTTCCTTGTTGCTCGAATATCGTGAAGATCGTATAATTAAACTGCATGACATCATCAGAGACGTAGCAAGATACATATCTTTCGCAGATAAAGAATATGCATTTTCACATGTAAATTGTGGCCAACGATTGCGTGAATATGTAAAATATCCAAAATTATTACGTTGGGACTTGAAGAGTGATTATGCCGAGTTCCCGGAGGATCTGGTTTACACAGACCTAATAAGTACCTTGTGGTTACACGGCAACAATCATCTACAACAATTCTCTGGTGACTTCTACGATACGTTTGTAAATCTGAGATTTCTAATGCTCCAAGATGTGGATTTTTGTACAGAGCATTTCTCCCTTCAACCCTTAGGTAAACTCAAGATGCTTATCTTCGATCACTGTGACATAAAAGAGACAGATGCTAGTCTTTTTCCTAAAAATATAAGCACTCTCTGCATTTGGGAATGTAATCTCCCAAATCCGCTGGATTTACCGAAGCTGGAATATCTTCAAAAGCTAGATATCACTTCATTTGGGAATGAAGTGATAATGGTGCCAAATGCCATATCTAGTCTATCCAGTCTGGAAGAATTGCATATACCAAATGGATTCAGATATTCGGATGATGATGCAGAAGATATAACGCTGATATTGGATGAGATTGGTAAATTAACTCGTCTGACAAGTTTAAAGATCTATTTGAGGAATTTTGAGGCTTGTCAAGGTACATCTATATTTTTCAAATTGCTGACATATGATATATCTGTCGGAGATCGAAGGAGAAATAATTTATTTGATTCAACGAGAAAGATTGAATTGATAAATGTTAAAGTGAAGAGAGATGAAGCCTTACAAAGTCTGGTGGGGAGGGCTGAAGAAGTGAGATTGGATGGTACGGATGTTGATGTATGTAGCATCTGGAATAGCGACAGAGCAGCATTCACAGAGTTGAGAAAACTGAAAATTCATTCAAGTGAGACCATGGAGTATATAGCAAGGATATCACAAGACGAGATTCAGCATAGTCGTCAACCGCGGGCATCTTTCTCCAAACTAACCTATTTATCTATCCTCAGCTGCTCTGGAATGAAATACCTCTTCTGCAAGTCTGTTGCAAAATGTCTGGTGCAATTGCAAGAACTGGATGTGTTTTGGTGTCGTGCAATGGAAGTAATTGTAATGAATGAAGGCACAAGTGGTGATGGAGAAATCATAAATTTCCCCAAATTAAAAACATTGAAGCTATCTAGTCTGTGGAGTCTAAGAAGCTTCTACAGGGAAAAGAAAGAGAAATCTGACATGTCTTCATGTGCTCAACAAGAAGTAGCGCTATTTGATGGAATGGTATGCAGCAGCTTCTTTACCTTTATCTAGCTAGCTTACTCTGTAGATTATATATATATCAACTTATTATTGTTTGTAATATAAATTATTATATATGGTATGCTGCTACAGGTTGCATTCCCTTGCTTGGAATATCTGAGAATTCAAGATTTAGAAATCAGTGATATTTGGGGAAAGAAGCTGCATTACTATGACGACAATAATAATAATAATAATATCGTATCCTCCTCCTCCTCCTCCTTTTGTAAACTGAAGAGCCTCCGGGTAATAGACTGTAACAAACTGGATTCCTGTATTATCCCACATGCCATGTTGCATAGCCTACGGAATCTGGAAACACTAGATATAATCGATTGCAATGAGTTGAGAAACGCGTTCCCACCTTGTATCGCCACTCATCTTATCCACCTTCAAGAGATGACAATCATAAGCTGCGAGATGATGAGAGAGATAATCGGGGGAGGTGTACAGCAACAACAACAAGATATCATCGTTTTCCCTCAGTTGATGTTGCTGAGGCTAGAAGATTTGGAGAATTTGAGCAATTTTTGGTGTGATCAGAATGGAGAATCTAATACCTACAAGGTACGTTTCTATACATCTACACCCTATATTTATATATTATTTGTATTTCATTCATTCATACTAAAAATTTGAGCAATTTTTGTTATTATCTTTCATTCATACTGTATAATATAATTATTAAAAAATTTGTATTTCAATAATGAGATTCAAATCCTAATTCTTTATATTATTTTTAAAATTAATAATATAAATATTATTATTAAATATATATATTTTTTATAGAATTTGGGCCCTAACAAATTATACAACCAACTATATTTTATTATTTACCTTTTATAGCATAATATGAATAAATTTGTATATTTTCTATGCACTTTAAAATATATGCAAAAAAGTCAAAATGACTACTAAAATGAGATGGAGGGAATATATATAAAATAATTACAAAATGATATATTTATTTAAAGAAATAAGAGAAAGTGTGTGTATGCATACTTTTTTTAAATTTTTTTATTAAATTATGATATATTGTATTATATTTTTAAATGTTGTGCTAGGCTCTTATTTTTGTTTTTATTAGCAAAATGTATATAATTTCTCAAAATATATAGCGAGAATATGTGAAATGCTAATTAATGGAAAGAAATGAAATATAATGAGAAATATTCTATATGGTACCCTTAATTGACTTTTACCAAGGGTACAATATATTATTGATTTCTATCTATGGTAATCTCGTAAATTTGATTTTTCATATATAATATTCTTCTGTCAACTAAAAAGTAATAGAATTGATTTTAAACTGTAAAATAAATTATATATTAAAAATCTTTACGAAAAGTTACATAAAATAGACCCTTAAATTAAGAAAAATAGAGTCAAAATGAGTGAAATATTAATGGTCAAAGTTTGGTCATGAAGTTTGAATATATCTCAATCATTTTAATTCTGTTTTACATGATTTAATAGTTTATTTCATGTATTTTTAACAAAGATTTCAAATATACAATTTATTTTACAGTCTGAAATTAATAGAAAGGGTATTATATATGAAAAACTAAATATACAATGGATAGAAGTCAACAATATAACGGTACCAGCGGGAAAAATCAACTGTATAAGTAGGGATGAGCATTCAACCCACCCCTCCCGATCCCGATCCCGATCCCCACCCCGTTCGGGTCGGGGAATATTTTGGGTTGGTGGCAGGGAACGGGGAAAAATTTATAAAAATTTCAGGGATCGGGGTGGGGTCGGGGATTAAGGTATTCCGTCCCGATCCCCGTTTTCAATATTTAATAAATTTAATATTTAATATATATTTATATGTATCAAATAAATTATTAATAATATATATAATTTATATATAATATATATATATTATTATATTTTTAATTCCATATTATTATTTTAAAATTTTAATCTTTTATATATATATTGTAAATAAATGTTAATTTGAATTCAGGATTAAAATATAGTATTAAAAAAATGCATATAAATATTTTAATTGTATATGAATTGGGGGATATGGTTTGGGTTCAGTGCAGGATAACACTCCCAGACCCCGAAATGACCAGATGCTTATCCCTATGTATAATATGTATAAGGGTAGTATAGTGAATATCCCAAATAATTATGCACTGTTTATATTCGATTTAAAAAAGTAATAATAACAAAGAATTACTCCAATATAAAACTCTTTTTGGCTTGTTTTAACCTTTCACATTATGTCCGTTTCCAAACAACTAATTTTTTTTGAATATATAACTAAATTAATATATTGTTTAGTTTTTTTGAAAATTAAAATTCATGTTATGCATAAACAAATTTTAGAAAAATATAAAACCTTATTTAAAATATTAAATTTCTAAAATGTCAGAATATTTAAAAAAACTGAACGCGAGAAACAATTTTGATGATATTTAAAATGAAAATTTACTTGAATATTTTTATATGTGCAGTATTAGAAGTTATTTTATAGGGAGATACACTCCATCCTTTTTCGTATTGTATATTAAAATTTTCACGAATGTTAAGAAAAAATAAATTTTATAATTATTTTATTATTTAATATGGATGTGAAAAATAATGAATATTAAAATCAACATATTAGAGGTTTAATATTGAGAAATTGGATTGAAGAGATGATAGAATGCGGGACAAGTTTTTCCTAAATAAAGGAGTATAATTGTGACGTTTGAGTTTTGGGAGTCATGTACTAGAGTCGTTTGTTTTTCTTGAAGAAAAAGATAATTTTATTAATTAAAATTAAGATCAGTCAACGTTTTAAGGTTCTAAGCAAAGTTATCCAACTACGGAGTATATATAAATAAATCCTGACTCTAAAAAATTCTTCTTCTTAGTTTTATTTATTATTAGTATCAAGTAATTGTAAATTAATACACGTTTACTTATTTGTATCGTAAAGTTGTTGAAAAACATGTTGACAACTTTGCAGGTTAAATTCCCAACCTTGGAAGATCTCCGTGTAAGTAGATGTGGGAAGATTAACTTGGAAGGCATAGAGTTGGGCGGAGATGATTCTACTTGCCCACTACGGCGGTTAGAGATAGAAAGTGATAAGCAGATGCAACTTCCATGTAAATGGCAACTTGGTTTATATAATCTGGAAATATTGATATTGGATCGCTGCTGGTCGGATGAGCAGAAATCTCTACGTTTCCCAAAATTAGACTACCTGAAAGTTAGTAATTGTGGACTCTCTGCTCTTTTCACAATCTCAGGCTTCACAAGTCTACAAAGACTCCGAACACTAAAAATATCAGGATGTGATTTATTGGAAGAAATTGTGGAGGATGCAAGTGGTGAAGAACATGCAGGGATGGATGCGAAGACTATTACACTCTTGCAGCTGGAATCAGTAGTACTTCAAGATTTGCCAAACCTCAAAAGTTTTATCCACGGTGCAAATTATGAGTGCTATATGCCGGCTTTAGAGAAGGTGGGAGTTCGCAGCTGTGGACTCTCTTCTCTTTTCACAATATCAGGCTTTAGAAGTCTACAAAAACTCCGAACACTAGAAATATCAGGATGCGATTTATTGGAAGAAATTGTGGAGGATGGAAAGGGGGTTGAAACTTCTGACCCAAATGACAAGGGTATCATACACTCTCAACTCTATTCGGTTACTTTTAAAGATCTGCCAAACCTCAAAAGTTTCAGTCTCACAGTAAACTGTGCCTTCAATATGCCCAAGTTAAAAAAATTATATTTGAGTGGGTGTCCCCAGCTAGAGAATTTCACTTGCTTGAATACAATCACAGGATCAGTATCTGTTTATACTGAGGAGCACGAAGGGAAAGCAGTTACAGACCTAAACGACTTCATAATACAAAATCTGAAAAGAATTAATTTAATGAAAGTTCTGGAGAATCAAGTTCGTAATCAAGAACTAGAAACAGAATCAGGAATTGTTGAAGAGCAGCTTAGCTTCAGGAAGGATAATGATCGACCATAACAGATCAATCCAGAACCCTTCTGGATTACTCAAGACCAAACTGATGAATAGACTTGTACATTTCTCCCTAACATCAACAACCACATTCCTCAAAATGTGAACAGCAGAGGTATACAATTACCATCACTTAAGCTGGTGAATATTATGGTACCTAATTATTAGCTAATTGTTAAGTATATTTCTGTTTCTTAAATGTGTAAATCTTTTAATTTCAAGATCATGTCGATCTCTTAACATAATCGAATATTCTGTATTTAGGCTTGGACACTTGGCTTCTATCAACGTGCTTCACTGCGCCACATGTAATGTGAGTTCATTTTGACCTTTTTTTTTACTGTAATCTGTTTAGTTTATTCAATTAGTGATCGATTGTTTTGTGAAAATGACTGATGCTATCTTGTCTTCTTCCGAGCATTGCATGATCATTTGCTTTAATACAGAAATAGACTTCTTAGATTGTTGGTTTCATTTCGAGTCATAATGTAAGGCTCATGGACAATTGAATTTGTCTCTATGCTTACAGGCTTAAAGTTATCAACTTGTATCGACTGATTTCATATGAGCTATGCTATTATTTTCATCTCTAACAATTCACACTCTTAGATATTTGGTGCTAATTTTTCAATATGGGGAAGAAACTGGATGCACATACTGTAATTTTCTCCCATAATAGCTTTGGTCCTACAAAAACCTATAACATGGCCTCATCTTTGTTTATATGCTGAACTTTATTAGAGGATTAAATGGCGTATGCTCAACATTTTCTCCCATAATGTTTATTGAAAACAGAAATTAGCTTCATAATTGGTCATGTCAAGCTTTGGATATGTATATGCTAAGTTCCGTGTAAAATTACTCTGATTGATTTGACTTTAATTCTTCTCCTCTCTTTTTTTGTTGTTTTCTGGGTTTTTAATACTTTTTATCTACAACAGAATTTGATAGATCATAGAAGCCATTTTTCTAAAGTAAAAAGAATATTGTTACACAATAGCAAAATCTTAGTACTTAATCAAAGTATCATGCTGCCAGAAAGGAATAGACTATTTAGATTTTAAGATACAGTTCCCTGAATGATAACCCACATAATATTTGTTAAGAGACTGGACTGCAAGTTACCGGGCTGTAATCTTTTCAAATTTGTGAAGGTTAAGTTCTAGTTATAGCACCTTTTTAATCCCCTCTAAGTTTGCACAGTTCGTTTCTAAGGATGCAAAACTAACTTTGAATAACATTTAGCGAGGCTGGGCTATGTATCATTTATAAGGATATTCTCTGGATGCTTTTGCAGATTGCCTTGTTTTGTGTTATATGATGCAACCAGCCACCTGATATACTAGTCATGATCTCTGAGACTGAGATTGTAATAATTTTACTTCTTTTTGCCTATCTATGTTCTTCGCAGAAATCAATTACTGCCGAACTAATTGCTTCTTTTTTGTTTACTTTAGTGTCTACAAATTGTTCGACTCCACGTCCTAAAACCAATAATTCTGGACGTACTCTTGAAATCTTGATTCCAGAACCAGAGAATAAGGGTAATAGCTGATCAGCTTATTCCAGAACCAGAGGAGAGGCTTGGCCTGTAATTGTTCTCACTGTGGCTCCTACATGGGAAATAATTTAATAGATTTTTTTTTTTAAAGTTGATGAAAGTATTCTAATTAAACTTTTAATGAAATACTAACATAAGTATATTTCTGTTGGATAATTTACTTTATTGTTTCTGATTTCAATCAACTTTAAACACAATCTCCCTCATCACAAGTTTTTTTTCCAATAACTCTCATCCCAGTTTTTCAAGTTTTTTGAAGACTGAAGAATAAATTTCAAGCTCAGAAGAAGTGTTTTGACAAGTTGCAGTCTCCTGCAGTCCTGCATAAAGCTAATTAACTTTCTAGCAACCCAAGACTTAGAGAGGAAGTTAAAAAATTACAATAATTAATTATTATACATTCCATATTAAGGTGATGAATACAACGTAAATTTTTTTATTGAAGTTCTTAATTATTTACTCTAGTTTTTTATTACTGTCCCCCAGCTTTTCCCTACTTGATTTCTCATTAATTTGGACATCAATTCTGGTTTTTGGGTACTTTAATTTTGATCTATTTAATAATTTTTTTTGTTTACTGTAATGACTTCCTCTTTTATGCTATGCATGTTCTAGTCGAATTTATTACTTGGAAAAAAAAAATGTTCTGGTCGTAGTGAATATATTATGCAGTACTTTTTTAATCTCTGTTTTCATTGGATGAGGAAGGGAAATAAAGAGACAAGAAAAAGAAGGAAACTAGTTTTTGTGCATTTTGCATTTTCTGAAGTTTCTAAAAAATGTAAAGAAATCAAAAAATATATAGGGATTTTAAAGTAAAAAAATCAATTGAGACATTTTTTGTGGAAAATATTAATAATAATTTATTTTAATTAGTGAGCTCATATGTATGCACATAAAATCTCATATTATTATTATTTGAAAATTATCAATTATATACGTAACAACTTTGTGATAATTTTTTGGAATATTTAACATTTCCCTTTGACATATTTATTCTACCCAAATCTCAAAGTAGAGTCGGAGGATAGAATGTGTACGGGCTTACTTTTATTTTAAATAAGAGTAAAGAGTGTACCTACATTTTGTGTGTCAAATTATTTTGAATATTGTATTTAATAAACTCAGCCAAGATTGAGAGGATGAGTTTAGTTTTGAAAAGTAAACAAAGCCCGAATGGTTTCTTTGCTGAAAAATGAGTTGTTGATAATTATGATTGGTTTAATATTTAGTTGAAAAAGTGGGGAAGCTTTTGGGACATTTGGGTATGATATACATTATGGATACTCTGATTTTTTTTAAAGGGATTCTTGATTTCGATGGATTGCCTGACAAGGGCAGTTATGGTTATTATGCTGCTATGCTCCTTGTGTTTCGATTGCTCGCCGCAGATACTAGCCTGATGATACATCATTGCTTAGTTTTGCCGGAGAGATGTTTTAGTTATTACGGTTAGAAGAAATGCACAAGTAAATATATGTTGCACAGGCTTGTAATGAATGAATGGAAGTTATTTGGTAGCAAGAAAACTAAAATTTCTAAATATTATTTAGAACATGTGTCGAATCCTATTGATAATTAAGCAATGATGTTAAACCCTTTGACAAATACAAAAATATCCACACCCAAGTTAATGGTGTTAACTAATATAGTGGTCGTTTGGGTTCCTTAAACTTAAAATAAGTAGTTTATTTTATTTTTATTTTTTACATATTTTTATTTTTTTTTAAAGATAAATATTTGTTTTAGAATTTTAAAGTCAAATATGAACTTAATTATTTCCGAAAATAAGGGTTTATTTCTGAAAAGTACATACATCCCTACTTTTTTCCGGAAATAAAGGCTTATTTCCATAAGTAAGTGTTACCCAAACAGGCCCATAGACGGAAACAGCAAACAGTAAAAAATTAGAAAGTGCAGTATATTAAGTACAATATTTCAAGTTGTGTAACACACAAAATGTAAGTACACAAAGTGCTCTTTATTCTTTAAATAATAAAAAAAATTGTTTTTAAAGTAATGGGATATTGAAAGATCTTATTTTCATTTTCAAATAATGAATTTCCCCCCTAAAAAGACGATACAATATGCACAATTCAAATGATGAGGAGATTATTTTTAAAAAGGCATCCATATTATATAATTAAATATATAAAAAATCTAAAATAAGTTATGTAAGATAAATAGAATTATATATATATATATATATATATATATATATGCCATTAACACATAGAGAATTCTTCGATTTTAATGTAGAATCTTATAAATAATTTTAAAATTTGATCCTATTATAAAATGGGTAATGCTAGATACCCAAAAAATATTCTCAAAATGATGTGCAATAGTGACGTGATAGAATGAAATTTTTTAATTCATGTGTTAATGTGAATGCACGAGATCCATTTTATTTATTATTTTAACAACCAATTAAAATTAGACAAATGTTTTTTAGAATTTTTTTTAAGAAATAATTTTGGGACTCTAGCATTTTTCTTATAAAATATCAATCATATATAATCTTCACAAAAAATTTAATTCTTAAAAAGTAAGCGAAAAACTGATTTTTAATTTGATTCTAGTGTACAATCATTCTGCGGGATTTCATTCTACAATAAAATCGGTAAATTATTTTTTAATTTTTATAAGTGGTTTTCAATATTTTTTCAAAGAAAAAATTTATATTACTTCGTTTTTAATTTATTTATACTTATATTTGATGAATAATAAGATAAATATATGTATTTTGTGTGTGTGTATAATAATTCTATCTTTAATTCTATATAAAATATTTTCTCTAGAATGCTACTATCTCTCTCTCTCTATATATATATATATGAGGAAGTATTTTTGTAAAATCAGTATTCATTTAGAATTTTATTAATATATTATTATTTTATATTAAAATTTTAGGAAATTACATAACATATATCTTAGAATCCTCATTTTAATATATAAATCAAAGTAAATATTCATTGGGTTAAGATTTCTGAAAAAACAAGATAACGAAACTAAAGTCTAAACAGAGAATTAGTACCCATGAAAAAGAATATTGTATACTTCAAAAAAGAAAAGAAAACAAGACTATATCAAAATTTCCAAATACAATATTGTCCAGCACCCTGTAATGGGATATATCAGCATCCACTTTAATTTTTATAATTTGAATAGTGTAATCGATGACTCTGACTCACTTATTAGAATCCGAATAGATATTTATTTGTAAAATTATAAATTTATTTATTTAAAAAAATTACATTTAATTTCAATTATTTATCCCACATTTTTATTAACCACTTTCTGCTTCTTACTGAAATTATTTTGAGTCCGTTTGGTTATATAACTTACAAATTAGAATATATTAAAAAATAAATTCCTACATCACACATCCTTCTCCTGTGAAATTAGGATAAGACGAACTCAATTAACCGAAAACCCAATTTCTATTTCATAAAAATTTGACTAACAAATACTATATTTAAGTAAATAATAAGGAATCAATTTCTATTTTATAAAAATTTAATTAATAAATAATTGTAAAAAATTATAGAACATCATTTTTATAATTTTTATAAAAAATATAAAGTTAAGTACTTCACTTTTGATATTTTTCTCCTTTTTCTTTGTTTTGGAGCGGAGCGAACCATTACTTCTACTATCAAAGAAAGTTAATTACACATATTCTTTTAGTATTTTTTGATTAAATTTAAAATAATTCAATAAATTTACATATAACCAACGACAAATAGTAATAATTAACTATTTACTTTATAGTGCAATTAATAATCATATTTGAAATTGACAAAAAAAAGATTTTATCTGAGATTTTGGAAAAATATAAATATTATTTTTAATCCGTAAATTATTTAAACTATTTAAACGTACCCGATATCTCGTTGTGCCTAAGAATTTCAGTGTTCTATAAATTTGTATTTAAGTATTGCGCCTGATCCTTGGCAACCATTTGTCATTTAAGGATCAGACAACAAATGGTATCCCAGCCGTTGGATCACGGCTGGGACGGCCAGGATTTAAAAAAAAATGGACGATCCGCGGTTATTAACAGCGGCTCGTATACGGGCCGCAGTTATTAACAGCGGCACACCGTGATTTTTAACAGCGGCTCGGTCATTTTAAACACATCGGGGCTCATTGCCTTTGCCTAGCTAACCTATCCCTCTCATCCACAAACTTCCTCTTCAAAGACCCCTCCTTTCCTAAAGAATTCCAATACTCTTGATTCTTGTTTCGATTATCCCGAAAATCGGGGCTCATTGAAAATTGCTTACCTACATTACCCTCATTCCCTAAAAACCTAGGTGGGGTTAATGGGGTTGCAAAATCTTGATAATTCAAAGGCAAAGCAAAGTAAGATCTAACACTACCATCAACAAGACCAATTGACCTTCTATCAAGCATGTGAAAACCATAAGAAGGTGGTGGTGGACCATGGTTATCCGGGTAGGGAAATGGAGCCCCAGAAGGAGATGTGTTTTGTGGGCTGGGTTTAGGAACTGGGTTGTTGTTGGATGTGGGTTTGGCCTTAATTGGTGGTGGTGGGGGTAAGTTTCTTGGGTTACCGGAAACTGAGGGATGAGTTGGCTCGACAAAGGCAAAGAGCCCCAGTATATTTAAAATGATCAAGCCGCTGTTAAAAATCGCGGCATGCTGCGGTTAATAATCGCGGTCCATATACGAACCGCTGTTAATAACCGCGGTTCATTCATTTTTATTTTTAAATTCTGACCGTCCCAGCCGTGATCCAACGACTGGTGGGACACCATTTATTGTCCGATCTTAGATGGCAAATCGTGGCCGAGGATCAGGTTAAGTATATAACCGTTAAAAACAAACAAAAAAACAAGTTTATCTAACCTTTTGTTGAAAGTTGACTTAAAAAAATTGGTAGATTTACAAGAATGAATCTAATTAACCGATATGGGAATGGGAGAGAATCATCATGTCTTACTGTGAAATCCACAAGGATTTCAACAAACAAAAACAGCTGACATTATTACATTCATTCAAGTGTATATGTATCTATAATTAATACACACACAAATAATTACAATACTCTTGCAAGCAAGGTCAGATCAAGAACCTTAAGAATAATCTTGGGTTTTCATTTTCTTGAAATTTCTTGATCTGGGAAAGATTTTTATTGGATCTTTGTGGGTAATAGTTGGTGATGGGTTGGAGATACAGAGCTGGATTGTTTCTTATTGCTGCAGTTGTCATTATTTGGGTTTCTTCTGCTGAGGTTACCCAGGTAACTTTTCTTGTTTGGGTTTGATATAAAGTTTTAATCTTGGTTTTATTTCACTGTTTTATACCCCAGTTGTGTGTGTGTGTGTGTATTTGTTGAATTCCTTGTTGGGTGTTTTGGAAGCATTTCCATTTATTGTATGGTGATCTCAGTATCTCACATAGACACTTAAAATCCGAAAACAAATAACTGCAATTATTAAAATTTATGGGAGCATTACTAAGTTTGTAGCTATATTACTGTATTAGGCATTTGATTCTAGCTTTGTTTGGTTAAGGAATTAGCTAAGTAAAGAATGATGATAAGTGAACTGGACTACTTGCAATTTTGTATATGTACCGATTTTGGAAATTATGTGTCACTTAAAGCTTGCTGAAGTACTGTGTTTTAAGTTTTTTTTACTTCTTTTGCCATGTACTTGTATCAGTATTCTCCTTTTGTTTGTATTATGTTGTTCTTGGAGGATGGTGGTGATTTTATAAATATGTTTGCCATTGGTAGCTTTTTAATAATGTATAGTTCTTTTGATCTCATGTTGGTTGTTCTTCTTACATAATTCATTAATTTGTAATACCCCTCAGCTTTTAAGAATTTTAATAAGAATATTAGTCATTTTATACAAACTTCTGTTGCCGTAATCCCTCAAGGCCGTTTAAAAACTAACGTGTTGGCAATAACTTGATTTTAATTATATTTTCATTAACAGAATGCATGTTTCTACAGGGCATTTTCACAGACTATAAGCAGCCATTTGCTGTGACATATCTTGGTGCTTCTTTAATGGTAGTGTATCTCCCAATAGCATTCCTTAAGGACTGTATCTATAGTTATTTTAAGAAACGCACAGCTAGAACTAGCAAGAGTATATCAATGGAAAACGGGACCATTAAAATGTTTGAAATCGAGATTCAAGGGTCAATAAACAGAAAAGACAGTGAAGGGGACATTTCTGCTCAGGAAGAGGAAATGCTATTGGTTCCTTCTGACACAGTCAAGCAAAACAAAGAGCTTACCACCAGGGAAGTTGCTACTTATGGATTCTACATTGCCCCTATTTGGTTTGTTACAGAGGTAATCAATGTCCCTTAGGTCCGGATTGAAATTGTCTTTTTTCCCCTTCTATTTATGAAACTTTTATCTTGCTTCATTGATGGTTCCACACTTTCACCTGCATTATACTTCTAGGTTTAGGGTCCTTCGGGTCCTAATGTGAATGCCTTCTTTTCTAATTTTATAACATTCTGATGAAGACTTTTAAAATTTTATTATATCAAAATTTGGGAACATGCAATTATCATCCAAGCACTACATTCTTATAGAAAATATATTTGATAAATTTGATTACTGAGTTAAAAACTTTCTGCCAAAAGATTAAATTTAAATGGAGGCTCATTCTATGGACACCAGGAAAAAAATTATCATATACTCTTATTCCATCTATAAGTTACTGCTTCGAAATGAAAATTAGTTATTTCTAATGTTCATGGAATTCAACCTCCATTGATATAACACATACAAGCTAATAAATATCAAGACATTCTCCCTTCGTGTCCTATACTTTAGTTTCTCACATATTAGTGAATTATATCTTGTTGCAAGTTAATCCTTAAATGTGAGATTTCAATATATTTGAGATTTTTTGGTTTTGAACTATCATTGCTATTAAGTGGACTATTTTAGTAGAATAAAAAATTAATTACAAACACGACTTCTTTTACTGAGTGAGTGAGATTATACTCCCTAAGACTAGAGGTACACTATAGGATATTATACTTGTATCTAAACTTAAATGTTGTGATATACATTCTTGAGGAGTTCAACATCTTTCCATGTCAATTCAAAATTTGCACATGTTTATATTTTTCCATAAATTATGTTACTGCAAGTATATTTCTTGATTTATAGAAAAGATTCACTAAATGCATGAACTACCCTAACTAGAAATGTCAATGCTTTCTGCTATCTGCAGTATCTATCCAATGCTGCACTCGCACGCACAAGTGTGGCAAGCACAACTGTATTGTCCTCAACGTCGGGGCTTTTTACTCTTTTTATTGGTGCATTTTTGGGTCAGGATTCCTTAAATGTAACAAAGGTAGTTGCTGTCTTTGTTAGCATGGCTGGTGTTGCCATGACCACGCTTGGAAAAACATGGGCAGCAGATGAATCACAATTAAATACTTCTTCGTAAGTTGCTTCTTAAGCTTCTGTTTAATAGTTGTTATTCTAGGCTGTCACTTTTGAGTTTTGATCAGCAACATATTTGTAACTGTGGTGTCATCATGAGTAGTTGGATTAGTAGCTGTAAGGAAGCACCGAATAAGCATAAAGCAGTAAATATATAGAAACATGGGCGAAAAACGGAAACAGTCTTGTGATTTGCTGGATGAGAACATAAAGATTAATCTTTATACTTCTCATACAATTGAACAATTTTTTCGTTAATTCTTTCTGCAGCCCTTATCATTAGATGCTTCCCTTGCATGTTTCAGGAAATTGACTGACAGTTAAACCTGTTTTTGTTTCTCTTAAAGTAATGGCAAACGTTCTCTTGTCGGTGATCTCTTTGGCCTTCTCTCAGCTTTGTCCTACGGGCTATTTACTGGTTAGTGGTCCTCTTCCTTTACTATGTAGCTCACTTTCTAGTTTCATTTGTAACTAAGCTAATTAAATGCATTATGCTGCAGTACTTCTCAAAAAGTTCTCTGGGGAGGAAGGTGAAAGAGTTGATGTACAAAAGTTGTTTGGATATATTGGCTTATTTACTCTTGTTGCCCTATGGTGGCTGGGTAAGTGTATATGTCTTAACTATCAGTTATTACTGTTTTATAATCTAAACTTGCTCAAACTATTATCAACTTATTTGAATAATATTTATGCTACTGAGTATTTGCATGATGCTTATAGCTCTTTCATTTGACTTTGTATCCTTTCTGGTTCTGCAGTATGTTTAATCTATTAACATCAGCTAATTATAGCGCCATTCTTTTTTAAATGATGATGAAAGTAACATGCTTCATATACTCATGTGTGTATCCATGTAACTTGGACCATGAGCATAGAATATATTGAGTAAATTATAACATTGCTGCATAGCAAATGTATATTTCTTGGCCTTGATAATGTATGTGATGAAAAATTTGAAGATGAGTACATGCTTACAATTGAAACATCAGTGTATGAGAGAATTAATACTGTAGCTAATTTGTGTGGTATTACTGTCCTGAAGATGTGCACAAATAAACAAGTCTAAGTTCTTTTAATTTTTAATTGCATGCAGCAAGTAAAAAGGGGAACATATAACGTAAAAACTAATGTTCTCTCTATCCATGGGTCAGTCCTGAAGAAGTATAAACAAATAAGCAAGTCCAAGGTCTTTTAATATGTTACATGCAGCAAGTAAAAAGGGCAATATAGAACGTAAAACTAATATTCTCTCAATCCTTGGGTCCTAAACAATGTATATTTATTATTCAAAGCTCCTTTACTCTTATTTGTGTATTGGCCTCTATTCAATATTGACTTGTGCTCCAGCTAAGTTAGCAAAATGCATGTGGGCATAATAAAATCATGCTATAGTAATTGATTTTGTTACATTCTTCTAACTTGTGTCATAATCATGCGAGCTTATTTTTCAAACAGTAGTGTCATTTAAATAATTTACAAGTAGAATCATAAGAAGTTGGACTGGTCCTACCCAGCAGATTCATGTTAATGGTCAGTTAATGACTATCTGTTGTGTACATGGACATGTATAAGTGACAATCATATTATACAAATTCATTTCATTTTTTGTACTTTAGGTTGTGGTCTTTTTACCACATTTACTGGAGAAAACCTGACAAATAGCTACATAATCATTTCATGAATCTCGCGTAACAGCTTTTGAAGATTGGGAGAAGTATCTTAGTATGTTTAATAACATACTTTGTTTACGCTCCGAAGCATATGTACACATTCTAAAACAACAATTAACATGCAATAGGTATCCAGAAGAAGTCATTTAACTTCTTTATAGATTACTATCTTAGTAGCCTATTGAGAATGGGGTATGATCTATCTCTGACTACTAGATCTGAACAAGTCATTTACCACCAAAAGAATTTTTAAAACTCAGTCTTGGTAGCTATTGAATATTGTAATAAGAATCATCCTTGAGGCCTATTGGCGCTTTATGTTATGCTTGTGGATTTATGTAGGCTCTTTGATGGTCCTGATTTCAGTACAAATGGGATGTTTTACGTTTTACTTACATTTTTAACTAGCAGAAGTGTTGCATTCAAGGTGGAAGTGAATTCCATAGTTGCATAGTGTTAGGGGAGGGGAGGGTTGTCCATGTTTACATGATTTGTTGTGCACTATTGAATCATTGTCGATGATGCTGAAGGAAGTTTGGTGTAATTACTGTTTTCTATCCCATAATTAATGTCGTCTGTTGAGGAATAAGGATATAACAATAAGGTTTTTAATGTTCCTGTACTTGCCCGCTTTTATTTAGTAGTTTTTTCCAACAGTTTTATCTTCTCTTGCTTCCAACATTCTGCACTATCTTATTTATATGTTGTTGCTCCTCCAGTATGGCCTTTGACAGCATTAGGAATTGAACCAAAATTTACAATTCCGCATTCAGCTAAATTGGATGAAGTTGTTATCGCTAATGGTTTTATTGGAAGTGTTCTTTCTGACTACTTTTGGTACGATGCTCTCACTGTTTTCTATCAAGCTTTATTCAATTATTCCCTCCCATGCTCTTACGTCTTTCCTATTTAATGTTATCTGATATTATCAGGGCATTATGTGTTGTTTGGACAACTCCACTTGTGGCTACTTTAGGAATGTCTCTCACAATCCCACTTGCTATGGTGGCTGATATGATGATTCATGGTCGTCACTATTCAGCCATTTACATTCTTGGTTCAGTGCAGGTATGATGGCTGTTCATGCATCTAGGTGGATATTCTTAACGAAGTTTTAAACTATGATGATGGGCCTCGAGCATTGTCATTAATAACAGTTTTTTTGTAAGCAGTGATGGTCCAATAATTAGCTCCAACTGCATTAATCAACAAGATGGAAGTCTATATTCTTAGTAAAACTAGACCATCCTCTAGCTGACTTTCCAATGATTTTACAAGACAACCAAGTGAATGGATATAGATAAATAAACCTTAGAACTTTTTGCACATATATGACAATGATCTGATTGTTGTAATTCTCACTCTGCTTGATGATGCTTGTTCAGTTACTTTTGTGTAGCTTAAAATTAGTGATGCTACTCAGGTTGGCAAAGAACTAATTGTGCATCCTTGGTATGACACGTATCTGATACCGAGACGTCTATTAGATGTTTATGCTAATAATCCTAAAGCTGAATCCCTGCTTTTGATCTTTGTTTCATTTTTCTGCTGTAAAACATTACATAAAAACAAGGCTTCATACTCACACAAATCATCCTTAGTGTCCCTTTTAAAGTTCCTCATGTGTGTTGCAGGTTTTTGCCGGATTTGTGATTGCTAATCTCCCGGATAGGTTTTCAAAAAAATTGGGATTTTAGCATTTGGTTACTTTCCTTCTCTCTCAAATAATTGTTTTCCGCCATTCGAGTTGGACAAGACAAGGTGATGTTTACTACAGAGTAAGTTTCTTGCCAACTTTGTCAAAGAGAAGAAAAGACAGCATATGGTACTCTTCCACAAAAGTTTGTGCAAATCAATATCAGCCCCAATGTGAAGAGCTACTACGTATGGTGTTAGTTCAAGAATGTGACATTACTTCATTTTCAAAAGTTTTGTTTTGTTTTATGTTGTGTTGTATTCTTTGTTGTAACAACTGGAAGGTTGCCGAGGATCCAAAGGGATATATACTGTACTGATTGTAAGTAGCAAGGACTCCATTGATAGTCTTGTTAGAATTCAGAAGTCAGAACCAGAACTTGTACCATAATTTTTTGTGCTTAATGGGGAAAGATTCAGACTAATCGTTCCTTGCAGCTCCAGGCAATAAGTTAGCAATAGAGGGAACGCCTTGGTTCCTCATCTCTTATTGAGCCCGTTTTATTTCTTCAGAATCTGTAAGTACAACATTCAAATACGCAGTTGAATCAGTGAAAACAACTTGCAGATAACAGATTTAATCATCCATGAATCCTACTATACTTGGCAGTGCATATCAGAGTTCGAACGATAAACTGAGTAAAAGATTAAAGATTGTTTTAGAATGCAACCTCTCGGAGCAAATGATATTGAACTTTTCATCTTAACCATCAAGGCAGAGAAAGAAAATGCACATATGTCAGTTGTAAAATGAAAAAAATTATATATAGCATTGATAAATAAAAAATATTTTCATTTTTATAATATTATAATATGTAGTTATATACTTATATGTGATTGTGTGTAATTTTATGTTTTATGTGTGTTTATATATGTTGGGATACAATTTAACTATAATTAATTTTATAACCCACAATTTGTTAAATTTAGTTGGGTTTATTTGAGGGAGAAAAAGATAGTTTGTCAAAATGCAAAAAAATATAAATTTATTGATTTTTTTGAATAATAATTTTTAAATTTTTATATGTTATTAATATAATTTCAATTTATTAATATTTTATATGTTAGTATTTTCATAGATATATATATTAGATTTAAGTATAATGTTGTAAAATCTCTCTTATGCATAATTTGGGCAAAAACAAGTAGAAGAAAATCACACAAATGGAGTTTACAATCACCAGACCAGGCCTTCTCGTTTATAAAGAAAAAAGAAAAACAATATCCATTATTCTTTTGTTTGCTCTCATTAACAAAAAGAATTGGTGAATTCGTATCACACAATAATTTTTTTAATTTATCATTGATACTTCGAGAATTCAAAAGAAGATGTTACAGATTCGAGATACCTCTGCGTATACTTTATAAATCAAAACAAATTAATGCAGCATAATATAGTATCTGCCAAAATATATTCAGCATCCACTCTCAATATATACATATATATAATTGGTATAAACTCAGTAACTTTGTATCACCATTTTTGTGGAAGATATTGGAATTATCCGAGTGCATTTCTTCAAGGCCGGAACTATATATGTCTATGCTCAAGTATTTCCTCGCAATCCTCCTCTTTAGTGTTGCAACAACAGGTAACTTTAACTTGCATATCATTTCCCAATTTTATTCGATTTCAAGATTCTCCAATTAAATAACTTATAAATTGAAAAATGTATATATTTTTATTAACTTATAAATAAAAGGAACTTAAACAATAAAAATTATGATCCTGTATGCAAACTAGGAGGTAGGAGATTTACGGGATTTTAGACAAAATTAGTTTTGGGTTTAAATTATATAATATAAATAATTAAAAAATTTAAGACTCTTACATGTTGGAGAGTTTAGCTGCGCCCGTAGTCAGGTCCATACAAACACATAATTTAATTATATATGTACAATGATATGCTAGTGTGTTGATATGTATATATATACAGAATGCTGGGGTTGCACGGTGCCATGGGTGACAATAAGTTCAATTGTGGTGCAAAAACTTTAAGACTCTTCAACCCCTTGTTCCAAACATCTTAAAGGTACAAGGTGACCATTGCATTGTCAACAACGGTGGCACTCTATTACCAAACCGGTCTGTCCAATTCACTTACGCTTGGGATACTATTTTTAATATGATCCCTGTTATTTGGAATCCTCTTCGATGTTAGCTAAATTATTTTAGTTTATGCGATTTTGTTCAACAAATCTGAGTCGTCGTCTATTATACATGGGTGCTATTTGGCTGCATTTATAAGCCGCTTATTTCTACTTATAAGCTACGAGATAAGCCAAATGGACCCATAAATATGTTAATTTTGTGTTGTTGGATTATATATGTACAAGTATGCACACATATATAAATCATAATTACTCTAATTTTTGAGTTTTCTTTCATTTGTGTATAAAAGAAAGGTTATTATAAGTTGGAGTTTCAAAATGACAAATCTAGTTATGTTCAAAATTTTGAAGTACATGTACATGAAATTTTGTGCTTAAATATTCTCTATACTTTCAAAAATAATAATATTCACATATTTTATTGATAAAAATAAATGTTTTAATTATTCATTTTAGATCATTCAAAAAAGTAACCGATATTATTATCTCATGCATCAGGGTTTAATATTTCATTATTGAATTCTTTGATTTTATGCAATTATTTAAATATTGAGGTTGGATAACTTATTATATAGTTTTTTTAGATTTTTTGTGTATGTATGTTGAGGTTTAAGTATAAAAAACTCAATAAATTTAATATTTAACAAAAAAATAATGTATTTCAAAAATAATGAATAATTGATTCTAAATATTATTAATGCACTTTGACTTATTCCAATATATTTAGAAAAGAAGAAAAGATTAATACTATTTTTGTTTATTTTATTTTATTTTGATTATTTTAGATTGATGGTCATATGAGTTACGAAATAAAAGATAATTTTTTTTTTTCGTATTCTATTTGATATAGTGAGACCTTTAAGGCATTGTTTACAATCATTTTTTTATGTGTTTTAAATTTGTGTTCACCAAGTGTTTGATACTGTACAAATCATACAATGCATTATTGTGAATTTCATAATCTATGTTTGCAAATTTTATGTGACATTATTTATGTACTGTTTTTCTAATTTTACCCCCAATTAATTTACCATCTATTAGTGAAATAGTATATTTTTGCATGTCTTATATATTTTGAGCAAAAAAGTTTTATATATATTCAAACATGTTCCATCTATTGATAAATTTTGTGCATTGAGTATTGACTGACCTTAGTTTTTACAGACATTTTCTGAAAATTTTGTCTTTTTCAGATTCTTGTATTTGGTAACTGCATATTATATTAATCAAGTTTGCATCTTTCAGAATATGTAATTTTTTATTGTCGAGCATTTAAAATGGTTGTAACCAATCTGTATTTTTATTTTTATTTTAATAATTAGCTTTATATGTCTTACAAATGAGTATCTGTTCTAACAAAAGCGAGAATCTGGGACGACAAGAGATAATCCCTTACCAATAGAGTTATCTCATCGGCTCGCAACCAATCTGTATTAGAAAGAAAGAAAAGAGTCGAGCGGAAGAGATGGTTGTGCTTTGCTGGTCAATTTGGAGGGCCCGAAATGAATTAGTATGGCACAAGAGAGGTTCGAGATTAGAAGAAGTGGTTATTATAATTCGTCAGCTAAACTCTACCTTGATCAATAGAGATGAGCTCAAGTTTATGGTAATTTTGGCACTGCTATCCCCGGCTTACCAGGAGATGGTAGTGAATATAACTATTAGTTATATAGTAATTAACCAAATCACTGCTATTTTATATATTTTTTATAGAACTATGAGATATAATTTAATTTCATGGAAGTTAAAGATCTCTCCATAATTACAAAATCATTCAAGTAAACGAGGTTTATATGTCAAGAAAGTACCTTTTAATTATAATAACATTTTAAGATAGATGAATAAAGAATTGAAGGTTAGTGAAGATTTTCTACTATATGGCTGAATCACAATTCTGATGCACTGATTAATTTTTGTTTAATAGACTATTAATTAATTTCTATGAGGGTGATGGACTAGTTTGTAAGTTTTTGATCCTGTTTCGATCATTCTTTATTAATAATGTCACAAATGGTAATTTATTACTTATAAAAAATAGTTTAGTAATTACATACTGAGCTTTCTAAGAATATGCCAATTTTAAAGGGGGGAAATTATAAAATCACTTCCACGCCCCTACATTTATATTTATGTAGACTTGTATTCTATAATAAACCTTCTTTTAATCTCAATTCTCAGCCAACATCCATTAGTCATTCCGGGCAAGTAAGCATTATAAATAATATGCACACTTGGTGTTTTAATGGACTAACCTTTAATTAATCTACATAAGAGAAAACATCAAGAATTGTGTTTGAAGCTATGACCAACTATGTTCTCTTAATCCTGCTTTTCAGTTTTGTTACCGAAGGTAAGCTAGCTGGCTATTTATATATCAGTTATACATGTACAACATACATGCATGCACATGCTAGACATGCAAATTCATGCAAACAAATTTATCGAAATTATACATTTATCGAATTCAAAAATACACTTTATCCCAAAAAATATGTTCATTTATCGAGATTTCACTGTATTTGTATTTGTAAATATATAAGCACGTAACGTAAACACACATGATGGTTTGGCAACCATGCCCTGACATACATTCCAAACTTAACAATGTTTTTTTTTGTCTCTGAATCAGGGTTATGTGTGTGTGATAAGAACAACATAATAGTTGGAACGGTGAAATCAGGAAGATTAGTAGGAGGCAAAGATGAATGGAATGTGGAGGTGACAAATAATTGCACTTGTTTCCAAAAATCAATTTTACTAAAATGCACTGGATTTCAAACAGCTTCGCCAATAGATCCAAGGCTTTTCAAGAAAGTAGATGATCATTGTCTTGTAAATCAAGGTCGTGCTCTCCCACCATTTAATTCCATCAAATTTTCATATGCTTGGTACCCACCTTTTTTCCTTGTACCACAATTCTCAATAGTTCAATGTTAGAGCAAATAACAAACACTCAATTTGTGTACACATTATGAGTTTGCAGATAATGACATTATTAATTTGTTATTGTCTAAATTTAGATTTTGTTATATTTCTCTTATTTCAATTGGTTTTTTGAATGCTTTATTGTCAAATTTGTATCTCAATTATTATATTTATTAGCTGAAATAAACATATATTATGTAAATTTAGTCACTGAAATGTGAATTGAATTAAAAAATCACAAAATTAGGTTAAATATACAAAATGTAAACTACAATATTGTAAGTGGTAATTTTATAATTAGAGTATTTCAAGTATGTTGTCTTTTTACTCTTGTTTTAATTATATTGATTTTGATGTAATTAAGAATTAAAAACATTTCCATTAAAAAAAAGAATTAAAAACATGTTATAATTTGATTTTTGTTGTGTTAAACAAAGATATTTAGCAATTAAGGGTAATGGGTAATACTGTACACATGGTATGTAATGTCATGCAGTCGATTTTTTAGTTAATAAAATGTAAAACTTGTTTATTTATTTCCTTGCACAGTATCTCTAGATTTATACATGCATTATAGTTATTCCCATTTTTGTTAATTTATTTCCTTACATAATACCTCTAGGTTTAATCAGGCATCACAATTATCCCCATTTTGACAGTTGAGAATCCCAGATTTTTATACTGAGAATTAATGCCAATGGAATAAAATTACAAATTTACAGATAAAAATTAATAATTAATAATAATGAAATATGCATGAATATCTCACTTTAGCTAAAATGTAGAACAAACGTGTATTAACTAAATCACTACTTAATTAAAGAACAGTTATAGTCTAAAAGAAGAAAATGTGCAAACCCAGTGCATAGTGATTAATCTCCTCCATTATACTACTGATCTGTTTCTGCTAAATTGTTGCTCATCACGGCGTCATTTTGCTGGAAACAGTAGGGGAGAAATTTCATTACAAATTTGCTGAATTGATCTCTGCATAACAAAAAATCGAATGGTTTTTAATAAAATTTATATTTGATCAAACATCTGTAACGAATTTTTGATGGCACAACCAAGAATATCTATGATGTAAAATAAAAGAAAAATTGACAAGATGGGAAATAATTGAAAAGATGCAACTTTAAATCACGGAAAATATTAGGGCCCCTTGCTTCTTCTGCAATGGTTTGTATATGCAAAGCAGAGTTAAATTAGATGATAACCATTTGATAACAAGTTGTACTGTCTTTTTGTTTATGTACAGGTTAGAAATACGTTACAGTTACTCCTTAGGAATAAATGTAACTCTAACCCTAAATTTATGATCAGAGAAGCATTTAAAACCTCTAAATTATTTATTACACTGACCTTGGATGAAGTATTATCTGTACTTTCCGAGGCAGCAAGGTGAGGAACTTTATGAGTTTGCAACAGTTGCATACCATCTCTAGCTGCTAAGATTTTGATTCTGTTATTCATTGCTGTCACAGCCAATAGATTTCCATCCTTGTTGAACTTGATCAAAGGAACATCCTTGTCGTGCAAAAAAAAAAGAGCATAGAGAAACACAAGGACCACGTTGTAAACTCCACAAATATTAATTACTGATAGACTAAAAAGTTAAATTGTGCAGAAAAAGGACTTACAGGTAGGTTCCCATCAGCAATAGAAATACCTAAAAGGCTCCCGTCATCAATATCCCAAAATTTTATTTGGTGATTATATCCAGCAGCTAAGATATGGTTCTTGTTCGAATCAAAATGTAAATGTCCGCTGCAGTCATGAAGTCCCCGAAAAGCCCTCTTGACTTTTCTTTTGCCATTCCATACTTCCCATTCAACAATGTATGGCTTACCATGTAATATCCCATAGTTTTTAGAATAATAAAATAGATTAATAATAATAGAAAAAGAATTAAAATTGGATAGAGATTAGGAATTAAAATTAGATTAGAATAACGGGTTTTTGAATATTGATAGGATTTGAATCGTAGTAGGTTTTGTTGTAGGGTTTTAAAACTCTATATATAGATTGAGATCTCCTTAATTCTTTTGTATTCTTTTCGAGCCATAAAGACTAAACAGTTATAAATCTCTCTCGACACAAATCTTGATTCTTTTTGTTCATCTTTATTATTGAAATTCGTAGGATTTTCCATACACAACTCAGCTATCTTGTAAAATTCGTAGTAAATTCATCGTAAGTCGGAATTCAGTGATTTTGGACTTTTCGGAAAGGTCTTTTCCTTCTCTACGACTTTCGTGTTTTAAGTTTTTCCAGAAAACATCGTTTGGAGGGTCAAAAAGGTGAAATACAGATCTGGGTAGAATTGGAGTTATGAAGAAGTTCGACGTTTGAGATGTGATATTTTCGATTGGGTGTTAAGAATTGAATATATGTTCTAGGATGTTGTTAATTCTTGGTTTGCGAGGTTGAAGTAAGTTTATTTTTCGTACTTTCTGGATTATTTTAAATGCTTTATATTTATAATATTTTGTTATGAAATTTGGATCAAGAATGTTATTTTAAATATAAGAAATTCCCAGCTAGCTCTGACATTTGAACCCGTTAGTAATTGCGTATAGTTCCGGAACTAGCTTATGATACCTTACTAGGGCGTGCTTTTTATGATACCTTCGGGTGCACACTTTATGATACCTTAGTAAGGGGCGCATTATTGACAACTATGAACCTATGATACCGTGTCACCGGGTATTTGTGACCTTAGCGAACTGTGGAATTAATTTATACGTACGTACTGAAATTTGAATTACGAAATTATGATCTTTGAACTCTGAAAATTATGAAAATTCATAAACTTACTTAATCCACTAGTTAGTTCGAATTGTTTTCATGCTGGCCTGTGTAGCTCATTACTTACAATTTTCAGGTTTGATGTAAGAGGAAGATGAAGTGTATCGGATTTCGAGGATCTTAGATTTGGAGTAGATTGGTTGTTGATTCGTCATTGTTAGCTGCGCTTTTGTAATAGTTAGCTTTGTAATAGAGATTTGGAATAAATATAATTGTTTTAGATTTTGTAAAATTAACGGCCCGAAAAGGGCGGGCTGTTACAGTTGGTATCAAAGCTCTAGGTTATTTTCCTATAAATTGGCTTTAGTCTTGACCTGTGGATAGTTTGGGTGATATAAGTGACTTTTTGGATAGACGTGTTATGGTCTTTTTGGAGAATATGATTTCTGAGAATTTGGGGGCCAAATTCTTTTTAAGGAGGGTAGTATGTAATATTCCATAGTTTTTAGAATAATAAAATAGATTAATAATAATAGAAAAAGAATTAAAATTGGATAGAGATTAGGAATTAAAATTAGATTAGAATAACGGGTTTTTGAATATTGATAGGATTTGAATCGTAGTAGGTTTTGTTGTAGGGTTTTAAAACTCTATATATAGATTGAGATCTCCTTAATTCTTTTGTATTCTTTTCGAGCCATAAAGACTAAACAGTTATAAATCTCTCTCGACACAAATCTTGATTCTTTTTGTTCATCTTTATTATTGAAATTCGTAGGATTTTCCATACACAACTCAGCTATCTTGTAAAATTCGTAGTAAATTCATCGTAAGTCGGAATTCAGTGATTTTGGACTTTTCGGAAAGGTCTTTTCCTTCTCTACGACTTTCGTGTTTTAAGTTTTTCCAGAAAACATCGTTTGGAGGGTCAAAAAGGTGAAATACAGATCTGGGTAGAATTGGAGTTATGAAGAAGTTCGACGTTTGAGATGTGATATTTTCGATTGGGTGTTAAGAATTGAATATATGTTCTAGGATGTTGTTAATTCTTGGTTTGCGAGGTTGAAGTAAGTTTACTTTTCGTACTTTCTGGATTATTTTAAATGCTTTATATTTATAATATTTTGTTATGAAATTTGGATCAAGAATGTTATTTTAAATATAAGAAATTCCCAGCTAGCTCTGACATTTGAACCCGTTAGTAATTGCGTATAGTTCCGGAACTAGCTTATGATACCTTACTAGGGCGTGCTTTTTATGATACCTTCGGGTGCACACTTTATGATACCTTAGTAAGGGGCGCATTATTGACAACTATGAACCTATGATACCGTGTCACCGGGTATTTGTGACCTTAGCGAACTGTGGAATTAATTTATACGTACGTACTGAAATTTGAATTACGAAATTATGATCTTTGAACTCTGAAAATTATGAAAATTCATAAACTTACTTAATCCACTAGTTAGTTCGAATTGTTTTCATGCTGGCCTGTGTAGCTCATTACTTACAATTTTCAGGTTTGATGTAAGAGGAAGATGAAGTGTATCGGATTTCGAGGATCTTAGATTTGGAGTAGATTGGTTGTTGATTCGTCATTGTTAGCTGCGCTTTTGTAATAGTTAGCTTTGTAATAGAGATTTGGAATAAATATAATTGTTTTAGATTTTGTAAAATTAACGGCCCGAAAAGGGCGGGCTGTTACATACCATGCTCATCAGTACCAGAAGTGAAAAGCCTTGAAGTGAAAATATCAGGGTCTTAGTTGCCTTGATAAAGATGAGATATAACTGAAATTGTGAATTAACAGATCCGCAATACCGTTTACTATCTGCAATACAACATATTGTAGTGCACTGCCAACTGCGAAGTAAACTTGTTTAACTTGCTGTGTGCTGGTCATACCGCCGTACCTTCATTTCCCCGTCCAATGAATGTGATATGAGAAACTAGAGAAAACAGAAACAACACAAAGTGGATTTCAGTTGAATATATACAAAATACATATGCACTAGGTAGAATCAAATATGCCATTGTACTGATACTTACACGAGTGTCACCACAAACAACAGGACACAGAGAGTACACAGGTGCGTTACAACCTTCAATAACCCATATTAGCTGAAATTTAGCAGCCAGATCCCAAACCTGTTAGAGCAGGAAGTTTTTACATAAGTTGCTGGTTTCTAGAATTATAATATATCAATATATTAATATATATAAGTATTATAAACTGACCTTGACTTTTCTGTCACTGCCACAAGTGATTAATAGGTTACTAGCAAATACAAGATCATTTACACTGCCAATATGCGCATTAATCTAGAAGGAAAACAGTGTAGAAAACTGAATCAGATAAGTAAAAGATGGAGGGAATGACTTGGTTTTTAAAGTGAAACTTTAATTTTTCATTTATAAATTAAACCCCCACTAGAAATTTTTATTTTTTCCTGTCCAGGGGAAAGAGCCTCAATTATCATTCTGAATTTTGGGGAATGTCATTTTTGGAGCTCCTGCAAAGTTTTGCGTTGTTCCATCATCCATGATAGTGGTATGGTAGTATATGTGGTGGTTCCTTTTATACATATTTTAGATATTGTAGACCCTTTTTGAGGAAAATAAAAAAATTAAAATTGTTGGACTCTTTGTGGTATATGGAATATTATTGAGTTCCAGGATGCTGCTATTTAGATATATACATGCAAGTATATGAGTGTTGACAAACAGGAACTGAAAAAAAAATTATCAGAGCTACACTCATCAATGATTTAGAGATTGAATCAGTAGAGTTTCTAGTGACCTCTTTATGTTGCACAATTTTGTCACTACCAGGACAGGAAAAGAGCTGAATTATGTGCTTTGAGTATGCAACTCCTGCAAATTATATATATATATATATATATATATATATATATATATATATATATATATATATATATATCATAATAAACAAAAAACGAAAAGGATTAGCAATTTCACAAATCAGTAATTCATCTTCTATCAATTTCAAATTAAAGAAAGAGTGTGTTGAGATCACCAAAGAAAGTCCCATCCTGGTTCCATCTTACGCGACATACTGAGATTGAAGCTTCTTTAAATGCTGACTGCATATCACAAAGTATTTAGTCTCTTATAATAAATAATTATCTATTAATAGTTGAACTTAACTGAAGAACTAACACACCAATAATTCTGGTGAAAGTGATTCAATGTCCCACAGCTGAGGAGGTCGTAGGGTCATCTTCCCAGAATCCACTTCCCACAAAGCTACATCTCCCACAACAGTCCCAACTGAAAGAAAACAGTGTATAAAATTACAGCTAAGCTTTTTATGTGTGAGTGTATACACAAGTACGTATATATCATCCAAATACTGAAATTTCATGTTAAAACCATGGAGCCAAAAAATTACTGCCAATTTTACTACTAATTTTTCAACTCAATTTCATATTTTCATATTAGATTACCAGTAGAGGGACTCAGTAGATCCTGTGAATAGGAATAAAATTACTCATTTTAGGAGTGTACTAGGTGCTGAAATTTATAAAGCTTACCTAGAAGTATTGTTGAATGAACAGGATTAAAATCCATGCTTGCTATAGATGAACCTTGATCAAGTGTTCGTGCAACTGATGTGGGAAATTCTCTCCTAGCCCTTTGCACTTCACTAGCATTTGGTCCAGTATTAGAATAATTTATTCTAACAGGAGCATTAGAAGGAATTGTGTTGGTAATTACACCTACAAGGCCATCTCATCAGTAAACTGGCATTTGAATAATTATTTAAGAAGCTAATATCTCTAAAGTTTAATTGTGCTGATGAAGAAAACATCAGTATCAGACTATCAGTTGTCCGTTGAGGTGCAAGTGATATGGGAAATTCTTTTATAGCCCTTTATATGTTGCTGACGGGAAAAGAAGTTACTTGTTACTTTAACATATGATTTATAGGTAGAAGTAATATTTATACTCGCAAGTCATTATCAGTTTAATTAATAATGTATAACTTATAAGGTATAAATAATAATAAAATAACAAAAACAACAAGTCGCTTCTTTTTCTTGTCCAATTTGCTTTGAGGTTGAGGGTTTAGCCGTGGTAAAGGCAACCCTCCCCATGACATTGGTCATCGGTTCAATACTTCAATTTCTAACCCCCCCCCCCCCCCCCCTCCTTACAGAAATTTATATATAGATTATCAAAAATAAAGGTCGAACTTACATGTGATGAGGGCTGCTAACCCAAGTCAATTGACAAACTTAAAATAAGAGTTCCTTCCTACTTTCTTAAAACTCAAGTTCTCAAACAATTCTGAGTCATAAATTGATACACAACATAACAGACCAAAGCTAAATTGGACTTGCGAGCCGAACTTCGACTCATAAGTAAATTTTCAAACAGACCCTGGCACGTTGACCATTATTCGAAGAACTTATTTAACTGGAAGGCCCGGAACATTAGGAGTCAGGAACTTGAGTTTATAAGGGCCTAAAAGGCCAAGTCAACAGTAAAAAAAAGATTTTAGTTAAGAAATTAAAAAAAAAAAAGAGAATGCATTTGAATAATCATTAACGCAACAAGGCAATATTGCTACCTAAGCTTATTCGTGCTGTACGAGTTGTCCGGCGTTGGGGTGCAGCTGATGTGGTTCCAGAATCTTGCTGAATATGTAGGAAAGTAACTTTTAATACCTGAAACGTAAAATATATATAGATTGATTGATAGATGCTAATGTTGGCATTGCTCTAACCATATTCGGAGCTATCTGTGGAACATGCTGGCCACTGACGCATCTATGATCAGGATACAAAGATAAGAACTTGGGCCGAGGTGCTGGAACAGGATACCTTGAATGCTGCCAGCTTGAGCTGCATCTGGTGTAGTAGAAATTAGAAAACTGTTGGATTTCAAGAACATAAAGGATATACAGCAATAAAAAAATTTAACTCGATAAAGTATGAAAGCTTAATGTAAAAGAATTAAAATGCAACAATATTATATTTATGTTAGCTTTACATGTAGTGTCAACATAATATGAGGGGATATCTTATTACCTATTCTTAGATAAGCTTCGAGTTGTTAAGTCCAGGATCAAGAGGTATAAGGTAATTGGATAATACAGCATTTACCCAGTGATAGGAGCAACTATTATAACAGTAAGCACATTGCATTAAGTTAACAACTGCAATTTCCATTTTATTCTTTTTTTACTTTTATGTTTTTTTAATTTATAAATTAATCACTTTCAACTTATATTTATAATTCAAAATTAATGAAGCTTACTTATAATCATAGTATTAAACTAGAACCATAAATGTACATGCACTTCATGTTTAACTTTAACACTGTCATTGTAATATGGATGTTATGTTATATACCTTTGCGATATAAGGATTTGAGGCAAAGCACCTTTCATGTAATTCACCAGTTTCATTCGCGCAGCTTGAATCATGTCAAGTTCCTTCTTTGATGTCCTGTGCCCAACCAGTTGATTACAACCAAAAGTTATCAATTCAGCACATAGAATACTGGTTCCGGGACTTATTTCTGCTCAAATTAGAAATCAGTCTTTTGCACAACAATTATTATTTAAGTCCATACTCCATTGGCTAAGTTCCTCTGCAAGGAATTTGTGTGCCTTAACTAAGTCATTCCTTCGAATTACCAAATTATTAAACAATTGGCTCAGGAAAAGAAAGAGGAACAGACAAATTAAAGCTAAAATTCAAACTCCAAAGGCTTTTGGCCTAGTGGTCGCTGCCTCTCTCTTGCAAGTAATTGACGGTTTAAGCCTCCGTGGTAGCAAATTGTGGTGTGTTAATTCAAACATATCTAAAATCCAAAGGCTTTTAGCCAAGTGGTTGCGGCCTCTCTCTTGCAAGTGGTTGACTGTTCAAACCTCCTTGGTAGCTAATTGTGGTGTGTTAGTTAAACTAGCAAACATACACAAAAATATATAGTTAAAGTCTGAAAGTTTAAGCCCAGTTTCAACTTACTCCATAAAATATTCGCAGTGCTTATGCAAACGGATTCGATCATAGATCTGCCTGGAAAGCTCATTGTAACTAATTTTTGTGAAATACGAGAGGTACATTTCAACTTCTTCCCAGTTCCCATCAAGAATCAACCCCAAAAAATAATTTAAGTTGAAGTGGCAACCCGATTCATATTCCTTCCTGCTGCACATTTAACAATAATAAATAGAAGTAGGTAGTTTGTCAACTATATTTATCAGATAATAAATCTTTCTGCATTTGACAAGCAAAGTCATAAAGTAGAGTAAATAACAAGACGGATGAGGATTTACTTATGAGCAGCCCTGTTGAACTGTCTCTCGTTTAAGAATTGTAAAGTTTGGAACATGCAGTCCTTCCTAGGTGGATTAATTGCTCGTATCTGAAACAAGCAGAGAACTTTTACGCGGAAAGTAAGATTCAAGTATAAGTACCACGGAAATCGAAACAATATATAATTGATAAACAAACCTAATATTAAATGTAACAGAGATAGAAATATGTACAATTATCTAAACAAGAATTATATCAATATTAAAAAAATTATAATAATAACATAAATATGCTTATCTATAAATTATATGGAGAAAATATCATCAGTGAAATAAAAACAACAAAAGATATATGCACAAATTGAGTACACAATTTTATAAAATAAAGGCTCAAATGAAAAGAGCATTGGAGGAATGATTTACATCTATTTAAAAGGGGTAAAGTGATATCTAACATAATGAGGTATTCATTGTTTCTATACAATAAATAGTCCCAAATTTAATAAACTTTAATTTTAAATTGGGGGAAGAGGGGAATGGTAGGCAACTTGAATAGAACCGCTGTTCTAAAAGTTGGCATGTACATGGTCGAGTAATTAGTCGATACCTAGATGGTAGGTATTCAATCAAATTTTGTGAAAAATAAGGTGTCACATGCCTTCATTATTCCGGGAAATAGGGACAAATTGGGCAAAAATCGAGAGATTCATCAAGTGTATCTAAAGTTTTGCTACTTCACACCGCCCACATCATCGGTGATAATTTCGGTTACAAATTAAATGCTTGTGTATATAGAGTAATTATATGTGTGGGTGTGTGTGGTCATATAAATTTGTGGAAAGAACAAGGATACTAGAGATACAGTAAATTGTGTCGATGGAACCAAATCGAAGCCTTGGATCACCGGGGATTTGAAGATATGTGGTTTTTCTACTTCACCACCCACTTCAACATCGGTAAATTTACGTGTTTTTGGCCTAAAATTGGTGTCTAGTGTTCATACCAATGTCCGAGTGTGTCGATTTTCCGACAGGGAACTCGAGGAAAAATGAACAGTGATGAAAAATGAGCAGGTGTCTCTGATGCACGATAACTTCAAAAAAAGATGGATATGAGATAAAAATGAGAAAAAGAACTTGTGTGAATTAACCGTACTCCAAGGGTTTCTGAGAGATAAAAACTATGGATAGCAACCCATGATGGCACTCAATTTTCAAATAATCAAGTCTAATTAACATGTGGGTATTACATATATCTCTTATATAAGAATAGAAAACCCTAATAAAATAACCTAACGGATTAAGGCCCATAACTAATTGGGCTTATTATTGATACAAAAACTTTCTTTTATCTTTAATCACATTCCTACCCTTTAATAGTACATGTTAGCCTAGGTGGGAAAATAATTAATCCATGCCTAGGTGTAGATGGTTGGTGCATAATCAAACTATGTAAAATTTTGGGTGTTAGGCTTATGCCTACAAAATTGGAGGAAATGGGGACAAATTGGGTGAAAATCGAGAGATTTATCTAATTTATATGAGATTTTTACTTCACGCCTACTTCATTGTCAGCAGTAAGTTCGGTTACCAATTAAAACTCTAATTAAATCTTTATGTATATATTGCGTGTGTAAAGAAAAGCAATTATGTGTGTGTTGTGTGTGTGAGGAAAAGGACTACAGGAGATACCGTGGATTGTATCGATGGAACCAAATCGAAGCCTTGGACATCGGCGATGGCAATCTTTATAAAATTAGTGTCTGGGTTGGTTCACTGGAGATTTGGAGATTCTTTGCACAACGAGTGGTACATTGAGAGAAGTGATGAAGTATAGTCAGTCTAGAAAAATATGTAAATTGGCAGTCTCTAGAAGGGCAGTGCTCGAGTCGGTTCTCTCATCTAGGACAAGAACATGGCTAGTTCAAATATGTGATGAACTTATCTAAATATCAGGGTTTTAGTTGTCTGTTTAAGATACGAAAAAACTGAATGTAATATATCGTCATTACATGGAGCACTGCCACATACAAAATAAATTTGTTAAATTTGTTGCACACTTGTCATTCGGCCATACTTTAGTTCCATATTCAACGAACGTGAAAAGAGAAACTAGATAAAACAAAATCATAACGATGTGGATTGCAGTTATATACATAAACCATATATGGGATACATAGGGGTTAAAGGATCATTTTCCCATAATCCACTTCCCACAAAGCTATATTTCCCACAACAGTCCCAACTGGAACAAAAACAATGTATAAATCACAGCTGAGGAAAACAATTTGTGCATAAATACACAAGCACGTGTTTCTTGTCACGGTATCAGAATCCTATTATAGAAAATCATGGATCCAAAAATTTACTTTATATCCTATCTTAGATTTCAAGACCATGGAATATATAAAGTTATAATCTTTTTCTTCAAATTGATATAGTATCTCAAAGCTTAAAAATATCAGTATTCTAAGTACAACAATATTAAATTTATATAGTTTCGTGCACAGTAGCAACTTAATATCAGGAACTTTTATCGCTGTTCTCCAATAAGCTTCAAGAAGTTCAGATCTCAGTCCATGATCAAAAGATAAATGCTACCATAACAGCAAGCATATTGCATGGATTAAAAAACTTCACTTTCCTCTATTTTATTATTTTGTTACTTTTCTGTTTATCTGTTTAATTAAATGCTCACTTTTAAACATAGGATGTGCAATTCAAAATTGATGCAGCTCGCCTATAACCATTGCATTAAACTAGAACAATAGATTTATATGTCATGTTTAACTTAAACAATGGGTTTTATGTAATATACCTTTGCGCTGGGATTTGAGGCAAAGCATCTATCATGTAATTCGCCAGTTACACTCGCGCAACTTGAATTTCCTTGTGATCCTTCAGTTTCCAGTATATCCACCAACAAGTTACTTTTTATTTAAAAGTCATCAACTTAATGCGTAAAATACAAGTACCTCAAGCAATCTCCTTTTTAACTAGAAATCAGTCTTTTGCACAACAAAGCATCGTCTGAGGTCAATTGGATGAAGTTCCTCTACAAAGATTTTGTGTGCCTTCACTTGGTCCTTCCTTCATAATACCAAGTTATCAAACAATTGGAACAGAAGAAATAGACGGTCAGACTAATACGATAGGTACATTTCTACTTCTTACAAGTTCCCATCAAGAATCAGCCCTTCAAAATAATTTAGATTGAAAAATAATATAACATAATTTACTAATTGGTGAATATTTTTACAAGAAACAGGCATCAAATCATCAAAGTATCTTATCCAATTGCCAAAGAAAACTTTACATCTGAACCATATGCTAAAAAAGCAACATATAAACCCTGATGTTTTCTGTTTTCAAGTGAACTGAAACTATTTTGCAACTGCCGAAAACCACATGTGAATTTCAAAGCAACTATGCATTTTAATGCAAAAGGAACAACTGGTAACATTAAAAACAAGTCACAACACTTCCAAAACATTTTGTCTAATTTTATTAGATGATGGTGAACCTTGAGCAGAATTGTAAGCTGGCATACAGATCCCAACAAATTCATTTCCGGTCAAAAACAAAACCCAGAGAGAGAGCAAACATTGGGGGGGGAAGTATGATATCTTTTATACCCATCCTCTAATCCCTTTTTGTAAAAAATTCAAAGGGAAATATAACAACATAATTCCTTTCTCTAAATAAATCCATTTGCAACATGCTGTAGATAAACTAAGAATAGCAAACAGCATGTGTTAAAATTGAAAACAAAGATATATGGAAGAGATAAATATATAAAACTACAACATTGCCTCTGCTCCAGCAACAATCTCCAATATTTCATTGGTAATCTTAGCCTGCCGTTCCCTATTATATTTATTTGTGAGTTCTTTTTTCAGGTCCACTGCATTATCTGTTGCATTACTCATTGCATTCATCCTTGCTGCAAGCTCACTGGCCAATGACTCCTGCAAAGCCTTCAAAATCTGACTATTCAAATAAAGAGGCATCATTGCATCAAGAATCTGAACAGGATCTTGCTCAAATTGCATATTAGGCAATAACCCCTTGCCAATAACTCCCGCCTTATCCCTCTCCACAGTCAATTTCCCTTCCTTGGTTGTCAACCTAAAAAACTCATCTTCACTCGCATCAACACAAATCCCATTAGCATCACACACATCTCCTTTCACTGATAACGGAAGCAACGTCTGAATCACCGGACTCGACTTAATCAAAGACACAAACTTTGTATACAAAATCTCAACTTTATCAACTTCTTCACTAACAAACAACGAAAAAACATCATCAGCAATAACTTGAGCATCTTTCGCACTCGAAAAACCACCACTTCCCACAATGCACCTATCCAAAAACTCACAACCCCTCCTACTAAAATACAAACTACCCTTTTTCCCAACACTAATCAAACTACATTCCAAACCAAGATTCTTAAGTTCCGCGATCCTCGCCTCAGCTTTCCTAAGAACCACATTATTAAACCCTCCACATAAACCCCGATTACCCGAAACAACAACAAGGGCAACTTTCTTAACAGGTCTAACATTAGTTAAAGGAACATCAACATCTTCTAATTGAGCTTGTTCATTAATATCATACAAAACTTGAGCTAGGGTTTCAGAAAAAGGCCTGCCATTAATAACAGCTTCTTGGGCTCTTCTAACTTTAGCTGCAGCAACTAGCTTCATTGCTTCTGTAATTTTCTGGGTATTTTTTACTGAATCTATACGTTTCTTGATTTCTCTAAGACCGCATTGAATTGATGTAGCTTTTGAATGTGAAGCATAGGGGAAAATGTGAATCGGGTCGGGTTGAAATTGAGAGAATAGATGATGGGTATTCATGAAATATGATTTAGAAGATGCCCACATTGATAATTTGAGAGATGAAGACAATCAGATGTATTTGATTGATGATGTTTGTCTGTGTTTGTTAAGACTTTTAACCGGTTAGTCTTTAGGACTGCATAAGCTGGCTGTAGAGTTGTGGAACATTTTTAGTACTGAATGTAAGATGTTATTCGGCAATCTTTGAATTCAGAATATTTTATTCTTTATTTCAAAAATGATAATCGTATTCGAGTATATATTCCAAACAAAATTAGGCTTTCACGTATCGGTTTTCAGAAGACCGGATGTTTAGTTGTAAAATTTTTATTAATTTTTTATTCATTAATAATGATGGACTATGCACAAAAACTCTATCAATCAAAATGAACTTAATGTGTGCTCACGTACACACAGTAAAAAGACTCTTTTTCATATACACGAATTTATTACATTGATACTGATCTCAATTATAAATTAATTAGACCCTGTAAAACTGGTTTGGATTCAAACAACTAAACCGAAATTCATGGATTCAGTTTCGATTTTATATCCGATATATATAATCCGATAATAACTTGAAACCGAATAAAAAATCATCTGAATCGAATATGACTCGAAATACGATATCTGATTTAATACAAATATGAATTACATCAAATTAGAATAATGATAGATTGAATTTTAATCTAATTTTTTATTTATATTTTAATCATTCATATTTTATAGTATTACCCACTTTTTATTCACTAAATAAATTTATTCTTAAGCAAAATTCATATTTAAAACAATTTTAGATCAAAAAATTAGAATGTTTATATAATCAAAATTTTAAAAACTTATATTATAACTAATATATTTAATAAAAATATGATTGTTTAAAGTCTCACAAATTATAAAACATAATGAGAAAAATAATGAATAAGTTATTATTTTAACAAACTTATTTAACAATTTTTATTTTAGTTTTAGTATAATTAAAAACTAATTCAAAGTTAACCCACGCTATATTTTTTCGATATGGAATGATCTGAACCGAATCTATTCTGATCTTGATCTGAAATTTAACCGATTTTAATCCAAACTAGATTCGATCTGAATCAGATCCAATCCGATCCGAACAGTACTCCAAATATATCATAATTGAAAGTTGATATGATTCGAATAGATCCAATCCGATTATATATATTCATCTTAGACAGTACAAATTTTATATCATAAAATATAACACATTTCAATAAAATATTACATAAACGCAACAATACGTAGACACTAAAATCTTTCTTTTATTCATCTTCCAATCGTAATTAATTTTGAAAAATGTTAAAAATAACAAGTTTTTAAGTAAAACTAATAAAAAAAATTGGATGCAATGACAGTTTTTGCTGGATGGGATACCCATTTGTCAGTTGGATATCCATTTATATGAGATACTCAACTGACAAATGCGTATTTCAAAAAAAAAAGATATAGATACGCATTTGTGAGTTGAGTATCCTATATATGACACTCAACTGACAAATGTGTATCATACACAGATATCCAATTAACAAATGCGTATTATATGTATTTTGAATACACATTTCACAAATGCGTATTTAATCTGTTATTTCTAATCATCTTTTCTTAAAATTGTTATTTTCACCAATTTTGTACTAGAAAACGTTATTTACCTCTTCACCCATTAAGTTTCCATTCAAGTGAATCTAAGAACAACAACAAAAATAATTAAATCAATAAAAATCATAAATGTAAGACTAAATATAATATAAATTTCTCAATTTATAATATAATGACATCTAATATGGCACAATATTATCATAAATAACATACAACCACCATCAAATAATGGTCAAAAATAATGTCAAAAATGATATCGCTTCATATCACATATTACATAAAATCATTCAAAACCTTAAATTTGGAGAATATGAAACAAATATGAAATATATGTAAACAAACATATCTAAAATATAGACAATAACCCTGTTTATGAAAATATATTTTTTTATTGGATAGTGTAAGTGATAATGGATTATTTAAAACAGATAGTCATTTATAAAAATATAAACTTAAATAGTCAAAAGAAATTATGATTTCTTAAACTTTTCTTTTTTAGTTTGAATATTGAAATATAAGTCCACAAATTTTAAATGAGGAGATGAATTGATATAAAATTGACTAGAAATATTCTATTTTGAGTTTAGTTTGCATTCATTAATATTGATACTAACTTCATTATAGAAAATTTACATAAATTTAAACATAACAATTATACTTTTTCTAAAATCATTACATATTAATTTATCTACACATATAATATTATAAATTATACTTAATATTTTTATTTTAACTTATAATTTAAAAATAATATAATATTTCATATAAAATCTAAGACTGTTATATCCATCAACTCTATAAAATTTTATATTAATTAAATATATCAAAGTAGAAATAATAAATTAAATACCTCTCAAAGTGGGCCTATGCGCAAAAAATATTTTTCTTTTTCTTTTAAAAATAATTTTTAGTCCGTAGTAAATTTTAAAACAGAGCCCTCTGTAAATGCAGACATACAATTACAAGCACAGATATACATTCTAGCGAACGAGCCAGAGGGGAAGCTGATAAAACCAACCAAAAGCCTCTTATAAATTCCTCTTTTTCTTCACGTCTCTTCATAGGTAATCTTCCCAGCTCACCATTTTATTTATGTCTTGCTTGAAAGTGTCTAAAATAATGTGTTTCTTGATTTTTTTATATCATTTTTACCTAAATTTATGATCGTTGGTGCTTTGTTTCTGATCTATTTGACTTTTGACGAAATGGGTTTGTTTTATTTTGTGTTCTTGTGTGTGATTTATGCATAAAGATTGGATTTTGAATGTATGAGAGATTAAATGAGTTTTTTTTTATATTGTTTTTATATGTTTTAGTGTAGCTGTGTGGTGTTACAAAGTCTTGTTTGATGTTCTCTTGCTGGTAAGATTGTGGGATTTTTTTCAGTTTTCTTAAGTTTGTGATTCGAGATTTTTGATAAGATTTGTCGATTTCTTTGAGCTCAATGAATAAAGACACTGGTTAGGGTTTTATGTGATAAGTTTCGTATAAGGGCACACCTTCCTTTTTTTTAAGTGATAACGAGTACAAGAGCCAATACGTCACGTGGTATGCGCAGAATCAACAGAATTTTGTTTTTATATGAAGATTTATGTCTCTTTTTGCACAATTCCTCGAGATTCTTGTCGTTACTTGTCTTACTATATCGTGAACTAATTTGCTCATTGGACTGAATATATTAAGTTAAGTATCTGAAACTGCATTTTTTGGCTCTGTAATTATGAGAATATTTTGTCATAATTAGCATACAAGGTATATGGATTAAAATGAGTTTTCGTTATTTCTGTTCCTATTGCTTTTGCAATACTCATCCTAATCCTTGGTTTAGTCGGCCTTATAACTGTTAGTAATGAAAATTGTCTCAGTTGTTGACGAGGAACCTTGAATATGGGAAGTACTGGTGGTGAAGCGAGCATGACATCTGGGAGCAGTGCAGCTCCATGTTCTGAGACAACTGTAGAGATAAAGATAAAGACACTGGATTCTCAAACATATACAATGCGAGTGGACAAATGTGTAATTTTGCTTTCTCGATACTACTCAGAACTATCACCTATTCACCTATATAATGGATTTCTTAAAATTTCCCTCTTATCACAATTTACATGTACGAAGCATTTAGAAATCTTTCTATGTTTATATTCTTTTGACTTGTCTATTTATGATTATATTCTTTTGACTTGTCTATTAAAGTTTACCCATTTGCATATAATCCTTTCTGATTATCTTTCCCTTTTGTATCATCAACTTCTCTGCAGGTACCAGTCCCTGCCTTAAAGGAACATATTGCTACTGTTACTGGTATATTATCTGAACAACAACGCCTAATATGCCGAGGAAAGGTACTGAAGGATGATACACTCTTGTCAGCCTATCGTATCCTTTTTATAATACAGTGTTTTAATCTCTTTTTTTTGTGAGAATTTTCAAATAGTTTGGTTTCCGTGACATGTCTATTCCTGGAATACCGTCTCTGTGATTCCTATCCATCTACTAATATCTCTTTCACAAATTTTTCGGACCATCCCTAATTTTCATCAAGTAGGATGACTACGTGTTCGCCTCTACTTATATTCACTTTCCCTCCTTTCTTTCTTGCTATCATGATTTTCAGTAATTTGGAGTTTTGGATAAGTTTGATGCCACACTTGTGATTTGTATCTGCTTCCCTTTTCTCGCTCCATTCTATTCCAGTTCAGAAAAAAATTAAAATGGGCTTGTCATGTACTATGTTGTTTTGGACAAGGAATTCTAGTATGTTGTACGTGTATCATTTGCTTTGTAACTACACTTTGGAATTCCTTGATAAATATGACCAACAGATGTGGAAGACGGGCACACCTTGCACCTGGTTGTGAGACAACCTATTCCTCCATCATCAGAGAGCTTACCTGATCATCCAGGTTCGAATAACTTCTGGGCCTCTTATAATCTATTCTCAAAACCTGATATAGTGATATGGTTTCAAGGCACAATATGTACAATTAATGTCTTCCTATTTCTTTACTGTGCCCTGTAATAATAAGTGCAAAGGCTGTCTGGAGTATACTAATTTGTTCTTTAATTTTGATATTTGTATTTTTAGCTAACTCAAATGTTCGACTAATATTAATATTGCAAAAATTTTTAAGGCCGGAATGTCCATATGTGATTGTAGTTTTCAAGCAATTGAATTTGTGGTGTACTAAACCAAGAAGTGGTGTAATAATGATTACTGGAAAGATTAATATGTATCTCATGGTGTAGTTGCTTAGTTGACCAACCTAATGTATTTTCTTATGGTTGGTTTGGGACAATGTCATGTAGGTTAAATTTAAAGCTTGTAGAAATTGTAGGACCATGATTATATTCTGTTTGGTTGTGATTTCTTGACGATTCATATCCATGAAGTGCCTATATAAAAGTAATCTGTAGAAAGCTGTTACTCATCTGCAAGCACGACACGTACTGGTAGAAGAATAGTGACATTCATCCAGGTTGCAGCAATAGGGTAGCATCATGCATCCTCTTTCTTCTGTTCACCTTGCCTTTTCTAATTTGATGTCATGCTTTTTTTTGTTTTTTTAATATGATCATTTTTTTGGTATTGGTCAATAAGTCAATTACAAGTTACAAAAATACTCTATGTTACTCGGACTCGGCGAAGTGTCCAACATGGATACATGTCCAAGTATCGGACTCGGCGATATTTTGGAAAATATACATGTTTTTGGCCTAAATAAGTATCCAAGTCCGAGTGTGTCGGATACTCGAAGGTAAAATGAAGAGTCTGAGTAACACAGAAAATACTCACCACACACGTACATGCCTTCACCGAGGCTCGAACCCTCATCCTCTTGTTACTAAGAGTAGAGGGTATTTACTAAGCTACAATGCTAGTGTTTATTGCATTAATCTGATACTAAGCGTGATGGTTCTTCAGCCACTGATTCATTGCCAAGTGCCGACCATAGTCATGGTACCAGTGTGCTAGTTGGAACCTTTAATATATCTGATCAGGGCGATGGAGCTCTTCCGGATCTTGGTCGGGTAAGATAAAGATTTATATGGAATCACATTTTTTTTTTATCATGCTTAACGAGTACACTGATTTTATTCATAACCTTCCACTGGTAGATTGTGTCTGCGGTTTTAAGTTCTTTCGGAGTTGCAGATGTTGGAAGTGGCGGTGAAGGGGCAAACATGCAAGTAAGTTTCTTTTGTCTTTACTTCATTAACTGTATTTTGGATTTTGAAATTCCACAGTCAATTTGACAGGATTATTTTATATAGCTTGATAAATAAAATACCCCCCCTGTGGGAGTTATTTGGTAACCGACTTAACTTCAAATTTAAAAATTATTATTTTTTTATATTATTCTTAAATCTGAAAATGTCATCTTATGATCAGATTATATATAGTATCTCATAATATTTTCTAAAAACTTGTATTAGTCATATAACATAAATAACGTGTATGACAATATTGGTCAATATTGACCACAAAAAGTTAATTAAGGACGGAGGAAGTAATGCGTAATAGCTTGTCAGCCTCTCTTTTAGTACATAGATGACTTATGTTGAGAATATTAATTATTTTCCTGATAAAGTACTTTGCAAGGTTTGGTTTTGATGAAACGCCACTTGCAAACTTGTATGATGTGAAGTTTTGGCCAATTTAACCAACAAACTGCCACTTGGATCCTGTATCTTGCTGCAAACGTAATATTCACATTTTACTTCTCCATTCAACATCTGGATGATAGTAGGAAAGCACAGAAAAGACTTTGATTTTGCTTGCCTTGCATGATATTATCTGATCTACCCTTTTAATTTTGAACAGTTCTGGTTGTGACTCATCTGTTTACATAAATATTATGTTTGGGAAACTACCTCTATATCTAGACAATCTATATTGTTTATCTGAAGGTACCTGCGCTAGAAAGGCTCTCAAGAGCAGGTAGTCTCGGTGGCTTGAGGAGTTCTAGCAGACAACAATCTAATCATACTGCTCCAGCAGCGGGTGAATTTCCAACTCCACTCGTCTTTTCTTCAAACTCCATGCAGCCGCCAGTAAGCTTTGACTCTCTGCTCTGTTCCTTGCATAAAGTTTGTTAATTGTTATACAATTATCAAGCTTACTTGAATATAGATTCTATTTCTGCTTACACTTTCAAAACTGTGTTACAAATGCATATTCTAGAAAGACCAACAAGCAACTGTGTCATTTTCTATAATGGCTTAATTTCTGTATCCAATATATGCTTCTGTACCTGAACTCCGGAAGTAGCTTCATGGACTCCAAGAACATCAACTCTTAGAATTAAGAATATTTCGGAAATAGAAGAAATTTCAAAACTTTCCGACTGCCAGTTGATTAAGATATTCTTAGCTAACTGCATTGTAACATCTTTTTCATGCAGGTGATTCCTGATTCCTTAACAACTTTGTCCCAGTATTTGAGCCGCTTGAGGCAAGAATTGACTGCCAATGGTTAGAAAATTCTCTCATAAGATCTTTTTATATTTCTAATTATTTTGAGATCTCAAAAACTGATTTAGGGGTAAATTTTTGGACTGAGTAGCGGGTGAGCAGAACAATACATCTCAAGCTGCAAATAGTCATGCTAGTGATGGGCAAAGTTCAAGTGGTGCATCAGGTTCTGCACCAATGCATGGAGGTGGAGGGCTTCCGACACCAGCATCCTTAGCAGAATTAATACTCTCTACAAGACAATTCCTCAACGAACAAGCTGGGGAGTGTTTGTTGGTATGTCCTTTACTCTCAAAGTGTTTTACTTATATTTACTTAATCTGGTAAACTGGGCAGTATGTGCAAGAGCTTCCCCATATTGGAAATTGACTTGGAGGTTGCAAATAATATTTTTTGGCTTCTTTCTCCGCGGCATGTCTTTCATCATCATGTACTTAATTGATTTTGATGATATTTGTTGTCAGTTTTTACTCTTGAACAGGAGAACAGCATTATTGGTCTTGTTACGACCCAAAGAAAATAACTTAAATCATAGGAATGAATTTAAATGTCAATTATATTGTCCGGAAACTTGGAAATTTGTACTTCTATACTATGCTTCGGTGCTTCACATGTTTGTACAAAATAAGAACTAGGAAGAATAAAAGAGGAGATTTAAGATTATCTTTGGTAGATGATCAGTTAATCCTTTTTTACTATGCACTTTGTATGATTGCAATTTTGACCTAGGGACTAACAGACAAAAAATATAATCTGACACCATAAAGGTCATTCTAAAAGGAGTTGTCAGAAATGAGTACTGAAAACTAGATTTCCCCTCAATTTGTGTGAATATACATGCTAAAATTCTTGAAAACACGGGGTCTCAAGGTAAGGTCGGTACACGGCAACTTTTAAAACCAGTGATATTATTGAATAAAACAATAAAAAGAAGAACTTGGATGGATTAACCGCAGAAAATTCACTACGGTCCCAACCGCAGAAGGGATAAAAAAATAATGGATCACAACCCAAAAGAGACTCAACTCAATATTCACTGATATTTTCATCAATTAACAATGAATCTCCCAACAATTAAGAAATTGATGGGGAAACCTAAGCTTTGATTCCATTTGATGGAGGATTACTTGTACAAAAGATGCAATATAGGATAAAAACAAGAAAAAGATAAGCTTGGATGGATTAACCGCAAAAAGCCCGCTACCCAAGGGTTTCCAATCGCAGAAGCCAGAAGGGATAAAACAATAGATCGCAACCCAAATGTGAGACTCAAATTTATATGGATATCAAAATCATTGTATATCAACCAAGTCTAAGATAAATGGGATTACATACTTATATAGTGAATAGAATACCTAATGAAATAACCTAATGGACTAAGGCCCGGTAACACCGGAGCTTATTATAAATAAACTGTATAAACTACCAGCCCCACATATAAAGCATATAAACAAATAATTTTAATTCTCTCTAAACTAAATACAAATAAACTAATTAACAACATATATAAAAATTCTATACTCCCATTCCTCATCAAAGGTGGCCATATTTCCAAATTAGAATTGTAAAAGTATTGAGGCATAATATCTTTTGATTTCACAGACTATACCTTCTGTCATATTTGTCAACTACTATTTGCATTTTGCAAATACCTTATGGATATACTTCATTTTACTTCTGCAGCAACTTACAAGGCAGATTGAGGATCATACAAGTGTAACTAATCCTGTGGCGCGGATGGGAATTCAGTCCAATGCTTTGAGAGTGGGAGCTCTTTTGCAAAACTTGGGTGCTTTGCTGCTCGAGCTTGGTCGTACAACTATGACACTTAGGATAGGCCAAACACCGGTATGTTTACTTAACTTGTACGTAAGATTTCAATTAGATTGGCAGATGTAACCCCTCTTGACTTTCGACATTGCTTCCTTGCAAGGTTGAAGCTGTTGTAAATGCTGGCCCTGCTGTGTTTATATCCACATCTGGTCCAAATCCTATAATGGTTCAGGTATAGTCCTTAAATCACATCTTTGATGAAACATTTGCAGCCTTATTGTCCTTCTTGTATGACTCTTTATGGAACTTTGAAGCCACTTCCGTTTCAACCTGGAACAAGTTTTGGGGCGATTCCTATGGGAACTGCACATGCTGGGTCTGGACCATCTAGTGGATCTACTGTTTCTGGATTTCTTCCAAGGAACATTGATATCAGGATACGTACAGGTATGAGTTGATACTAGTTTGGAATTCTGGTTTCTACAGTAGTACTGATTTCTGGTTCTTATGCTAGGCCAAGATTCTTTCTCATGGGCTTAACAAGTATAAACATCCAACAATCACAATCTAATTGAGCATTACATATTAATGACAAGGGTCTACACCCATTTCTATATAGAATGGGCATGTTTTTTGTTGCTAAACTAGAATAGGCTTGTTTAAGCATATAGTATTTTACTATTCTTGGGTATCTAGACCTGTCAAATGCTAATCCTTCGATCGTTTATGTAATGTGTTTTTTCCCATATCAAATATGGTCTTTATACCATTACCATTTATTTAGCTAGTGTCAATCAGTTCAACCTTTTTTTTCCCCCTAAAGTAATTGATTCAACTAACATTTGTGACATTTCTTGCAGCTTATTTCCTTGGTTTTATTTGATCTTCAACATTGTTTACAGTTTGTTTTTCTGATAAGATTTATTTCATTTATTGTTTGAATGCTTGAACCCCCAGCTGATGCCCAATTTCTTTTTAATGTTTGATGCGTTGTTGTATTTGATGTTAATATTAGGTTCAGTGATGCCCTCATCTGGTTCAGGCCCCGGGGAACCAACATCTGGACAGCCTGCAGGACACACCAATTCATCAAGTCCCGGTACTGAAAATGCTGTAAATCAAGCCACTCGGGGAGCCAATGAGGGTTCATCTACCATCAGAAACTCCGGAGTAAGGGTAGTTCCCCTCAGGACTGTTGCATCTGCAGTTCCTGCTACTGGTGGGCGTGCACCCACTTCTCTTGGTTCTATGGGGTTAATCTATCCAGTGCTTGCCAGAGTTCACCATGGAACTTCTGGAAATTCAAACAGTAATAGAGGTCAATCATCTGATGAGCCTCCTCATGGTGCTGAGGCTAACCGGCAGTCAAATCCTAATCCTGCCACACATCAGCAATCTGATGTCCCTGGAGCAGATGGTAACTTCCAGTTACCTAGTTCCCTTGTCTGATCAGTTTGTGATTTTTTACTAGGAAGCGTTACTAGTGCTTACTAATTTTAGTTGATGCAATGATTGTAGAAATGTGCTTTCACATGGGGGCAATTGTATCAGCTCTATAGGGGCCCTTGTGTATGGTAGCTAATTTTTAGTTTACTAGAGTGATCCCCTAGCTTGAGCATGTCACTAACTTATATATCAATACCTATTTTCCGCAAATCGGGATCAGTGAAATGAAATCACAAGTAGTGAAGATAGAACACTAATTTAATATGAGCTTAACCGATTTTTCCAATATTTACTGCAGAAATTCGTGGCAGCCTTGATCAGTTTTTCAGAACTATGTTAGGTAATGAGCAGATTCACGACATTAGCTTTCACGGAATGGGCGCAGCAGCACCTGTTAATGGCAATGTGGAAGCAGCTCATGCTTCTAATTCTCAAGCATCATCCTCAGGAATGGGTGATGACGGGACTTTCCTTTCTAATTTGCTACGTCAGATCATGCCTATTGTGTCTCAAAATACAAGTGAAACAAACAATTCATCTGTTGAAGAAAACGTAGAAGTTGGGAACACACAAGATTCTTCAGTTAGTGTAAGCTTTTCTCTTGATATTATTGAACTCTGTAAGGTTAATGCTGCACCCCTATCCTGGGAAATTGCATGTATAGCTGATATCTTGGTTTAGACATAATAATTGATTGATCAAGGTTAACGATTTATGCAGGCTGATGAGGATAATTTAGGCAGGGGATCCTCACGTCGCCGGGAACACAGTGAAGACTCCTCAGGTTTGGAAAGCTCAAAAAGGCAAAAGGTATTATCTTCAACTTTTAGGATTTTATTTATGCCTACTGCTTTTCTTTGTTCTCTTCAAACGGAATATTTAACTAAACAATCAAAAAGCGAACTGCTATTTCCACAAGACTCTATGTTCCCACTAGGCTGTTAGACGGGTTCTCCAAAAGCCTACCATGTGTATTCTCTGCACTAAAGTTGTATATATGGGAAGTTAACGATCAATCTTGTGAAATTTTTAATCCGCATAAAAAAAAGCAATATTTCTGATGATTTGAAGTTCACCTGTAATCACCAAGGATACAAATTTCAAATTTTGTTTGGTATATACATAGTTTTTAAAGCCTGTCTACTGTTGTGAAGATTTTGTCCGGACTCCGGTGGACCTAAAATGGTTGTTGTGGATAAAAAGTGTAAATAATCTAGAGTTGCAAAGCTAAATAGATCTTTAAAGAATTGATGTTAGATTTATGTAAGCCTCATATTTTGGACATGTTTCATATTCGAATATTCGTGTGTTTTAGGTCATGCAGGGCAGATTGTACTAGCATCTAAGGCTCATTCTATTTTCGTATCAGATTTTTCTTATATGCATGGTGAATGAAAATTTATGACATTTCAAGTCTTGTGCACCTTTTGGTTGGAAGGAATGGAAATATGGAATTAAATCTTTACTATTTTTTTGGGTATAGATCTGTGACTTTCATCTCATTCGAAGCCATTTTTCTTCACAAATTTCACAGAAAATTTGGAATTCTTTCATTTTCTTCACACATCCCTTTACTGTTTAAACATCATTCTTCCGCCTTTAAAATGTTCACAATTTTTCATTCCATATCTTTAACTAAATGAGAGCATTAAATTTTAGCCAATATTGTCGTTGGTCATTATGAGTGGGACTTTCTATAACAACTCCATCAGTTCAAATCTCTACTTCTATGATGTATAAGATCAAATACTTAATTTATTTGAGAAGCTCAACTGCCAATTTTTTCTTTATTATCCTGAATTTGTTAATTGAAATGACAGGATCAATGTTAACAAATTACCTTTTCCTCTTGTTGCAGAGAGAGTGATTCATTTCAGGTGCTCTAATACATTGAAGCTGAAATTAAACAGATGCTATGAGGTGTTTGAGGAATTGGTTTTGGTGTCTATTTTCATGGTTTAATATTTTTCGAATTTTGTCCACATAGCTGCAGCTGTTATACAAGGAACCTGCATCAGTGCACATAAGTAGTCTTTCTTCTTTAGATGCAACCTAGGCATGCAATGGTGCACATATAATTTTTTTTGGTATTTTGAGCTTTCTGTTGCTGGTGAATGGTTTTAACAATCGGAAGTAATAGATTTTATACTGCTCAATAATGTCCGTCAAATTTAAACGTACTTGGATGGCAAGAGCAATTGGTCTGAGCAGCTGTGTAGTTCTTGCTGAATGCTGTAGGTTCTTGCTATATTTTTGCATTTTGTTAGTAAACGTTTGGGGGACAGGATTTTATTGAAATGTTGTCGATAAGAGTTGGTTACTTTGGCCTCTGTATTTGATTGGCCTCTGTATTTGATTGCTGGCAGCACATTTTTTGTTTTTTGCTAATTATTGCCAGCAGCGCAGTGAACATATTAAATTGTTGAAACATGTTTTTTTTGGTTAGTAAGATGGTTAAGTAAAGCAGTTTTTTTTTTTTAAAATTAAGCAATCAGTTTCAAAAATGACATAACCGAAATTTCTACTGCGCAAGTTTTGCTCGAAGGTGATCTAAAACAAACTTGCACATGTAAAAATCAAAATGTTGGCATTTGTTTGAACTGTTTGATTCTGTAGGCTCTGCCTTTAACATCACAATACTTGCAAAAAAGAAAAAAGAAAAGAAAACTGTGGTCTCCAATTCGGGCGAACTTAAAAATAAATAAATATAAATTGTATTAACTTGTTGTAATATCCGTGATTATTTTTAATAATAATAGTAATAATTATAATAATATTAGTTATTAATAAAATTTGATTAGAAATAGAATTGAGTTTCAAATTAGTAATTTGAATAAGAATAGAATTTTTAATTATTAGTAATTAGATTATAAATAGGATAGTAATTACTGATGAGACTATATATATACATGTTACGTCTTTTACAAATTTTATAACCCTAAATAAAATCAGAAGCTAGGAAAAGAAGAGGTCGCTGCCAAGTAAAAGAAACATGGATGAATTGAAGGAGGCGAAAAAAAGAAGTTAAACCGTTGATAAAAGCCGTAAGATTAATATGTTATAGTATTATGAACGCAGCAAGGCAACACCATGACTTGGTGTATTGTTTTAGCACAAAGGAGTCGCTCCGATCAATATCGAGGATGCCATAATTATAAGGACTGTACCATGTTTTTAAAGAAGCCAGGAAATTTGGTGGACCATTTGTCAATTTCGTTAGAGTTTATGATTGCTATTTTTGAGGTACGGATTTCGTCATCTTTCTATTCAGTGCTACTCTTTTTAGGATTAATTATATTTAATTAATTCCTTTCGTAAATCTGTTCATTCCGTTATTACTCGTCTTAACTGTTTTGATTCTCCGAAATTTAATTTAAAGTCTGTTTCAAAATATTTAAATATCCGTCTCTGCGATTTTCGAAAATTATATATGTTACATATATGCGTAGAATATTTGAAATATCTGTTCAGGTGGTTTTAAAATTGTGAAAATTATTTTATTTGAACCCTTAGAGTGATATAGGGTATACCGAGTTAACCGGCTGTAGGGGTACTACAGCCATGTCATTACGGCACCAGTGGCATGACATTTCCGTGGCAGTGTGATTGGTCACGGCGTATCCTTCTGATAGCTCAGGTGGTGAGTTTTGCGCATTTTGATATTTGTTTGAGGATACGTGGGTGCACCCAAATTTGATTTGATTTGTGATTTGATATTTGACGGTGACGTTGTATATGCTGTACACGTTGTCCGGTTTGTTGCACGCATTAGGTACCCTATGATGTGTGTATCTGTTATCTGTTTTGTATCGGTATGAAATATCCTATCCTTCTTTGCTTCAGCCTTATTTTAAAAATTAATGTATATTTATAACTGACAAACTATGTATCTTGTTTCTGTTTTATAAACTGTATTCCAATCCGTACTGCATTTGGCTCATGCCGTATTATTTCTTCTGGCAGGTACTTAGGGGGATCTTGGGTTGTGTGATGGAGAGCTACCCTTATTAGAGTTGATTTAGAAAGTTTGGACTTCTAACTATTATTTAGATACTATTTATGATTTGAGATTTTTTTTTATTTCACACTTATAGGTTTGGATTATTTCAGAGGTTTAATATTGTTTTGAAGATTTATTGGACCTATTTAATCAATATAAGGTGGATTTTAATATTCTATATATAGGTTTGTGGTTTGAAAAGTAACCTATCGTCTCGTTTTGGGAAGGGGGTGTTACACTTATATTAAATAAAATTACAAAATTACTTCTTTATTTGGATTTTAAACTGTTTTTTCTAAACTTTAAGATACTCTTTGGTATATTATATAGATATGCATTTTTCAATTTAAATTTGAAAATCATTTAATTCGCGTTATTATCTTTCGTTACAAAAGTGTTCTTTCACATTTTATTTATCAGCATTATATTGCAAAGAATATGAAATTTTAATAATTTGTTTGACCGTCTAATTTTATTAATTTGTTTGAAAATAAGGTATCTTTCTTTTTTTGTAAATATCTTAGTTGCTCTGAGATTTTTTGTGTGTAGGGAATGAATTTTATTTTCTTTCTGAGGGAATCCAATTTTCTTATTCAAACTATTATTATAAATGAAAATGAATGTAAATAAATAAGAAAACCGAATCAATAAAATTGACCAAGGCGTCATTTGATAACAGCTGAACCAAACTATTTGAACCGAGCTTCTTTTAAGATCATTTGTTTGTAATATTAACTTCTGGACGACCCCTAAAATTGCTGGATAACTCACGTACAAAATGGTAGTTGAACCCTTCAGGATTATATACAAATTGTTGAACTTTCTTTTATATTTTTTATTATTATAGTTTTGAATATGTTAATATTTGTTATTCTTTTCATTTTAATATATAACTAACTTTGAATTAGTATATAATTAAATATATTAAAATAATATGTGTTTTAATTAAATTACTTTTTTAAATAAATATATTAATTTAATATATGTTTTTAAATAAATAGGTTCATGGATACACACCTGCATAAAATTACTTTTTTTAAATAAATATATTAATTTAAAAAGTTGAAATTTAATTAAATAATATTATAATAAGTTTAAATTTTAAATGATTCAGATTTTATGATTGAGATTTGACAAATAACTAATTCAGTGTTGGTCCGGAAATTAATTTATTCAGAAATTTTTTGCATTCAGAAAATTTGGTTCAGAAGTTTGAAGAGGCCAAGGGCATAAAAGTAAAAACAAGTATTAGGGTTTTGTAAGTACGTATATAACGATCTGAAACTAGGGTTTGTGCCCCTCTCTTTATTATCTCACGATACAGACGATAGCAGAGATTGCGGCTCCTTCTCCACACCCTCAATCTAGCTGCATATTCAACCATGGCAGAACAAGTATGTTTATCTACATTTATTCTTAATCATCTATTTGCTTGTATTATATACCTCTACATACACATATATGATATCTGATTGTGTTTTGATTTAATTGTTCTTGTAGACTGAGAAAGCATTTCTTAAGCAGCCCAAGGTCTTCCTTTGGTATCTCTCTCTCTCTCTTTGTCTCTCTAGATCTCTCTCTCTCTGTCTCTCTAGCTCTCTCTGTCTCTCTCTCTGTCTCTCTAGCTCTCTCTCTATTGTCCCTCTACATTATAATTTTAATTATTAATGTGTAATGTGGGCAGCTCGAAGAAGTCAGGGAAGGGAAAGAGGCCAGGGAAAGGAGGGAATCGATTCTACAAGAGTGTCGGTCTTGGCTTTAAGACTCCCCGAGAGGCTATTGAAGGTCTCTTTTGTTTCTTTCCATTCATTATGTTATTCTTTCTCCTTTGTTTTAAAACTTTCATTTTCATGGAATTTGATAGTTAATATTAGTAATGTAGGTATGTTTTGTGCACTGAATGGTGATTGCCATATATAGATACATATATGGATAAGTATTATGTTCATCAGTAGTTTAATGGAAGGACTAAAAAAGTCTTCCATTTTTTTTGCAAATCAACATTCTTGGCTATTCATTCGTTAAGTGATGTAAAGTGGGTTAGTGTGGCATTAAGATGTTTTACTGATGTGTTAAGTATGGGGTCAAACTAGTTGACTTTTACAATCTAAAATTTATTACTTTACCGATTTTAAGTTTGTTTTTTAACTAAATTTTAAACAACTGAAGAGCAAGGATGATTATGGACGACAATCTAAGCATGTAATGGTGTACTTATGTCCCCAAACCTATGTGTAAATGGACTGCAGAGTGAATAAAATATGACTATGTTGCTCGAATTGATATATATGTGTGTGCATGGTATAGAAGTAGTTTTACTGCATATACATTTGCATGAACATATTCGGTAGTACGGATTCAGGAATTATACTTTATGAATCAGAAGAAGCTCTGGAGTAAAAACTTCAGTCATGCCGACCCTGCCTTTTCGTCTGTGAAATTGTTCTTTAAAGGAGGATTGTACATGGATAAATCATTCAGCTTCTATAATAGATCCTTTTTTGACTGATTATTGACCATTTCCAGGGACATACATTGACAAGAAATGCCCATTTACTGGAGATGTATCAATTAGAGGCCGTATTCTTGCTGGTACTTGTCACAGTGCTAAAATGGTGAGGACTATCATTGTTAGGCGCAACTACTTGCATTATGTAAAGAAATACCAGAGGTGAAAACTTGTCCTCCTATGTAAAACTTTGCTCATTTCTTTTTGTTCGTTTGTGAAAAATATTTTACTTGTGATTTTATTAGGTATGAGAAGAGACATTCAAACATTCCAGCTCACATCTCTCCCTGCTTCCGTGTGAAGGAGGGTGACCATGTAACTATTGGCCAGTGCAGGTCAGTACAAGAGTATTTTGGTTATCTTATATTCTAGGTGTGTTCCTGTTATTGATTCAATATACAAATTACTTTTCTGTTTTGCAGGCCATTGTCAAAGACTGTGAGATTTAATGTGCTGAAAGTGATTCCAGCTGGATCTTCCGGTGGTGGAAAGAAAGCTTTTACTGGGATTTAAGTTATGAATCATGCTTTTTTGGTTAGTGTTATATTGTGGCCCGTGGGTAGTGGAGATAATGTGTTATTCTGTTACTTATAACTAGATGGGATATTCTTGTTGATCATCAATGTATGCCAGATTGTTTACATATGTTTCAAACATTGCTTCAGTTTCTAGTTTACAGTTGTGTATTAAACTATTGTTTATTTTTCTGATATGCAGTCTTGTTGGATAGTGTCACAGTTCTTTCCCTGTCCAATTTAAGATTGGATGGCCACAGCATTTTAGTTTGCCTGCAGGACCCTCTGTTTGAAAAATGAACCCTGCCTATTTTTTCTCTTTCTAAGTTTAGGAATGTCCTGCACTGTTGTTGCTTGAGTTCTCATGAACCTTGAAAGATGAGCATGCTTCCCATAATATAAGTAACAGGACTCTTTATATTTTGGTTCAGAGGGCAGGAGTACCCTTTGATAATGAACTTCAAAAAAGTAGCTAGTTTCTGGAGTAAGATTCTTGCTGAATACTGTTGCTAGCTTTAAAATTCATCAGTCTCATAGTATTTAGCCAATATCGTTTTTTACTAGAGCAACAATTTCAAATGTGAATCGCCTGAACCCAGAACCCTTTTTTACTAGAGCAACAATTTCTGGTGTCATTGCATTTTTTGCTTCGTACTTCTTACTTGCAGAGTTGCAGAGTACCTTGTGATTCTGTATTTATAGTGTACTCTTTCGTTAATCAAACATTAGTAACATATTAAAGTAATAAAATATGCTTGAATGAACTCCTTGCTCCCTTTTAACAAATATTTGCCCTTTTTCTGCAAAAGTTTATGCTATAACATAATAGTATTTAGCCTATTAGGTACTGAAACTCTTAGAAACGGAACTACAATATTCTCAATATTATTTACTATTGCAAATGGTATTTACTCATTCCGTTCCATTTTAACTGATATTTGACTCTCGACTCTTTGACTCTCGACTCTCTGATACATATATTAATATATAAAATAATAATAATTATACTTGATACAAAATTTTAATTCATATATCAAATTAAAGTTTAAATATTAAAAATAAAAATTACATTTCAACACAGTTTTTTAAGACCTCAGTTTATATGTTAAAAAGTAGTGAAAATGAAACAAAAAGAATACTGTCTTTTAAAACATTTTGACAGTTTTACTAATATGGGTGCCCCAGGTGTCCATGTAAGAAGCGAAAAAACAATGATATCATTGATAAACGTCATAACTATTAACATCAGAACTATTTAACATAAATTTGAAATCATAACAATGATATGATTGAAAAAACAAGATATACTCTTCGAACTTGATCTCTTATATTAACATCATAACTATTTAACAGAAATTTGAAATTTTCGATAACAAATAATATCATTTGAATTAAACTTAACACTTGTCTTCTTAATTATAGGTATTTTTTGTCCAAATATTGGAATCTATAGCTACTGAATCCAGACTAGGAGCCTGATTTTTAACCATAGAGACTTTATCCCTTTAATAGAGAATTTATCCATTGAACCCTACAAGATGATTTTGACTCCAGCCCGCTTCACACTGATTTTCCATTGATCATCTTGAGTCGGTGCCAATAATCCACATTTCTAGTCGAGCGTTAAGCCATCGTTGATGATCTCCTCCACCCACACTAACTCCTCCTAGACGTCATATCTCCTTATCTTTACCAGTCCTTGTCCGTCTATCCTCCACTAGTCCACTGTCTCATATATCACTGTCTTCTCCCCCTATCAATTTTTGGTCTCTCCTTAGTTTTATCTCGTTGAGTGGGAGGATCGTACATGGACGTAGTTAGATTTACAAGATACAGTAATAAATAACAAAATATAAGTATTTGTAAAGACAAATATCACTTTAGGATACCTAAAATGATATATTTCGATGTTTATCTTAAATATCACTAATGGAATCCAAAATGGGTAAAGTATAGCGTATTGAGATGCTCTTGGCCCAAATATATGTTGAAATTTGCTTCGATGATTTTCTTAAATATCACTAACGGAATCCAAAATGGGTAAGTATCTCTTAGCCCAAAATATATCTTGAAACCTTTTCTCTCTATTTGGGTTCACATTGCTAATTAAACAGAACATCTGAACCACCAACCTACCCGATAGAGGAAAGTGTGATACTATTTCTGTACAGTGATAAACTGGCACAAATGAAGAGAAAAAAGGGCATCACAATTCACTGTATCGCATATTTCTTAGAAAATGTAACAGATCTTAAAAATATGCAAAGATTCGTGGTATTAGCGAGTCTGAGAACCTGCAGGCCTCTGCATAAGACATCAACTCGAGGAATTTATACACATATATGCAGTGCATGTTCGAGGCTAGCAACGCGTTAGAAGCTAGGAAAAGAAACACAAGAAAAGTCCTAAGCCTGTCCAACGGTGGGATCACCTTAGTTTCTGGGGGTGGAATCTATGTAACCTTCAAGAATACGTGCAGGTTTTCCAACCTCACAATCCTACAGACTAGATAAGCCAAAGTGAAAGAAAATCCGGGAAGCCATCTGGTCCAGCAATCTTACTAGGGCCAAGTGGCTCTAGCATGAGAACCAGATGCAAGTTTATGCACAAAATGATTTAGAAAATTCACTGCTAGTAATATCATCAACAGCACAGCAATAATCAGTAGTCATAATAATATTAGTAAAAGGTTTTGATGTAATCAAAGAAATAAACTTGACCAACTCCCTAATTTAAGTATTAGTTATAGTCTACCATCCTCTTTATGATTCATGTCTAACAGGACTATATGTAGTTAACAAAAATGTTAAATGCAAAAAATCTGCATGAACAACATTAAGACCTGAGATGTATATCATTGAGCATAATTAGATGTAGCCATGCAGGAGATCTGTAATTGCCAAACCTTTCGAAAAGATAAATTCTTTTTTGCCCTACTTGAGATGGACTACATACAATGAGAAGATACTGAACATCATCTACATAGTTCTCTCAACTTTCCTCTGTTGTTACATCTGTTGAGGGAAAAGGACCTGATGATTCTTCACCAATTTCACCGACCTTTCTGTATGCAGAAACAAAAAAAAAGGTCAGAACCACCCCCAAATTTCAAACGTGTAGTCACCTCTGGGGGAAAAAAAGATTCGAATCTATATGCAACACATGTCTTTTAAGCAGAGAAATATTATTTTTGTATACATTTTTATTTAATGCAAGGGGCATTAGAATAAGAATTTCACCACATTATGCAGCTATTACAAAAGAGTATTTCTAAGTTGATACCAACTCCTAAAACATGAACTACAAGGTTCATTCTTATACTCTTCTTATTTTTCTAATTGATTCATCCTTCGATTTGACCCGGTTAGGATATTTCTTTTCTTTCTTGAACTAAGATAATTGGATTAGGGAAATGTAGTGGAGTCGGATTTACTATTTATTTATAAGTATATATTTGTAGAGGGATGATGATAGACTGCAGGAAGGCAGAGGAAGAATAAGAGAGAATTTACGGATAAAGAGCTTTTTCATCATCAAATTATAGGATAGCATCACCGACAACAGACTTGGAACTTCCAAAACACCTATATGGACTAGAAGATTCCCAAAGTTGAGACTGTTCAGTAACAGGACTATCATCGACTAATACAACAGAAATTTCATTTTACTAGAAGCCAGTGGACCAAACTAGAAGGCTAAACTTTAACTAATTAAAATAAAATATAATGCATTGTCTAGCACCATACATCCTACTATCCCCCAATAACACAGGTGACAACCAAAACTCCAATTTTTGATATAGTTCTGATGTTTTCCCATCTCTCCATTATATATATTGGGATATAGAAGAGATCACAGCACTTGCCACTGTTTTAATGTATATGCCCCCAACTACATGTTTATGACTACACAAGGGAGTAAGAATTCTTCAGTAGATGGAATCGTAATGTTATCTAGTGCAGAGATAGAGATGCCGAGATGGTAGAAATCTTGAAATGAAGTAATTAGTAAGGACTTTTGATATGACGCTTGATAGTTTCCCTTTCCAAAAACAACTAGAGTCAGGGGACCAAGTTCCTCATTAAGGAGCACCAAGACCCTCCTCAGAGTCGGGTGCTTTTAAGGGAAAAACCATGCAAAGCCATGCTCGAAAGTTGATACCTCGCATACTTATATCATATGCCGCATGAGCGGAACAGTAGAATTCCATCAGTGTTTAGGGTGGGGGTGAAGCGAGAAATACAAAAATTTTATAGAGAACGATAGTCATAGGCCTGAGGGTGAACTTAGGCAAATAATCAAGGTTAGCAGTGTAAAGTTATAGGGTTATATTAGAACTATAAGTGAAACTTAAGATATGTAGATTTCTATAAGCAGATGATTTGGGTGAGCATCAACATTTTGGATGCATAAATACATATATGGTGTTCATATTATTTTCTACCAATCCCATTATCAAAATTGATTTGCAAATCAAGTTAAGGTCATATCAGTGAGCAATAGCAGATGTCTTCAGCCTCAAATTTTATTTAAGATCCCTATCAATCAGATCAGATAATATTTTATAAATACTACCTCCAAAATCAGTAAATTTTTAGGTTCAATGTTCATTAATTAAACATATAATATAAGCACGTCAGAAAAAATCTACGGCCAATCTTTGTTACCCAGACTCAAGCTAGAAGTGTTCAACATGTATGTGTCCAAGTTCAGACTCGGCAATATTTTGAAAATATTTACATACTTTTGGCACAAAACAAGTGTACGAGTGGCCATACCCATGTCCAAGTGTCGACTGTCCGCCATGGATACTCGAGGCAAAATGAAGAGTCAGGGTAACATAGCAGCCAAAAATTTACTTAAGGTATTATGTTCTAGCATGCTATGCCACAGTTATACTAGTAGTTCATCAAGGGTAAACAAAACTTTGATGTCTCAGAACAAAAACTAGAAACAAAGTCCTTTATGAACGAGAATCTGTGATCACTGATCCCATCATACAGCAGACCTGAAGAACGGTGATGTGAAACATTACTTTGACAAGAGTCGTGCTAACTTCTTCCAGTTTACAATTTTACGAGGTACGCCGACTACACGGACAGAGTTGGGATGCATCATATTGATTAATGCTTATTTATGCATTAGGCATCGTATCAATTTTAATGCCTATTCATGCATTAGACACATATCAGGTGTTTTTGTCTGTGTTTGGCTTAAATAGCAGATGTATGGTTGGTTTTCTGTTCAACATTCCACTTCCCAAGTATGTTTATCTAAATCTGGTGTCTCATTGTGCCCCCTTACCAACACGGTTACTTTTTAAAAACTCTCTCCTCATTAGAGCATCTCCAATAGGGGTGCCAAAATCTATGTGGCATGGCACTCTCGGGTGCCTCCCTATTAGAGTTATAAGGTGTCCAAAGAGTGCCAAGAGAAGTTGCCAGTTTTTGGCACCCCCTCTAAATAGATAAAACAAAAACGCTTGCCTTTAAAGTATATATCATATATACCTATTTTGTTATATCTAGTTTCTTTATTATTAATTTATTTGTGTGGGGACCATTTAGGCACCTTGTGTAGGGTGCGGGGTGCCAACTATTGGAATAAGAGGTAGCCAAATATGATATAGATGAAGGAGAAAATAAAAAATTATTATTTATGATGAGTTGTATGTGTTTGGCACCCCTAAAAAATGCCTCTATCGGAGCTGCTCTTAGGAACATATTCCAGATTTAATGTTTAGGAATTTCCTTCAAGAAACCTAATCAAGAGTAAATACTTGGCCCTTAGATGTTTATAAATTCTATACTTCATATCAGCTGTCCTTGTAAGGAAATAGCTAAAATATTCACCCTCTAGTAGTTGGAAAGAAAAGAGGAGCAAACCTTCAATAAGATTGATATCTCAATATAATGAAGAGACAGATGGAAACCTTCATATAGCAAGTTCAATTATATTCATTATCCAATCCATACAAGGTACTACGGAGTCGCCATCATCAGTAAGATATCACAATAGCTGGCATAAGCCATTTTAGTCTACTCAGAATTTGTTCATTAATACTCCGGTTGCATATGATATTTAGGTCAGGGGTGCCTAGGTGGTTAACACAAATTAAGACAAACAACAAAGCATATCCATCTTATTGTTAAATTATTTGCATCAACCAGAAATACATAAAATTATGATAACCCTATTCCATCTTCTTATAGAAAAGAAATCCCATAATATACCACTTCCCTGTTCTGAAAGTAAATTCCAAATTCCTTTTGTGTTCAATTTATGAGTTGGAGGTACATCTCCAGTCTCTATACGTGTCCTTTCACTTTTAGAAGGACACCGCAGACATATCTAGTTACCTTCAATATGTTAAGAGCTAAAATTACGCCAACAGTGCGACACAATAATTATTTAAGGTATCACCAGCTTTTGGATTAGAGACAGTAACTGATTGATATATATATAAAGATAAACATGTTAATGCATATATTTGGCGAGTTTATGACATGTCAGTGTATTAGGGACCTTTGCTGCCATAAAAGAATTTAATATATATTTTAAAATGTATCTCAAAAAACAACCCACCTGCATGCTCTCTTATTGTGACCAAGGCCTTTGCACTTGCTACACTGGAGTGTGTGTCTAATTATATCAAATGTCCCGTCCTGCTTCCTCCTCTTCCCAACCGTTGGACTCGGACTTTTAGTTGGTGGAGGAGTTACAATAAAAGTTGTCTCCGTTGGTTCACTCATCACTGGTCCCTCTACGTTAGGTATTGGATTAATTGACTCTGAATATGTTGAACGGTAACTATCAGCAGTGAAGTATCTGGAGCAACTCATAGGGACTCCTATCAAGAAGATGAATAACAGCAATGGCATGACAACAGGGCAATCCAGTAATTTGCCAACTTTTGCAGCTACAGTCCCAATGCTCAATGTTAACTATTTCAACAGATTCACTTCTAACTTCAAATGTGCTATCATGTAACTGAGATACTTGAAGTGAGTGTGCTTTTGAAATCTCATTCGTTAATTTTTCTTCCATAGATGGTGTTAGCTTCGTTTCCCACTGACTAGAATCAACCCTCCGTTTATAGAATAGCTCCATCAGCTTACCTCGTAATGCATCAACCATCTGAGTTATAGGCAATTCCTTTGCATCTGATACCCAACTGTAGAATGGTTGACCAAAATCAGATGAAATGTGACCATACCTTACTCCTCCAAAAAAAGCAGTCGCCCAGTGATCTGGCTCACTACGTATAACCCAATTGTAAGCTTCAGGAGATATAGCTTTTATGCTTTCAGTGCATCGCTCAAAGTCATCAAGTTTTGGTGCACTGGCAGCAGCATACAGATCCTGAACCATGAGACGTCTGGCTTCATAAGAAAATGGTTCTTTTAAATCTTTGTTAAGTTTCTCAGCAATATATCGTAAACAATATCCATGGTAGGCCCCTCCACCAAAGATTTCACGCAATGACTCTACTAAACCCTTCTGAAAATCTGCTATGAATGTGATCCGTTGAGATGTGGAGGATACATCTTTCAGGTGGGATAGAAACCAATGCCAGTTGTCATCATTCTCCTCATCAACTACAGCCAAAGCCACAGGAAAAAAAGCGTCATCTCCATCTGCTGCTGTAGCAGATAGCAACATACCCTTGTACTTTGAGTTCAGAGGTGCACTGTCAAGGAAAAGCAGTGGCCGACACCCTTGTTGGAAACCAGATATCGAGGCATAAAACAAAACAAATAGACGATGGAAGCTTGAATCCTCCTTTGTAGTGAATGTAGCAACACTACCTGGATTTGTTTCCACTATCTTCTCACAGAAAAGAGGTAGCTGACTGTACGCCTCTCTATAAGAACCATGCAGTTTCTCCCTTGCACGTCCTTTTGCACGATATGCCTGGGAATAGTTCAATTCAATTCCATATTCTCGTTTGATATCACTGACAATATCTCTGGTCTTGTAATTTGGAGAAACTTTTAACTTCTCCTTAATTATATTTCCTACCCAGTCCCTTGCTACCCGGTGCCTGGCTTTTACGGCTTCTCCTTCACATGTATGTGTAGAATTCATTTTCTTTATACAGAATAACTGTGTGCTGGATACCATTGATGCCCATATACGCCATGGGCAGCCTTCTGCTTTGCATATAACAGCTACACGCTGACTTTCATTCTTGATGAATTTGTAAGTAAATCCATGTGCAATGGAGTATTTGTGCAGAGCTTCACGAAACTCGGTGAAATCAGAAAATCTTTGGTCCACACCAGTGATGATATTTTCCCACTGCATTACAGCATTGCGACAATTTTCATCTGTGGTACCACTAACAACTGTGCTCAGCGTTAACCCATTGCCAGTGTCCATTTCAATATCAGTTGTATCATCAGCTTCAGTAATATCTGATGTTTCATGTGAAACAATCATGGCTTCTGTGGTTGCTCTGCTTGAACTGCATAATTAAATGGTTCCATAAGTTCACAGATAAGTTCATGCCCGGCTATTCTTCCTCTGAAAAATTAAATTATAAGTTTATCCTATGTGGAGTACCAACTGATAAAAACATAATTTTTTAATAATTTACATAATACATACATAAATTAATTAACATTATGTACCACATGTTTATCCAGACATCATACATATGTATTTGTATCAACTATCAACATAAAATATGCATTTTTGGATTAGTAATATTTAACATGACATAAACAATTGAACGATAAGTAATATATACATAATTAGACACCCACTTGAAATAGAATTATAAATTAGCAATTCTTATTCAGATTTTGTTGCGTGAAATGAATAATATTTATAAAGTTATTTAACTAATAAAAACTTTGGAAAATACAAATATTTATTTACAAACTGTTTTAAAGTTTAAATTTTTTAATAAAGAAGCAATTAAAGACATAAAAATGTGATATTCGTGAACAATTAATTAACTAAAACAAAATATATAGATGTGCATCAAATATTCTTGCCTAGTTGTAGAAATGCATGGACAAAAGTAGATTGTAAAGATATAAATACCAAAACCTTCAACTGCCATATATAATTAAGCACTATCTAATTAATGGCATAAAAAATTATATCCCTCTATTTTTCTTGTATTAAGATTCTACCTCTTTAATTATAGTAACTCGAAGGATATAAAAAAATTGTTTACATGTTTGTCCATTCTACTCTTCCTCATATTTCCTGTAGCACACAACCAATGCACTTTGGAGGGAGTTTATAGTACTTCTGAATACTAATTTCCCAGTAAAGTAAACAGGCCAATATTTAACACATCTAGAGCAACAGACTGTAAGTACCTAATCACATGCGTGTTTACCACATCTCGAGCAGCACCTTCCTTTGACAAAAAAAACACCTCCACTTGGCCGGAATCCTCATAGAAATTTACCATGCGTTGGAGATCCTTCTCTCTAGATATTGTGATGAGTGTCTTTCTGTTTCCAGGAAGAAAGTACTTGACCAACATGGCATCAGCATTATACTGAAACGTCTCAGCTAATTCTTGCTTGAATTGGCTCAACTGGGATTTCTCATCAAGATCAATTGCATAAGCTTCTCCCCCTATATATGACATTGAATCATCTTTCCCTATCTCAAAATCACCCCCAGACTGACATATAGCTATGACTTTCTTTGATGCCCTTTTAGGAAGTAAAGCCAAGAACAATACAGGTATCTAGTTAACTGAATCCAGAAAGTTGTGTGTCGAGAAATTTTCTTGTGAAACTGGACCTACATTTTTATCCGCTATACAAATTAACAGATAATCTTAAATCCAAACAAGAATCAGAAATAATAAAGTAGCAAGCAAATCTCTATAAGTATGATTATTAAGAGAAAAACTTGACAGCTCAGAATTAGAAAATGCTAGTAAATATCTTCTCTCTTAATAAAACAGAATAATATAATCTCTCTGTACCACATTTACGCTGCACTTGCCATTCAGTTCTTTTGGCACTGAATACTAAAACATTTTAAATCCACAATTTTGATTTATACGTTATGTACTTCCGATGTATGGACATTTTTTTAGTAATCCTATTTGAACTACATCAATAAAAAAAATAGAAATCGGGGTACCAGTCGGAAGAACTAAATTCCAAGTTAAACTTGTGGAAACAGATTGGAATCACACCTTTCTTACTAACTAAAACCTTTAGTCTTGTCCGGCTTGCAAGAATTATTCCGGTAATGGTATTGACTGATGTATTAATAAAGGGTACCCAACTACCCATGGAAGAAATGAAGACGAGCATATATAGTTAGGGGTGAAAAATGATCAGGGTATAAACTGATCCCAAGTATTAAAGTTCAGATCCAAACCTAATCGAATATGAGACATTGGCTTATTTGCTTTATCCTAATCAAGTAGTTTGTGATTCATCGAATATGAGTCGGATATGATCCACAAAGATAAGTATCATTTTTATTTGAACTGCTTAGATAATCATATTACTTAATAATATATTTAATACTATAGAAACATAATAATCAAAAAACAAAATATTAAATATATAATGTATTAAGTATGTAAAACTGATAATTTATAATTATTTGAGCAAATAATTTATATTAATTGAAAATTGAAACTTGTAGAATATATTAGAATTCTATATACGGACTATTAAGATAAGAAATATAATATGTCAAAAATATAATCAACATCTGATTTTGAACCGGATCCGGATCAAGGACCATATTCGAGTAGGATCATTTTGTAAAAAGTTATATGAAAACGAATATGAACGAGTTGGCTACTCATATCTAGGATCATAATTTATTCAGGTTCAAATGTTGCGCCAGATCCATATCATTTACAAAACGAATCTGATACATGTATCATATTTTTCAAGCCGAATCAAGCCGAATATGAACTAGGTTGACGGATAGTCCACATCAACTTTAAGCCCTATATATAGTTTGCGCTATATTTAGAACTATGTTTAGAACTTGAATCAGCTACACTGACACTAGTACGGTTTGCACAAACATTACATTTAAATGTTAGACTCCTCCTAGTTTTATATATAAACACCCAAACACCACCATCCCCGCCCCACATCCATCTACCAGTTACAGTACGTATCTACAAGATTGTAGTTAAACAATCTCATTTCCTGTTCCCTAAAATTAATTTCATATGTTCTTCTTTTTTAAGTAAAAAACTCTCCCGCAACCAAACGGTAAGGTGTAGGAAATTTTAATTGGTACAAATATTATATTCAACACTCCTCTTCATATGAGTGCACAAACAAACAAACTATTAATTTAAACAACCGGACCGGGGTGGTGGGTGGGTTCGAACCTAAAGATGTACAAAAAGCCCTGCCTTAAAAATGGCCGGGTTGTGACAAGCTCAGGCTGTCAACGAACCCTATATTTTAGGTAAAATTGGGCCGGTAAAAGTCCGCCTGAATAGAACCCGATAAAATATATGTGCATGTTTGTCTATACACATACTGATATATTTACATATATATGGTTAAAAACAATTAATTTTATAACCTATTTGGAAACTTGGATTTTATTTGAAATTCTAGATTTGATTAAATTACATATTTGGATAATCACAAGAATGTGGATTTCATTTGAATTACGAGGCATTCAAATACAAGTATGAATTTAATAATTTAAAATGACAGCTCCTGTCATTTGAAATGACCACCATGTTCCCAAAAACGATCTTATACTTATATTTATCATAAATGAATGAATATATATGAAAAATACGGACAATAAATCAATTTATCAAAAAGTCGACAAATGAATGGACAAAAGACAATATTTATGTTAATTTTGATCGAATCACTTAACATGCAATTTTTTTATTTAATTTATAATAAATATAATAATAATAGTATTATTATTATTTTATAATTGACCAGGCTAAGATAAAGCTCGGCCCAAGGGACTAAAAATTTAAATATTTCACAAAAGCCTGGCCCGATCAAAGTCAAATCTCAGCATGTGTTTTTAACCAAAAAGGTCAGGCTTCAAAGTCCGATCAAATCCAGGCCTGGGGCTTTTTGTGCAGCTCTATTCAAAACTAAACCCTAGACCTTCACCAAACCTTGCTCACATGTTAAATAACCAACTCTTCCGAAACCTAAAGCTTTCTAGAACGAGGCCTTAATTAGTTCAAATATTATATTCAACAATCTTTAAATGTTATATATATGCGTGTGTGTTTGTAGCCCAAGGTTCAAAAGACAACCCTCTAAAAACGGACAGAACCGCTTCAAAAAATTATTCTAACAATAAAAAACCCTAACAATCCTCGCATCCCATGCTTCCAAAAACAGTTTTGTTGATCAATTTTTTTCTTTTTTGCTAAATAAACTCCGAGTTAAAATCTCGCTCAGACTTTCGTATGAAACAATTAATTAATGATTGTACTACTGTTAAAAAACAAAACATATATTACTCGAGAAAATGGACAAAAGTAACTACCAACTATTATAAGGTTGCAAACAAAATATATATTCCTCAAAAAACAATGGGCAAAAGTAGAGTATATATAGGCATATAGCTACACAGATAATCTATACAGGCAGAGATAATATAACACAATGCAGTTGAGAAATTTAAACTAATCATCAGTAATTAAAACAAGGCCTAGCTTCACACTTGTACTAATTCAAAATTAAACACGGATTAAAACATTGTTACCGATTAATTAACCTCAACACTTGTCAATTGAAGAACAAAATTTACCTCAAAAGTCCGTTCTCAACCGAGTCGAATGGGCAACCATTTTCGCCTCGAGAGAAGACAACTCAGAAACTTAAAAAAGAGGATCGATAGAATGATTTTATACACAGTATGTTGTTAATTAAATAATTTAATGAAGTAAAATATTACAAAAATATTCTAACCTTGCAAAGTTTAGCGTTTTTTTTATAAATATTTAATTAATTAAAATTTTAGTTAGTTTTTAGTATTTATGAGAAATTATGAATATTAATTTTCTTTTTTCATAACTATTTATCACGTAAATTTATTATTTATTTCTTATTATCATTTTTAGTATATATTATATTATTAAAATTAAAAAATTAAAAGTTTGGTAGTCATCTATTTGGACTGAATGATTATTATTATATCTAATTTTTAAACATTAACATATCTCATATTAATATCTTAAATAAAATATATTTCTAAACAAACTACGTTTAAAAAATTATCCTTTTAAATTGAATTATGGTTTTATTTTTTTAAATCAAATATTTAAAAAATACAGTTTCGATAATAAAATTATATGATAAAATATTATCAAACATTTAAATCAAAGATAAAATATATCACATATTTGTGCTTACACGCAAGATTACATATCACATATTTGTGCTTAAACTTTTTTTTGACACATATTTGTGCTTAAACTTAAGTTTACATATGATCGGATTATTTTTATACTAAAATCTTTATTTCTATGATGAGTTTTCAACTTTCTTAAACAAGAAAAATTTCTTGAGAGCCGGATAATTTGAACGGCTGGTTCCCCCACTCAATATGAGAGTGTGGCTCCATAAGTGTTGATTAAGATTCAAACAAACGATTAATATGAAAACTATACTAGAAGCTAAAGTTTCATTTTGAGATTTCATAATATAGTTTGTTCCTGCAAAACATGTGAACATGCTGATGGTTACATAAACTACTTTAACAGATGTATACTTGGGGCTGTTTGGCTGTAACTTTTTCCCGGAAATAAACCCTTATTTTCGAAAAAAGTAGGGATGTATATACTTTTTTTAAAAATAAGTAACTTATTTTTTATTTTGAAAATAATATTTGGTTTTAAAATTCTAAAATAAATATTTATCTTTAAGAAAAATATGAAAATATGTAAAAAATGAAAATAAAATAAGTTACTTATTTTAAGTTTAAGGAACTCCAAACGGTCACCTTATTTCTCATGAGAAAATAAGTTTTGTTCCATTAAATATAATTTGTAAATACAGGTCTCGGCTTGTTCTTACAAGGTTTACATATGTGCCAACGACAGTCCCAGGTCATGTGAACGTGTTATAGAACAAATTAATAATGATGGATTGTTATACATAAACCTAGTGAAAGCGGGATAATTACACATAAAAAATCTGTATAAGCTCAAACTACATGTGCGCATCAAAATATAATTAGCGACAACCCATATTATGACGCGCCCCAGTTGGGAAGGTTGGCCGTGGCTTCATTCACCATTTTCACCAGAGTAACCTGCCATGTCATTAAGAAGATAAGTAGGACACAGACAGTAAACCAATTCGATTCACTGAGGTTACGAAATGCAGCTAAAACAACTATATATAATGTAGGTTCCAGTGTTCCACCACTTGGGTAGACCAAAGCACCCGTCCAAAGTGAAATGGATGTCACTTCCATAAGCCATGGACCTTAATGATCACCCCCATAAGACATATACAAAAAGTCTTTTTCAAAACCAAGTTAGTCTTAATACGTACTATGGGTAGGAAAGATTCTGGTGATAAAGTGCATGTTTATTCAGCTGATAGCTGTTTGGTCTAGCTGAAAGTTCAATAGCACATGCATTTGTGAAGAAAAACATTGGGGTATATTACACTGATCTTGACATGAACATGGTTGCCAGATTTTTGTTGTATATAATGCAGTGCATCAAGTGACAGTTGTAGGCCAAAGCTTCCTCTGAGTCGGAGATACGTTGATCATCACAATTTCCAAATATTGATTTGCAAAAAAAAAATCTCTTAATAATGCGCTGGGCAGATTACTGTAGAGGATATTGTAATTTCAAAGATAAAATCCAATTGTTCATGTTAATTTTTTAGGATGATTTTGTTAAATTCACATCTAAATAAAGAAAAATATCACCTTGGGAGATTAGAGGTCAGGCCCTGTCTAGTTCTTAGTGCAAGTAGAGAGATGTTTTGGACACCAAACACAACCAAGTGTCTAATACTTGTATCCTACTGTGAATATGTAGCTAAGGATCAGACACTACAAAAGTATGAGGTAATCAAATGTACTAGGGAACTAATGGCAAAAGAAAAGTCTATCTAGCAATGAACAGCTATCAGGAAAGGTAATAATGCTCTACGCTTCTACTCACAGACAAAATTAAAGCAGCTAATAACAAACTGAATATGTACTATCAGTCTAGCGTTGTATAGTGAAGCCTCAGAAACACTAGAATGATGACTTGCAACAACAATGATTACAAGATCTTACTAGTCGGGAACTAATGGCAAAAGAAAATTCCATCTCGCAATAGCAAAGATAATAATGCTCTATGCTTCTACTCACAGACAAAAAGAAAGCAGCTAATATGTACTATCAGTCTACCGTTGTATAGAGAAGCCTCAGAAATACAAGAATGATGACTTACAACACTTTCTGGCACACCAGGTGGGGGCATTGGGAGGTTCCTCGGAGGCCAAGTAGTAGTATAAGATCTTTTGTCAAATCTCCACTCACCAATCTTTCCATATGTCAATTTACCCTGGATATTATGGAATAAAGGTGCATCACAGGCCAGGCAAAAAATCATAGAAAGATATCTCAAACACGACTACTCGGTCTCTCTCTCTCTGACTCCTAAGAAATTTTCTTTGATATAAAATATGTACAAGTTTTTGAAAAACTAAAAGGATCTACACTAAACAGCTAGAAAACATCAGTGAATGGAGAATACCTTCATATCGTAGTCACAGCCGTACGTGTAATGAATAATATACTTGTTTCCGATTTCTGTATCCCAGGGAGGCTGTTAATGTTTGTAACACAAATGTAGTACACAATTAGCATGCATGATCTGCCTACAACAATATCATACAAACTAAAAAAATGAATATTTAACTACTATAACGTGCAATACAGAAATGTCTGTATGTGTGCATCCAGGAGTTAGCACAAGCTTTTATAACGGAAGTCTGGAAACAATTTTTAATCTTTTAATGTCGATTCTTGTAATCAAAAATGAAATATAACATACTGATTGAAAACCACTTGATCAATAATAAAACCACCTTTAGTCCTAGTGAACACATATAATACTAGTTAAATATTAATGTGGATACTGTAGCATAAGACAAAAGGAAAATAAAGTAGTTTAACTTCCTGTGAAAAAACCTAAGGAATTGATACTGACGTATAAGATACGTGCTGTTTGTTGGACAAATTCTTACCTCTATATTCTATTCATGTTTGTAAAGATTGTCGGTGTCAATCAAGGTTCCTCTAGTTTTGGAAACGTCAATATTAAAATTTACATCAACGATTAATATGGAGTCAAGCCCTGAGAATCTTGATATCTGACCACAGAGTCCAAAAAATGCACCTAGGGAAAAATATATTGTATCGCAGCAAAGAAATTGAAAAAGTTTTATCACAGGTCTGGGGTCTCACCTTTATCCTTAAGTTTAATATGATATCAAGTGCCTAGAGCTGGAAAGAAAATTGCTCAATGAAGGTACCAGTACGAGGAAAAGGTAACGATGTGACGAGCAGCATGCACACACAAAACTCTCTTATTCTGATTAAAATAAAATAAAACCTAGCACCAGAACTGTTTGGAATTACATTTATTCGGTTGTGCAGTTGTACACTTCAGATATGTGAAAATTGTGAACCTAAAAAAGGAAAAATACTTTCACAGTGAATAGTACCAAACAAACTTTTAGCCTAACTTTAATATGCTAGGACAACTTATTATCTCACAGTGAAGACATAAAATACTTCTCATATCTTTCAAACAACACATGCAAATACATGAAAGAAACAAGGTGACTCGGACATGTAAGCATCTTAGTAATTAGTCCCTCGTTTTTTATTAAAATAATCACCGTTCATGCTGTACCAATTCTATTTGAGTTTTCATTTTTAGCTAAGAGTTCTCATTTTCAGCTAAATTAGAATGGGAACCTAGAAAAACAAATTATATTAAATTATCCACGAATAATATTAAAAAAATGAGAACATGACCAACCTGAAGCATGAAGTCCTTGTATAAGATGTTACCAACGCCATGGAGAGCTGATGACACAGCATATGCATACCTGCATGATACAGTGTTACATAGATAACGGAAATAGAAGAATATGTATAGGTTCCCAGAGTTTATGTAAAATTACATCTCGAGAACCCAGCCAAAAGCTTTGTCAGCATCGGGATCTTTCTTCATTGCCAACGATACATTCATCCAAGTTGGAGCAATCTTTTTAAGAGATTCCTACACAATTCACTCAATAAATAAATAAGTATACATGTATGTATAATAAAGTAATAATGGAGGCTACATGAAGATATTACAGTTTTTATGTACCTTCCCAACAATGACAGGAGAATTCCCTATGGGATCAATGTTGGTAATTGGTCCCTTTTCTTCAGGGAAGAACTTTCGGAGAATGGTCTCTTGCTTTTTTGGTTCAATATAAAAGAAAGGGAAAGCAGCTCCTAGGCCATCTTTAGATAAATTTGGTATGGGCTTTACTATAATGTGATCTGGCTCTGACATCAATATGTAGCTGCATGCAATCGAACAGTGGTTTTAATGATACAAATATATCAAGAAGGAGAGAAGGCTGAGCAATTAGCTAGAGGCAAAACTGTTTCCAGGTGTTTGCTTACTCTTCTTCAATATTTGCCTGTTGTAGCCATTGTACAAAGGCCCAAGGTCTATTGAGAACTATATAACCCTGTAATGAAAATAGAAATTCATATTAGATTTAAAAACAGTTCACACTTAATTTGGTAAAATCTACCCGACAAAATCTTACCAAGCTTATGATGCAATCATGCAAATCTATATTTGCATCATAAGCTTGGTACATACATCAGTGACGACAAAAAAAAAATTCTTGACAATTCAGAATATCAATATGAATATATAGGTATAGCATATGGAGACTAAGGGGTTAATAAGCTAATTAATCACTGAAGTCACTATTAACTTACAAGTGGGTTATCAAGTTAAAAAAAACTTTCAATCGATAACTAAAGTGATCATAACTTGCAATTAAAACAGTTGACATAAGAAAACTTTCACAGACGTTAAATTTTAATATACTTTGACAGCGTTCCATTAGAAAATGCCACATATGTTGCCACGCTAGCATACACATCAGTTACATTACTTTCACATCAGTTAATCTGCTTCAACATCAATTACACTACAAAAACAGGTCAGATAATTTATTAGGTTAACCAAATAATATAACCCAAAATCAAAACCAACACCAAGAGCCCCAATGAAACACCAACATCCCAGATCTTTTGAATGCACCTTTTTAATATCAAACACTGAAAAATATATTAACCACTAAGAACCTGTTTTTTTTTTAAAACACTCCTCTCTTTTTTATATATAAATATACTTTATATATACATAAATGTATACATGTGTAAGAGGATAAAGAAAAAAATATCACCAATTTCTCATATTATATTCACTTCTTCGGGTATGCACATATATATGATATGTTAATGGGGGGGGGGGGGGGGGGGTAGCATATCCATTTGTGCAATTCTTGTTCTAAAAAATGAAAACTCTTAAAAGAGTGGATTTGGATCTGAATTGGATTTTGTTTATTAATTATATGATGCAAATTTGATTGAACAATTACAATGATGTTTTGAGAATGATAGATTTTTGATGAAGATGGGTTTTAAAATGAAGGTGGGTGATGAAGATGGCTTGTACCAGACCATGTACTGAATTGATTGAACTGGATCGGATATGTCCATGTCACAGTTCTGTTAAAAATACATGAAACCAATATGATATGTTTGGAGGGTTTAATGAGTTGACCGAAACCTTTCTTAACTTGATAACTCACTTGCAAGTTACTGCTTACTTCAGTGATACACGGAGTTCATGAACTTGGTACATCTATATATTTCTTTGTTATACATATGTACATCTACATAAATGAAACTGTTCTCGCATATATAATGTGATAGTACAAACAATGCTCTAAATTGCCAAGTGTAAAATTGTGGGTATAGCCTATAGGTAGGATAGTAAATGAGTCAAGCTACTTGCGAGCAGTTCAATCTCAATTTGTAAAATATTCATATGCGAATAGACAATAATCAAGCTGAGCTCAAGCTATTCCAGTATTTCACCGAGCCGAGCTCAAGCTTCATATTACTCAAGGCTCGCGAGCCCAAACGAGCTTTAATTTTTTTTTAATCATTTATAAGTTATATATATTCAAAAATAATATATATGTTACAATTTAATACATTGACTTATCAACTTCAGCTTTGGAGCCAAACTCGAGCTTATCGAACTTATGTCAAAGCCAAGCTTCAAGCTTCAAATTTATGGCTTGGTCGAGTTCGAGTTTGAGCCCAAACTTTTCAATCGAAATCGAGTCTAGCAATATTTGGCTCCACTCGGCTCATTTACACCCCTAGGTATAGGTCATCAGAAATTTATATAGTGATAGACACGGAAAAAATGTACACTAGTCAGTAGTCATCGTTCCTTTCTGTCCTTGATCAACAAGTTCAAAACAAAATATGTCAAATGCCATCTGTGAAGGGATTTTTCTGGAAATTATTGAAACTGTTGCCTTATCGCACCATACACAAGATTGTACGAGTAAAGCTCTAGATTGTTAAATAATAAATTTTGGGTATTCTTCATGTAAGGCATCAAAAAAAAAATTAATCGTGAAAGGAGTAGAACCACCATATATTGATCAACGTAGCTACTGTTCCAAGAGTCTTTTGTTCATCAACAAACTGTCATTTGACTACAAAATAGCACCCGTAAAGATATTTTCTGGGCATTTAGTAAATTTGTAACATCATGAATAGTAGAAACGTCATGAAATCAGTCTTTTGGTTTACAATCCAACCAAGTTTCCACTTTCCACTAAGAAATGATAATACTTGTGTAAAGATAAAAATTGACATCTTTCCTAGAAAAGATAAACTACAACCTGCTTACTCTAAAGTTAATTCGTTCTATCCAACTGCGTTTTGATGCAAGAAACCTGAATTCTGGATGACCGCTAATATATATAGCGTTTATAACATAATCTTACTTGACTGATCATATATGTACCAAAAAGTGGTGTCTATTTTGAGTAAGCTAAACAATTTAATTCGTAACTATGCTTCTTAACCAAGCTGAAACCTTCAATACTGTGAAATCCAAAACTTCCTTTTATTTCCAAACATTCCTCCCCCTCAACACTAATATAGCTATAAAACTACTAATGAATAACTACTATGAAAAATAAAAATGATTCTTGAATAGTTGCATAAATAAAAAAACATCATGGCAGATAAAAATATATTTTACAAAAATCATTAGCGCCTGGCCAGCAATGGCAAAATTGCTCATATCCAGTGTCAGATGAGGTCCTCCACTGGGCACTTGTACATCGAAAAACATATAAATTTCCGGGAAAAAAAATAAGACAAATATTTTCCTTTAATAAATTGAATCAACCCCTCTTTCCAAGTTCACATTTTTTTAGCAATCATTACTCAAACCCTTAAGATAAACACTCCAAAACTAAAATTCAACTGATAAAAACTACTAATACCCAAATCAAATATACATACATAATTACATATACACACAAATATACCTGATCCATGCCATCTTTAAGTGGTTGAGCAACAAAAGTAGGGATCTCATCCATCAAATTATCAGCTTTCCCAGAATGCAAAATCCTAGTAAACCCACCCATATCAGACCCATGTTCATCTTTAAACTTCTTGAACCAATAATACATGATCCTTGTTTGCCATGTATTATAAACCCCATCAGAAGCTGTCACTGCTGTATGAAACAGTCTCTTTTTCTTGATTTCTGGGCCTGAAATTTTATCCACTGGCATCTTGATAATGGGGTCTCTGGGAAAAACAAGCCCATTTCTTGATTTTTTATCTGATGGGCCTGGGAAATCTTGTTTTAGAGGAGCATTTGCAGAGATGATCACGTTGTATGTGATTAGTGCTACTGAGAATGTTACTACTAGGGTGAAGAATATGTTGCCAAACCCCATTTTGGGAGATGTTTTGATTGGTTATGTCACTAAAACATTAAAGTCGTGGTTTGTAAGGTGGAATTGTTTGTTTTTGGGGGAGTTGGTGCAGAAAGAAGATGGCTAATTGACTAGGTTTTGAGCGTGGTAGTGTTGGATGAAAAAAATTCGGATCGAGATATACTAAAAAATTCTGATTTTTTAATTACATTAGATCGAATTATAAAATCACGTCGAATTTTTTCAAAAATAATTTTTAATATTAAAATAATTATTTTATTATTTTTTATGTGTATAGTTAATTACATTTAAAATTGATTTAGAATATGTTAATTTTTTGATTAATAATAATATATAGTTATTTATTAATAATGCTTATTTTTTAAGAATATAACTTATAATAATGAGTAAAAGCATATATCAACGATATTTTATATGTTAATTAATAAAAATTTAATTTTTTTTCCGTTAAGTATGTGTATAATTTTAATATTTGCGCATATATTGAAAAGTAATTATATTTTAATTTAATTAATTTATAAATATTTTAATATAATATAAATAAATAATAATAATTAAACATTAAATTTAAAATAAAATTACTTAATATAATATATAAAATAATAATTTGGAGCTAAACAAAAACTATTATTTGATAACGGAATAATTGATACTATATGATGATATCAGATATATTATATGATCGATTAGATATAATTCAAACCACTTAAAATCATCTAATTTCGAACACATAATTTTAAAAATAAATTTTATATCATCTATAAAAGTTATTTGAATTTAATTAAGGAAATAGAAATTTCAAAGGAGAACCTAAATAGTATATATAATAATTTATTAAATTAAAATTTAGATATTGAAGTTGGGTTAAAATAATATTCAATTTTCAATTTAGTAGTTTGCATAATAATTTCTACAAGTTTTGCTTCCGAATATTTAAGAGAGAGAGAGAAAAAAATGGGAGAATTTTTTTTCAAAATATTCACCTCAAAAGGTTAGTACCAAAAATAAAATGATTAATAGAGAAGTTATCGCACAATTTTTTTAAATAATTACCCATTGTTCTTGTTTTTAAAATTAGTAATGGTGGATCAAATTATTAGTCATGGTACTCGAGTTCAAATTTTTCTTATCAAGTCATTGCCTGTCAGTATGTCAGAGTGTAAATATTCACAAGGTTAAGCTATTCGAAACTTCAATTTAGTTATCAGTTTGCTCGTGAGTTGATCAATCTTATCAAGATTAAGCCATTCGAAACTTTAATTTTGCATTTCCAGCTTAATAGAGAGTCTAAACCAAAATTAGTTGTACAATTACAGATTAGTACATTGTCGAACTCGCACCAACTAAAACTTAAGATGTCTAAATTTCAAAACTCGAATCACTGAGTTAACCTTTAAACAAATATCATTTGAACTCTAACCTCAAAAACGAGTTCAAGTCCATTTTCCCGAGTCGATCATGAGGCCAGTCCGATTTGAACAAATCCTGTTCAAAACAAATTATAGGCCAACACACATCTGACTCCGGAAGAGCTAGAATTCTAATCTTGTGTCGGGATCCCACGGAACTAAGTACAAATTAATTAAGGTGATATTTAATAATATGCATGGCAGGTCTAATTTCTAATATATATTGTTGTCACATACATTATTAATTAAACTATCTAAACAAGAAATAAATTTTACTAACATTTTTAGTGTCTAATAAGTGAAACTTATATACTGACAAATATACATTAAAGATTTAAAGCCGAGCCATCAACATTTTGTTGCAACAAGAGAAGAGGTCAGGTACAATACTAGAGATAACTTTCTTTACTAGAATAAATTCAAGCAACAAGTAAATATTTTGAGGTAAGCCAAGCATACCCTAAGACTGAAGTTTTCTGCTGTTGACTGACTTGATATCCAACAAAATATCTCCAACAATCCATGGAAAGCCAAGGCACTTGATGCTTTCTTGACAATGAGTGGGATGATAAGTAACGTAATACCATGCAGATGCCAGCTTCTGTTTTTCTTGTACCATGCAGCTGCTGTCAAACCACCCTTTGGCTTCCTTGTGCAGGTTCTTGATTGATACCATAATACGATCCTTCGTTTCTCCATATCTTCGATTATCTCGCAGCAAATACGACGAATGTCTTTGCAGATTACCAGTTAGAATTTCGACTTCATTTTTAGCTTCATAATATTTCATCAGGGTAACAAGTTTATCCAGGTACATCTCTTTGTGGTCTTCTGCAACTCCAATGAAAGATTCAAAGTCCTCCGCTTCAAGATCGGGATCATAAGAGTCTTGGATGTTGTTTGGGAAAGCAGGATCCAACTTCCCACGGGCCGTAGATTCAATAGTAGCACGGTAGAGTTTGCCTAGTGCTCCTTCGGAAGTGTAACCTTGTTTTTCCCATCTTTCCATAAAATCTGGAAACATCCTTGGTTTTAAGGCCCTAGGCATTTCTGCTGGTGCTCCTGTTTTTGCAAAGTCTACTGCCATTGAGTGAAGGTTTGCCAAGTAAAGGCATGTTTCACTCAAAGCTTTATCTCGATCAAGGTCTGCATGAACTAAATGTGCAGTAGAGATGGTGCCCAAGCTATCATTGATCAGATAATCAACAAAAAACTTTTGAATTTCCTACAAGTCAAGAGACATACGAAAAAATTGTGACACCATCAACATTCTATTTTTTATAATCACGAATGTGAGAATTTGATTTCAAATTACCTCCATGGATACGTCATGATCCATTATGCGTGGTCTTCGTCCAGTGTAATCCATAGGGGCTACAGTTCGAGGTGGGATTAGTTTCTCATCCCAACTTACGAAATACAAGTCACCATCAAGGTCACCACCAGAGCATTCATTTGGATGTGGCCTGGAAAAAAGACATTGAATTATTGCATGAAAAGATGACATAAACCCCTCCTTTTGTAATCATGGAGGGTAAGCCTCTTAACTTTGGGTTCTGCAATCTTGTATAGTGGTATGTAAATTATATGTAAAAAACTGCAATCTTGTATAGTGGTATGTATATTATATGTAAAAAACAGAGAGAAAATTGGTCGCACTCCTCTACCTTTCACCTTTCTGAGGGAAAACAAGGCAATTTGTCAAACCATTCTTTACCAGTGACTCGTCATATACAGCCTCAAGAACTCTAATATCTCCCGGATGTAGACAAGGATTCTTTGTAACCACCACCCTCCCAATTAGTACAGACGTAGTTTCATCTACTTTGTGAAAGAAATTCTGTTCACCACTTTTTAGCTCTCGCTTAGTCATGTTTATTCGGATATAGACCTGGCCATAGTTTAAAATGCCACTTTCATCTAGACATCCAATCAGGATACGCCCCTTGGGAACAAGAATACGGCATCTACTTCTTAAATCCGAAACCTGATTTTCATAATATGATAGAAGCATCATTGAAAGGTACGGTTCATCATTTGGATTGTAGCCATGAACTAACATTTTCGCCAGAATTCTATTAGCATCACTCTTACCCATGCTCTCAAGAATATCCAGTGCTGCCTCTTTTTCAGTTAGCATTTTTTGCAGAACACGAACCTGAACGTCTTGCAGGGCTACAAAAGATTGGTCCTCCACACCCAAGGTAGATAAAAGGGATATAATCTCCCGATTCAAGTAGCAAGGCATAGATTCACTCCAGCTAGTGATATTAAGCATCCTATTATCTGAATCAAATTTACACATGCTACCACGTAAAGAAAGCTTGTGCGAAGAAGTATAGTCAACAGCCAGGACACCTTTATAGCCACCAAATCGGATCTGAAATGCAGAGGGAGTATGACTTAGTCCGCACTTTTCAGCAACTTTCTTAGCAAAAGAAAGGGAAATTTTCCCAATGCCATCAGAGAAGCAGTACGCAACACCGTCAGATACCACTTCAACATCAGGAATAACCTCCACATCTCGTGGTAGGACGTCCACAATTTGCGTGGAAGAACTAAACAACTGACCCATCCTTGCAGCACATTTTGACACACTGCGGATTGTGTTAAAACAGCCCATCCAATCCCTGATATCCTCTGCTGTCACATGCTCATTTGAAGCAAACATCCACACTGAGTTTGAACGGAGCTGACTAGCCGAGAACGCCAAAAATCGAAATCTTTTAACGCCAATAACAATTCCTTCCCTGAGAATAGATAATACACGATGGTATATAGCAGTCCTGCAAGGCTTAGCAAATATACCTTTCTGGGTGCTTGTTGAAACAGTATGAGGATGAAGCTTTCCCAAATCTTCATCAACAAAAGTAACTCTTAGAAAATCAGAAGCATATGAAGCAAAATTCTTCACAACATAACTAGAGGATTCAAGCTCAGGGCCTAAGCAGTAAATCTTTGATGGACTGATGAGGATTCTATGACAACTCATCACATTAGGATTTGCTGATTTGGTAAGAGATGATGACTGAAAATTCTTTCCATTTTTCTTTTCAAATTCTAATTGGTTATTGATGAATTGCATAGGATCACAACACATATCCTGCAATTTATGCATTTTCTGTAGAATTGCCAAAGCCTTCACTTTGTCAAAATTGCTGAGGAACTCAACTAAATCAGGATCCACTGCAGCAAGGCTAAGTTTGTGACTGTGGATAAGGGAATTAAGCTGGAAAAGGACCTCATATGATAAATTAGAATTTGGCGGACACCTTACAAGTGGATTGAGCTCAGATGAAGTATGAAATTCTTCACTTTCTTTTAAAATTAGTTTGGTGAACTCATTTTTATAAAATGGCAATTTGGAAAAGGCATCTAAACCAGAGGTCCCTTCTTCAAATTCCCAATAAAATGCACAAGATTGTCCAATAGACTTCACACTGGAAAAATCCGTTGCACGAATCCATAGAAAGTCAAAATCCTCTTTGCAGATATGGTAACGGTCAGATCCAAACCTCGTAGCAATATTGGGCCCCATAACCTTTTTGTATATCCTTGGAGCGTATTTCAGCTAAAAATCAACAGTATTAGTACCACTAATAAAATGTAAGTAAAAAAACATTCCGTGATCGTATTCAGAAGTTGATGATATCTTCTGAATTATCATGTTTCCATGTCAATAATCTATGTTACTCATATGTCAACATTGTATTACATAATTTTATTTTAGATTCTGCACTAAAATATCATTGGAGAGGAACCACCAAGTCGATCAAAAAGCTTAAGATATTCAACCCATATTACATACACAGAAAAAAACTGAAGAATGTTGTGCCATTACCAGTCATATTACCAACAACTAATCTTTACAATCGATAACAAGTACCATCAAAAGAACAACCAAACATACCCCATGTATTCTATATACAATATACTCCTAGCCAAACATCCCCCCCCCCCCCCCCCCCCCGTATCCCTAAAGACTCCACCTTTAACATTGCAATAACAGAAAGTAACCCATGCATAAAAACACACTACAAAAAGCTAAGTACTGGAAAATGTAACGAATGGATCATTTGGATAAGTATTATTAGGCTAATTTTAGTGTTGGGCTAAGAGACTCTTCACAACTTGGGCCCCTTAATTAGTTCAGAACCTGAAGCCCAAGCGGATCCCATTAAGCTTGGCTATATGTACTGAGTTACTGACCTTGTATTTAGTGGGGAAATATCGAAGAAGAAACTATTATTCTTAAGTTTTTATTTCCTTTCGGTTTATTGCTTGTATTTCAGTTCTGTCAATTTCATTCCTTGTCTTATTTATTTTGCGCATTTTGTTCTTGTTTTGTCAATTATTATTCAGATATAAAATCATGAATTTCCCTACTCATTATCAAGTGTTTGATAATTTCAGTGTTATTACTGGTTTCGGAGAATTAACCAACCCTCAAGTTGGTTACAGAAAATCCCCATCACAACCCCAAAACAAAAATAATTATAGGAATGAATATAGCATGCAAAGACCTCAACTTTGATAATGTAATAACAGCAATACTCACATTCATAAAAACAACACAGAAAAGGCAAACACCACCCAACACAACAAAATAATCAAAATTTCCATTCACAAAAAACTCGTAAAATAAATAACAGGATCAGCATACTTACAGTCAAGAGCACCCCATTAGGCTCCGTCGCACCATTCAAACAACAACTCGAAACCTCCAAAACATCACCAAACAAAACCTCCAACTTATAACTAACCCCATCACACTCCACCCAAAATTCACAACACATTCTCTCAGGCATAACCCAAGCCCTCACACTCCTCCACTTCTCCAAAACACACAAACAATCACTCCCACCATCACCACACCCCATGATCCCAGCCCTCAAAACCCCATTCTCAATCCTACTCGAAACCTCGACGGGTCGAATAATAACATCCTCAAACGAAGAATTCACACAAATATTATGATTCTTGAAAACAAGTTGGCCTTGTGAGTATAAACTCAAAGCATTGAATTTATCATCTGGGGTCTCAAATTGGACTCTACCAGAGTCTCTAGACTTCCAGTTTTTGTGTTCTGAGAAGATTTCACAGGCAAAGACTGAGTCTTTACCAATTCTTGATTCAAAAAAATCAAGAATTTCATGGGCTGTGGTTGTTCTGGGGATATTTGAAAATTTTATTGACAATGTGGGTCGTTCTTCAACACCCATTTGAGAGAAAGACTGTAAACAAACCGTATGTATGTGTAGGTTTGAGAGTGTGTGTATAGAAGAGAGGAGATCACATTGGGGTTTTGTGGGTACAGAGGGTTTTGAAGGTTAGCTTTTCTAAAGAGAGTGTAAGGGCCCGTTTGGGTTATTTGGGAAAATGTTTATTTTTGGTTGGGAACAGAGGATAGGCAGCCAAACAGGTCCAAGGCCAGGATATTACATTGTTTTGAGTTTTTTTTATATTGAAAGTGGTTTATATTTATTTATTAATTTAATATTAATATACATAAATCTTTATATTTATATATTAAATATATTTTTGTATTTTCTATAATTGTTTGAATTGAAATTAATTACCTTTTTTTAGTATTTTTAGAAATAATAATTTAAATATTAAGTTTTAATATAATCTAAATTTTAAACTTTTGTCACTTTTCTTACATTGATAAATTAAATTTTAATATGTTATTGATAAAATTTAAATGTTAAATTCATAATATTTTTATAGTTATAAATATTTATTTTAAATATTTTATAATTTTTTTCAAATCAATTTCAAAATATTTTTTTAAATATTATTTGTTACATCCTATATTCCATAATTTTAATATCATTTGATCAGTGGTGAACATTCAGTTCAGATATCTATATACCCAATGAATAAATTTAAAATAATTTAATTTGAATACCGACCCGATAAAATATGGTTCAGTATTTGAAATGCATATTAGATTATTTTGGAATATCGGTTTTTTTCTTTGAATTTTCAGATTATCCAAATTATCCTGTAAATCCGAATTAATTTATTTAAATAATATTATATATATATTATATTCTTTTACATACATTTTAATTTTAATTGTGAGTTATACAAGATAAACAATATCAACGTATAACATATAACGCTAAATTGCTACAAAGTGTTTATGTCTCCTCGAGTGTTTTGTTGGAGACGCTTTTGTATAATTCCGGTTGATTTAATGAAATTTCAATTTGGTTTCTAAAAAAAATAATTTCGTAGAGTTATGATTTACTCAATGGAGTCGTTGAATTATTATTTATTTTATTATAATATTGATAAATTCATGATTATTTATTTTATTTCTTCTAATACTTAATCAAATTTAAGAGGCACGATCTTATATTCAAACTTAAAATGATTATTTAATCTACAAAATTTAACATTTTATTTGACAGATCTTTATCATGTCACTTTTGTGCTTTTTATAAAATTTGGGTTTTTGGATATATTGGAATCCGAACCGAATTAAAATTTTCGGTTCGGTTTTCGACCGAAAATAATTCGGTTTGGTACTTGGATATAAAATTTTATCTATTTAAAAATTTGGATATCCATATTAATTTCGGTTCGGTATCCAAATCCCCGAATGCACACCCCTACATTTGACTCTTTAAAACTTAAATTAATTTAAATTTAATTATAAATTATTTATGTTGATGGATAATTTTTTAACAAATTCTGAAAGTGTGCTATAATAATAAAGAAAAAAGTATAATAATATGATTATTAATGGAGATAGAGGTTCGTAAAAAAAAACTAAATTGGACTTCAAAAATATCTCGATTTGTCTTTTATATCAAATTCATTTTACTAAATATTTGAGTACGTATTTATATAGAATCACACTTCAAACAATTCTTTTATAATTGAATATTTGAATATATCCCTAAGAGATTTCAGTGATATTTGAATTTATTTGATACAATTTTCACATTATGATATGTTCCTAATTTGAAGAAAATTGCTGGAAGATATTTTTCGCAATTTATTTATTGAAATTGATTTTTTTCTAGTTTCAAATATAGAAAAATTTATAGATTAAGCTATTAATCATTATTGAAATTAATATAGAATTTAAGAGAATTAAAAGACTGTAGCAAAATTTTGGCATAATAATTTATTTATAAATATATAAATTTACAAATTACTTATTAAAATAAATTTGATAAAGTTTTTAATAATATTTTTTTAATTTTATAGTAATAAATTATATAATATATTTGATTTATAGGTCAAACTGATCCGTTTGACTTTTAAAAAGTCAAATATAACTAAAATTATGAGATTATCTTTTCTTTTTATCCTCAAATTTTGTTATTGGGACTTCAAATTTTTTAAAACCAAAGCTGGATTATTGGTAAAAGAATTTCCATTCATTCATTCAATAATCCAGTTATTAATTTTAATGAAAACAAATAATTTCCACCAGTAGGATCAACGGGTTTTAAAGTGTTGGCTTGGATATAATTTCCACCACCATTAGTCCATATTCACTGATGCATGGATTCATTTTGTCGTTCATTAATATGTTGGAGGATCCAAAGCTGTGTCCAAGTTCCGTACTGGATCCATACAACTTTATATGGATACCATGCTCACCCTTTCACTCAACTTGAGGCCTAAACATTTAATTACAACTTTATTAGAACTATTTTGAATGGACACGGAATTGTTGTTGTTTATCATACATATATATCTGTGAGAAAACTGCTTTACTTGATTCTTTGGGAAACAATGATCCCATTTGGTGATAAATTACACCTTGTATGCCACATACAAAAGTCCCCCTACCATTATCCATATCAGCTCCTACGGATGCAAATGCAAATGCATATTTGCACATGAATCAAAATTTGGATTTGATATAAAAGTACATGAGATATTGGGGGTATCATCATTCAGAACTTGTTGGTATAATGGTATTTGAAAAATAATGTGATCAATATTTTATATTGGTAGATATATATTATTCTCCACTTAAATGAATATTTTATATTATATATTTATTAGTTATATTATATTATATATATGTACATATATATATACATTGGAAGTTACATGTTTTTCATATCTTTTATTTTTTATTTTAATTCCTCAAAGTGATTATTCATTATGTATCATTATATGCGAAGAGTTACAAATCTGATTTTTTTTCTTTCTTGGTATGACTATATATATATACAAATGTTTTTTTACAGAGAGAAGACGCTATTGAAAAATATATAAACTTTCTTTCTTTTCATTTTAAGCACAAGTTTATATAAGCTCCAAACTATCATCCAAGAATGTATTTGTATGAGAGTGTTGAGTAAACCCTTAGGAACAGATCGGTGATACGATTTAGCACCTCGGTCGCGCTGCATATCGTTTTCAAGCCAATGGATTTTCTTGTCACGTTCAACAATTTCTTATTTATTATTTTTGTTGATTTCAATATTTTGTAGCCTTCAAATTCTCCTTTTATTCCTACAGAACTATGGGAGGGGCGGGGAACTAGTGAGTCGAAGAGTGCGAATATTAGATCTCCGGAAAGTATAAAAATTTAATTCAAACCCGGATGTCTTTAAAAGAAAAATTTTCCGAAAAGATGTCTTTAAAAATTTACGCCGTCTCAATGAAAATTAAAATAATTTTAACCCCGGATCCTTTACAATCTTGGTTCTGCCACTCAGGGCAACATCAACTCGTTCATCTTCTTACTTCATCTTGGTTTGCTACTGACCGGTCACCATTGCATTAGAACCTTTTCCTTTCAAGGACGGAAGAAAAGGAAGGATCACTATTATCTAGTTCATCTTCCTAATTGTTCATCTGCTTTAATCGCAATCTTGTTTCCTCTACCAGCCTTGCCTTAAGTACTTCCGGAAAAAAACTGATTGAGCATAAACTAAAATTTAATTGATATGCATGGATTGTCCAAAAAAATTCATTGTATCTCTGAAAGAATATAGTTTGATGTGAAGTGGACATTAGAAAAGGCAAAAGATCTCAAAAGCATGAATGAATATCAAGTTCCTTGTCTGTTTCAGCTTTTATCAACACGTATGATCTATATGAACAATATATATTAGCCTTCAAACTTTATTGATCCTAATTACAATTTTACTCGCAATGCATCTGCCCCAGGAACTTCAATATTGCACCTGATGCTAACATGCATAAACAGTTTTCTGTTAGAAAAAATTGCTATATTTAGCCAGTAAAAAATTTTGTAAGAACAAAATTTAACCCCTAAAGTTGCGTTTTATCGGGTGTTAACGGCTAACCATCTTATATATAGAGAAATGACACAATTTTATTTTTTGTGTGTGAGTGGAGGGAGAGAAGGAACATATATTTTCTTTGTAAAATATCCCTCTCTGTCTCTCCCTCCCTCACATACGCATATGGCGTTTAAAAATCCAGCATTGAGACCTCGTCGGCATAAAAAACCAACATTATCAATCTCATCATGCTTCTCTTTTCATCATTTCCAGGATTTTGAATCTCTACATTCCTCCCCTGGTTCATTATCCTTTGATTATCAAGTCTCACCGCGCCGTTCCAAGATGATGAAGGTGAAGCCAAGGCTTCATCGTCACCGACGCCATACCTCTGATTTGAGCTACGATACTGTCAGCTACGCACAAAATTTTGAGGATGAGAACAGTGTTGGAGAAGACATGGAGGAGGACCGAAGTTTCATCTCTAGGCTTCCGGATTCTCCGTCACAAGAGAGGCAAGATGAGGTTGATGTGCCCATGGAGAATGTGGTGCACTCACCGGTTGGAGTCACGCAGCAAAATCCGAAAGTTTTGGTTTAAGCTTTTTGCATGCATATTGTATAATTTTTGTAGCTTGAGTCCAATCTTTCACACTGTGTTTGCTATATATATTGACAATATTGATATCAAATCGAAAACGAATTTTAAGATTGGTTAATGCTGGTACGTGGTTTATAATGTAGTATTGGAGAACGGAGAACTGACATGTGCAAGATTTACAACTATGGCTTAATAAACTACTTCAGGGGACACAATGCATATTAAGAACAGTAAAACAAAAAAATTTATTAAAGAAGTGGATAAAAGATTAAAACCAACACAAGATCGACAAACTGGATTTACATTTAATGGCACAATGTAATATCTTAGCTGAGCACAAGGATCTGCGCAAGTTGGAGGAATTCTACTAGCATATTTGTGCCCAGACAAATGATATTCGAGTATGACATAAATATATACTAGATCAATATTGTAAGACAAGTTAACTTGCGAAATGAAAGAGTTTAATAAATTTTTGTGTGAAATGCGTTTTCGGGATTTGAATTGTTTTAATAATTAACTGTTGTTAGATAAGCACACGAGATTGTGTAATGAAAATCAGTTAAGCTGAGCTGATTTAAATTACTGGTTCTTAATGAAAATTTTGTTGCTAGGCAGAGTTTTAAAGACATGTTTTTCCAAAAATTTAGAACTCATTGATGCGCGATCATGAGATTACAATCCATGATTACAGAACATAAGGGTGCAAAATCCTTTTGTCAGAAGATCTTTAGGAAAATGAGTAAAGTTTTGGAGATTCCTCTTTCGCAGTTGTGGTATTTTTATGGATGTCTGACCTTTTTCTACGGAATTTTCATATGGCATACTCTTTAAATTCAAAGGTAATATATGTCATACAACCCTCGATCAGATCCTATTTATATTATATATATGCGAATAAAATCACATATTTTATTCAATCATATCGAATCAACTCGTATTACTAAACATGTTTACTGATTTTTTAAATTATAAATCATAATGCATGTACAGAAAATTTTAAAAATTTTGGACCGCTTAAATCTGGGGTATAAACGCAAGTCTTTTTCACATACAGTTCTTAGACATCTTTGCCTAAACTATGTAGCTTTGACATAGCTTATTATTAGTTTCTGTCACCCGGTAAAATGATATGTAAACAACCAAATACATTTTACATGTATCTTTTAATTTCTGGAAAGAAAAAGCTTTCGTTTCCTCCTAATTAGAGGATCACTCTTGAAGAATTCTTTTCCCCATATACCTGAATACGAACACTAATAAAAAAATGAATAACTAATTGAGTTCTCATATTTGCAAAAGTGAAGCATGACTAATGACAACAGTATATACATGGTTAGGAAAATTATTCGGTATATTTATCTTCCAAGCATCATGATAGTAGCTTGAGGGTTCATCCCTGGTGAATCAAAATCAAATGTTGATCCATCGATAACACGTAATGCATCAACACCGAGAACTTTATAATCGTGATCAACATCATTATTAACTTGGCATCCGCCATGATAGTGCCATATCGTCATAACCGTGTCTATACAAAATTGTTCTAATGAAGTTGTAATTAAATGTTTAGGCCTCAAGTTGAGTGGAAGGGCATATAAAGTTGTGTGGATCCAGTACGGAACTTGGTCACAGCTTTGGATTCTATTACTCAGATCACTGTTTTCATTCCCTGTACACACTTCCGCAAGTCTTGTGGATCTTTGAAGTGGTTAAAAGTGACTTGAGGGTTGTCATTGGCATCTAATGTTTTCAACTCCAGATGACCTGAAGAAGCTGGACCCATTAACTTCTCGAGTATGATTCATGTTTGAACACTTGATGTCAGGTATGAATCAACTGCTACTTTCATTTCAGGACTTATTTGTTGTTGTCGTGTCACGTTATCGACAACTTGTTTACTCTATAACCAGAGGCGTAATCAGAAAAATTAATTAGTAAATCACACTAGACAATCAAACCGTTAAACATGTTAAAAATTAGCAATAAAATATTAAATTTAAGCAGACCTGATAATTTAAGAGTTCTGGAGGCAAATTATTTGACCAGCCCAACTCAACGATCCTACTTACTGCTTCGACGTAGCTACCAAATGCAATAATACCTACAGTTTGAACTAGTGAGATTTCAAGATGCTCTTCTGAAGGAACAATAAGAGCATTCATTAGATTATCAACCATTCCTTACCCCGCCATGGGCTGATCCAAAATGACGTCGATCCCATTGCCTGTGAGATGATCAACAGGTCCGATACTACTCAACATTAATAACTGGGGGCTCCCAATAGCACCCGCAGACACTATGATCTCGATGTTGGAACCTTCATTTATATATGCCCGGTGATTGATGCCATTTGAATCTTCAAATACTACTTCATTACATTTTGGTTTTGCTGCGTTTAAATAAACTTGTAATGCATATAAACATCATTGCAAATTTATGACAACTTAGAGCATCTCCAATTCATTATACATGTGAAAGTATAGAAAATTATTTAAGCAGACCTTTTACGATACTCTTTGAATGTAATGTAATTAGTACTCTATATTCTATTTAAAAGTATTGCAAATTGAACTTTGACATGATATGTAAATAGCATTTTATAACTTTTATTAGTCTAATGTGGATTGTGGGTAGCAGGATAAGAATAGAAAAAGAAAAATTATGACTATAGTTTTGTTTAGTTAGAATACGTTGTTTTAGTATGACCCAAAACTGATCAATAGGTACTTAAATTCACGAATGATTTCAACTACAGAAGGCAGCTCCTACTTTTGGACCCTTACACCTATAATCCTCTGGTTAATATAATTATGCGATGAATAAATTATAAAATGGTGGCCAAACTTGATATTGCATAATATTATAGTATCGGAAATTTTAAATTTAATTATAATATATATGATAGTCATACATTATTTTTATTCTTCACAATGGTGGCTAAAAAACACTTTTCTAAGAAAAAACTATTATTATTTCTAAGAAAAATGGTTCTTAGCCACTTTTTTTGAAAAATAAAAGTAATATCTCTCCACCATATTACAAATTTGAAATTTTGATAATTAAAATGTTATATGAAATTAAATTTGTCATAACTATAAAATTTACTCCACGATTAATATATAATATATCTAAAATGTGGGTGCATGTTTCGGCATAAGTTAGCTAGCCGTTCCTCCTAGATTTCGCTATATTGTACAGTTATTCATACAAAAGCATTAAATCTTACCTCCTGAAATGAACAAAATTCGTTATACAGTTGCATGTAGATGGACAGAAATATTAGAAGGATGAGCATACTCTAACAAATCAGCCGCAGTGTGGTTTATGTCCATCTTTATCAAATGTAGAGCCGCTAATTTTTGTCCCTATACGATGATCATAAGTAAAACCATTATTCGGCAAAACTCCAGCTTCAAGCAGCCCATCCCTAACTGCAGATTGCCACTGTTTTAGTTCCGGCTCAAACACCGCTTTATTTTCAATCCATTCATATGATTCTTTTACTAGTTTGGGATCCCAACCAGCTCTAGTCACAAAAACAGAACTTGCTCGGGAGTAAAATCCACCGTTCAAGGCTGTGCCACCGTAAAATCCACGGGCACGGTGATTGATCACACCGTCAGTTGAAATGAATAGCTATGATGGAGATGAAGATGATATGTCAGCAAGTGTTCTTGCAAAATCACGTATGTTGGCTATGGTAGGGTGACTATAAGGTGAACCGCCTCTTTCGAGTAATAAAACTTTTGAGCCTTGTGTAAGAGTTGGTGCTAATGCACAACCTGCACTGCCACCTCCAATGATGATGTAGTTATAGTATGCCACTTGCGGAACAGCTGTTGCATCTTTAGCGAATGTCGAATATGGAGCTGAGTAGAGGTGCCCAACCAAACTGCATAAACAGACCCAAACCGCCCCTATTTCTAGCCGACCCAACCCGAAAATATTTAATCCATTGGGTTAATAATAATTAAAACCGATTTGAATGTGTTGGATCAGGGTTTTGATAAATTAAGCCCAACCCAACCCGACATATATAATATAATGCTGCTTGTAGTTTAAACTTTAAACTAAAATAACTCTAGTGCTGATTCATGTATCTATGGTTTGCATGACTTTCACACAGGAGTCGATGACCATCAATCAACTCTAGTAAGTAGTTGTTTACGGTATGTTAATTAAGAGAAATATAATATGATTGTGTTAATAAATTCTTACACAATAATAGGTTTTACATAAGAGGAAATATGTGATAGCTATTATTGTCTTAATAAATTCTTACACAACAATATGTTTTACATAAGAGGAAATAGGTGATAGCAAGTTCTATTGTAAGTTGTAACTTTAAATGCATGCAAGTGTACATGGTGTTTACTGAAGAGAAAAGACAAATAGGTGGTAGTCAAAAAATAGTTATCGACTATTTTTTCTTTCTCCAGAACTCAAAATTTTTATGATGCAGATAGGTAATAATTTAATTTAATTTGTTTGAGAATTATCTTATCTTTTGTTTGGATATTAAATTTGGATGTAAAATATTTGAACCAGTGAATTATAATATTTAACCAGTGGATAAGTAAGGTTGGTAAAAAAAATTATGTTGGGTTAAAATTTTATAAAACCGAATTAAATGGGTTGGTTAATCAATTATTTCTAACCCGCCCAAATCGACACGGGGCACCCTAGAGCTGAGAAAAAAACATTGATGGTTAATACTGTCAGATGTATAGACAAATAATACTCCCTCCGTTCTATAAACAAAAATAGTGTCCGTGAACACATCCATACTTAGCTCTCGTTTTTTTTCCCCTTGAGATATAGTGTGACACTGTATAAAAAAGATTTTATTGTGCATTTGGGGTATAAATACCTTTCTCAGAGTAACAAACAGAGGGTAGAAAGAAGATAATTCTGAAAATAGTTGCATCATTAAAGAACCTAAAAACCATGATTCAGGTAAGAAGAAAGCTGTTGTACCACGAAGTGAATGTATAGCCACTCTATACGTGAAACTAATATGAATATATATAGGCGAGTGTGTATATACATTCCACCAATGCAGATATATAAAATTTAGGGGGGGAAATGCAGATATATAAACAAATATATGTGATCGAATTAAGAATTAAAACCGTAAATGGTCGGACCCACCCTAAATAATTCGATATCTATTTCTAGTATTTAAAATGTGTTACGTGAAAAATACAGTCTAAGCATGCGCAATATATTATTTGATATATAAATTATTATAATATTTAAATGATATAATATTTTTTTAGTTTGTTTCATATATTTAATTTAAATATTAATTAATCATACCAATTATATATTCAATCATGATATTATTAATATATATTATTTATAATAAGTGTGAAACGTTAACTTATAATAGGTGGACAATAGATTTCTTATTTGAATCATTTTATTTCATTAGTTTTGAGTTATTTTATTTATATAAAATGATTAATTTATTATTTACTTATTAATTTTAAAACAATTGTTAGAAAAGTGAATCAAACACTTAATATTTTTGACATAAGAACACTTTCATATCATTAAAATCAACCATAAATTTTATTATCAAATTATAAACATAATATTCACAAAATTGTATTTTTTAATTATAAAATAAAAATATAAGCATGCATACAATTTGTTATAAATTTATATATAAACAAATTTGATATTATTTTTTAAAAAATTCAAATTTATTAATAATACATTATAACTTTACAAAATTAAAACCATTAATAAAATATTATAATCTCAAGATCTTTAAAATTATAAATGTATTGAAATAAATCGTAAATGAAATAACATATATAAAGTAAAGAATAAAGTTCTTTAAATTATCGGAAAATTTCTTGAGATGAAAGTGATTTTTAGTATAATATAGTAATGTCATTTTTGTAATTGCATATAATTTTCTATAATTACAATAACAACACATTTATATAAGAAATTTTTTTAATCTCAAGAAAATTATGTGAACTAACTTGATATCTCTATAAAATATTATGAAAAACTAAATTTTAGATTATAAGCAGCATGTATAATGAATATTATTGATCAATATTTAATACGATTGCAAATGCAAGATATTATAAAAATATAAATTAACATATATGAAATAATTTTGGATAAATCTATCACAACAACAAATCATATTATCGATTAGTTGAAATTTGAACCATTTAAGATAATTAAAATTTTAAAAGTAAATTTATATTGTATGAAAATAAAGAAATTAGAGTTGACCTAAAAATTATTCAAATTTAAAATAATGCATAATATATAATTAAGTTATATATATATTATTAAAAATATATATTAATTATTAAAACATTAATTATGTAAAAATTTGAGTTTGATCTCTAATCGACTAATCATTTGGATTCTGAATTAATTAAAATACAACTAAAAAAAATGAAAATTTAATTTTTTTTTAGAGTTTAACATTAATACATTTTTTAAAATTTTGTCTTTTAAGAATTTTTTTGGCAATGTTATAATAATCTTATTGATTTATATTACTTTTATATACTTATTAAAGTCATATATATATTTAAAAAAATTTAAAAATATAACTTATCTCCATTAATAAAAAAATGAAATTTATCATTTTAATTCTGACTGAGACTTAGGTTCTACTAGTGTGTTGTAAGAAGAAGTGCTGGAAAAATCACATGATTGTTTAGTAAATTATATAAAAAATTAATGTGAAAATAGTAGTTATTTCTTGTAAAAGTTGAAAAATAACTTTTTTTAAAAAAAGCATGAAAACTTGCTTTCTCTAAAAGGAGTTTGCGCACTTTTCAGAAATAAGTCATCCCAAATACAACCTTATTCTTTTTAAAATAAATATTCATTTATAAAATTACAAACCTAACTACTTATTATAGAAAAGAAAAAAAAAGATATTTAATATTATTTAATCTTATTTCATATAATTTAAAATGAATTATATAGTTTCAAATACAATCTTAGAGAAATAAATTTTATTTATATTTGTTAATCACATAACAGTATCAATATGTATTTGTAGATTCTTGAGTTCTTAGTATTTGTTCTTAGACTCAATATTTAGAGAAATATTTTTATGAACAATAACAACTTGAAATGTAAATTGAACAAGATATTAAAAAATTAGTGATGAGTTGGTTTTCCATCCGTGTATATATTGCACAAATAATCTAGGTTTGTGCTAACTGCTTTTTATAAAGTTAGAAAAAAAACCAAATTTTCTTATAAATTGCTCTGACACTTGAATAGTTGATTTTAAATGATATTCTAACATGGTTATTTTCTAACAATCCTACCACTCTTGTTTATATATTCCAAGAGTGTATACAATCTCAATAATAGAGTACAAATAAAAACTCTATTCTAAAAATGTTACTAATCTATCTTTTCATTCTTACTTTTTCCATTTTATGAAATGGCTCGAGTCTTGGAAAGACAGTTTCAATTTGAATCTTCACAGTCAATGTAGACTGTCTTCCATAGCTGTGCTTTAGTCTAAAAATTCCTGACATTTTTTCTCTTTGTGCAGTTTTTGTCAATTGATAATTTGTTGTTAAGCATATCAATTGATTTTTCCTTGCATGCATCAACTGATTTCCCCCCCGATTGATCTTGATATCCATGGGTTTTCGTATTAGTTGATGATCTTCAATGTTTGACTTGACTTGTTATCAATCGATCCTCCATCCATTGATACTTCCATATCAATTGATCACCCTTCACTTGTATAATTTTTCTATCTTCAAATAATTATAATTTGACAGTCTAAGTTATACATCAGTTAATAACCCATATCAATCGACTCTAGTATCAGTTGATGAAAATATTATCAATTAACTTAAGACATATCAATTGAAAATGACTAAGTACAGCTATGCTACCATCCATATTATTAGTTGATTCAAATAAACATTTTAACTTATAAATGGTTTCCTGATATATTTATAAATATCATATCAATTGATTAGTTATAATAAATAAAATTTATATGATTCTAAGGTTAAAGTTATCATCAAATCTACACTGATTCCTAACCATATTTAAGAGTGTATTGTATAAATAAATATGTGTATATATATGTTTCAAATTACTCCGGCCAAAGTTTAAGGCTTTTTAAAATCAAGTCAAAGAAAACAATTTTTTTAAAATACTTTAACGTGAAATAGGTAAAAAATTTACTTTAAAACTTTTTAAAAAATATTATATTTTTATAATATATTTTTTTGAAAGAGTTTTTATAATATATTTTTAAAAACATTAAACACTCCCATTTTAAAAAAAACATTAAACACTGTTAATTTTTCTTAACTAAAACATTTCCTCGCAGCAGTAATTTTTTTTTTTAAATTTTTCTTTTCATTTTTTTAGAAGGCCTCTTTTGTTATTGTTTTCGGCTTATTATTGGCCTGTTTGGTCTGCCTTAAAATAAATCTTTTTGAACTTATTTTCGGATAAAAATTTCATATTTTGATAAATGTTAGATTTTATAAATTACAAAAAAAAATTAACTTTTTTCATAAAAAAGTTAGAAATCTCTGACTTTATCTTGAAATAAATTAACTCCTTCCGTAAAAAAATTCCCCTGACACCTCCTGTATCTGTTCTCTCATCTTTCTAGCAGCTGCTTTGCTTACTAGACACAGTAATGGCGGAAGAAGCAGTATTAGGGTTTCTTCATCAACACGATGAGATTGCTGATTCCGGTCAGTTCGCTACTCAATCCGGCATCTCTCACGACGAAATCGTCAACGTCATTAAAAGTCTCAAGGCTTTCGACTTCGTCGATGCTCAGGTCTCTCTCTCTCTCTCCAAACACAGACGCATGTGTATATTATGTTTCTGTGAAATTGATTTGACTGTTGTACGGATTTCTAGTATTAGGCCTTTTTATATATGTAGATGTGTTTTGAAAGTCAATTGACGGAGTGTATTTGTATTTTTTGATTCGATGGTTACGATAGTATGTTTCGATGCTAGGCTAATTAGTTGAAATGTGTGCTTTTCGATAGATTGATGGGATGAAAGTTAGCTTGAGGTTTTTTAGTTTCAGCAATGTGCTTCAGTTTCGTTGCGAGGATTGCTATTTTTTAGTGGTTTGATTGACTATTTGGAGATGTGGATATCGATGATGATAATGTGCTTTTATAATATCGAGTTTTGATTTTCTATTTTTATATTATATATATGTTGCAGTAAAGTAAATTATATGTCGAGTCCCCAAGACTTTTTGAATGTGACTCTGATATTATCTTTCAGGTGTGCTATGTTGTATACCGTTTTAGGCTGGTATTAAGGAGAATATCACTGTAATGTAGGAGGAGGTTGAATATATTTCAATTAGATACTTGTGCGAGTAATTTTATTGGTTCTTGTGTAGAGGAGTGGATTATAATGCTCATTTTTGTGGTCTTTTTCATTTCTCTGTGGTTCTATGATGAGATTTTTTTTCATATGTACTAAATAGATAGACCCTCCATGACTTGTGTTACCACTTGCGTAGGTTTACAAATATCGATTTTCATGATGGTAAATGTCATGTGTAATCCGAATTCAAATGGTTGGACATTTGGCCAAAACTGTGAGTAATAATCTTAAGGTTGCTAAACTTACATAATTCAACAAATTGCAGGACATTAAACGAGATAGTTTGATACTCACTGATGAGGGAAGGGCATATGCTGCCGCAGGATCTCCGGAAGTTCAATTGGTCAATGCTATCCCACCAGAGGGTATCACACTAAAAGAGTTGGAGGTATTGAATTAATTATATAGTTTGGAAGATGCTCTCCCCCCATATATAATTTTTTGAAGCAAGCCTCATGTGATTAAACTTCAGATAAGATAATGTAGAACAATTCGAGTTAGCTTGATTTTTAAAATCAAAAAATATTTCACTTAGTTGATCTCATATGAAGAGTGTGTGTGTGTGTATATATATATATATAGTCGATGTCACCTGTCATAAGCATTTTTTTAAATTTGTTATGCACAAAACAACTCAACAAGCATCTGAAACTTCTTAAAAAAGATAAATGTACTTACAATCTTATTAAAGGAAATTAGAGTGGTAAAAGTTAGTGTTTCATGGAGTGAGCTTTTGTCTCCAATCATTTAGATGCCGGGTATAATTAATCATGCACAAACATTGCTTCTACTGATTATATGTTGGCGAAACTACTTAGTCTCACTGTACATATACTTTCTTTCTGCACGTGCTAAATTTTCTCTCATTTATAAAATATAGAAAACTGCTCTATGTACAAAATTAATGCTTTTCTATAATATTGTTTCTTGTGTACTTATATTATCTAATCCATCAATAATTTTGATTTGTTAACTGATGATGGTGTTCGCATTATTTCTTTCTTGATGCAGAAAAAGGTGGGCTCTAATATTTTCAGTATAGGGCGCTCATATGCCATGAAAAATAAATGGGTGCAGATGGATAAATCAAAAGTGACTAGGAAGGTAAGTTGGTAGAGGATCTAATAGATCAATATGATGACATAGTGAATTCTTACTAGTTTCTTCTTAGCAGATAGATATCAGTTTTACATGCTAAATGGTGAAGTTAAGAGCATTGCAAACATTAAATACGCAACCCTTGTTTTTCTTATAGTTGGTGTTAGTAATTTAAAATATTGGGTCGACTGTTTCTGTGAGCACCTTTTTGCAGTAATTTATAATTTCTGCTGCTGTTTTTTTTTTTTAGATTGCAGTAAGATTATCCACCCTGTCTTCTGTACTAGTTCTTCTCTAATCTATTGAGTTTTTACCTTAATAGAACATAATATTCACTGCAGAAGTCTTGCAAGTTGCAACCCTTCACGTGAATGATACAATCATAAAATGTGCTTTCTCGGGGTATTTGTATGAAGTGTATTGCCCATTGTCAATACATACTGCTAACTCATGCATTATTTACTGTTTAATTTGTCAAAAACTGTAATTGATGGGCGAAACGAAAAAGAGTGTTCTGTCTTCTCTACTAAATTACCATAGTATTTGTAAAAAGCAATTCAAAATATATGTTTTGATCATTCTAACATACTCTCTAGTGAAATATTCAAGAGTTTGACATAATTTTGAATTTCTTAATTTCTGAATAAATCAATTTCTTTGAGATACATTTCACATATGTGGCTTGATACCTGATATTGAATTGAAAAGCAGTTGTTTACATGATATATATGTAAAATGTTTTTAGTTTAGTTCTTATTCTTGTCAAACTATGTAGGTTGACAGTGTTGATGATGAAGTTAAAGAAATGCTAATGCGGATACAAGAGGGAAAGGTGCGTGAATACATACTATCGAACAATTAATTGTTTCTGATCCCGTTCATTTGAAAACATTTAAAATTAGCGGCAACACTAACCATGCAAGTGTAGCACCTGTTATAATTGGGACTGCCTCACTTTATGCTATTACATGTGTTACACTTTATGATTCCAAAACAGAACTATTGTATGGGGAATCAAAGTATTACTCGTCGAGTAACAATGAAATTAGTAGTTCACTATTATTCGTGTTCACTCACATACTTGGGACGCAATGGCATTCTTGATAACCCAGTATGATAATGATATTTTTTTTGTTTAGAATGACAAGACCTAAAAAAATTAATAAACAGTAGATTAGTAAACTCTCTAAAATAATAATTTTCTTGGGTTGCTAATGTAAAAATTACGTGTGGTAACTTAATTAGGAAGATCTACATACAAATATATGGTCCCTTTAATATTATCAATTAATATTCAAATTATACATATATTTAAAATAATTTAGCAAAATATGATACTGTATCCCAACTTTTTTTTTTTGGGCTAACCATTGAACCCATCTATTTTACTAAAATTGTATGCAATGGATTTTTCATAATAAATATATTATCTTAGGAAGATAATAATAAATATAATAATTTATTGATTAATTAATACCTGTCTTTAAAATAATCTTGTGGTTTTGACAATATTAATAGATAGAGGTTGTACTGTCTAGGAATTTTGCGATTTTTAATGCAAATGCTGTAGTTGATTAAAACAAATTAGAATTGTGCGGGGAGACTCTTTAAACTCATTTTAGTAGTGGAGAGATTTGGTTATTATTTATTAATCATTCGCGATCCTTTCTGTTTTTGTGTTTTATATATGGACAATGAGATTCTGCTTGTCAGGCTGGCATATGTTTTTCTCTCCAAGCATATGTGTTTCTCCCGAAGCAGCTTAGAATTTGTTTGTCTCTCCAAGCATATGTTTTTCTCTCCAAGCAGGATAGAAACGTTCCCATTTTTTAAAACCATTCAGTAAAATGCTTGAAATACTTTCTCTAACATGCATATGCATTTGTCATTTCGTTTCTGGTCGTTTACTTTTCACTTTATCTCCCCTCAATAAAGAATAATACGGCAAACTATAATTTCATGGAAGTTTTTCTTCTTCTCTTTTTGCCCTTTAATTTCTTGAAATTTACAACAGAATCGAACTTTAATGGATAAATTGTGAGTTAATTTTTAGTACATGCTATTTCTCTATTTCATTATAGGTATATAATAATATGTTTGTTCTTTGTTTATGTTCTCTCACTCTTTATATATTGTGATATACAATAGATTGTAGTCAAGTGAAGGATTTGAAGTTCATTGGAAAAATTACTAAGATTAATGATAGAATTATTTTTTTAATAAAAAATCTATAAAGCATATTACTTATCGGTAAAAGAAAGAAAAGAACAGTAAAGTATTCTTAGTTGTTAGTTGTTACTGGGTTCAAGTAAAAGATTGATTCTATTTAAAAACGAAGGCATTTGAATAATTTATTTATACTAAGACCTAAAAAAAGAATAAATTTTCTAACCGTCACTTGATAAAATTAATATCCTTGAAGAGAAAATTTTAACAAAAAATGAAGTAACTAGATGCAGTTTACATTTGGATTAATGGCCAAGGCAATAAATGGCATTTCTGTCTAACTCAGCAACCTAGTACCTATATTCTTCATAGTATGCAATAATTGTTTAATCAAACATGTTTCTTCTTAGAACGCTATATTCTACTTTAACAATGCATATCAATTTATTCCAGGTCATGAACACCGAGGATGCTGCTGTCAATAATCTCAAAAAAAGAAAACTGATTGCTTCACAGTAAGTATCCTTTTTGTGTTTTTAAAAAAAGAAAAATATTACAATAGATTCCATCTCGAATTATCATATTGTATCTCCTTGCTCCGAAACTTCATTTCAGTGACATTGATCTTTAAATCTTGTGGTACCTATGTTTTCTTTTGGTTGTGTGTTATGAGATTATTTGTGGAGTTTATTGTATCATCTCATGAAACTTACCTCGGAGTATATGCTAATTTTCTTTAATTGCTGATGTTTCTCTTTATGCTTTACAGGATATGGAAAGGTTACTCAGTGAAGAAAGGTACCAAATATGCTCGTGAAAGGAGAAAGCCAGCTACTGATTTAACTCGAGATAATCTTCAAAGGTATATTACATAAAACATGCATGTTTTAATACGAGAAACAAACCCGTGGATAAGCATAACATGAATAAGTTTTATTTAATATTGGTGATTGAATATCCTTAAGGATTTTCTATTGTCTAGACTACTAAAAGCAACGTTGCAACCTGTAGCTGTAGGTATACGGCACAATATTCTTTAAAAACTATCTATTATAAATTTAAAGTTTTCTAGAAAAAAAAATTGAGTAGTCTCCAAAGCTTTTAACATTATTATCGTTATCATTTTAATATATGTATTTTGTTGCGTGTAAACTATCCGTAAATAGCTAGGGACACCAGTTCCTTTTTCATATTCCATATTTTTGTTCTCTCCCTTTCTCTCTCTCTCTCTCTCTCTATATGTATATATATATAATTAAATTGAAGGAAAATGAAATACTTGCCGTTTAGGTGAATGTATTCCACATCCACGCTATTACGTACTAGAAACTAAACTCTAGACATCTTCTTATAGCCACAAATTGAAAACTTGGTTGATCCTTTACGTAGTAGTTGAAATCGTGCTTATACTCTTGCGTTAGCTCGAAGCCCGCTCAATAAAGCTTTGACTTTGCCTTTGTTTTTATAAAGCCCAACTACTTTTAGAACCGCCGCTTAAATGCTAATGAGCAAGAGAGTGTTTTTAGCTTTCTTGTGCTTTTGAGAAGGGGGTTGATCTTGACCAGATCCGAGTTGCTTTTTGATTGTGACTGTTGATTCCACTAGTAAAATTAGAACATTTCAATTAAGAGGCAGATTATTATAATTTTGTGGACTGAACACAATGTAATGTCATTGACATTGATGTTTCTTTTATTAGTATTTAGTCATTGCATATTCATGTGTGTCAGTGTGTGTTTTTTGATTTTTATATATAATGTGATTCTCTATACAGAAGCGCAGGTTTCACTCTGAGTTAAGGGTGTGATTCGCTTTTAGTAACTAGGATCCCCTATCTCTTCTTCTTCATGCACTTGCTTGCAAGTCTTCACTCTTTTTGCGGATGCACGCTTAGTTCCTGAAGCTACCTTCCAAGGAAGAAAGCCACCTTAGATGGTGTCTCGCCTTGCGAAAATTCCTGCAAGCTGATCATTTTATTCACGATAGATAAAGTTACCTTGCTTATTAAGCAAACACAGAATTTTTATAGGTGGCAACTCCTTCGGAGTTTTGCTCATTATCAATCTATATTTTTATCACGCGAATACTATCCATGTGCTGTTGTAAATATACCTTTCGTTGCATTTTCTCGAAATCATATCATGGAAATTTCATTCAGATAATGAAGCTCCTGTTCTTTTCGGGTTTTTTTTATTTATAGCTGAATGATAATGAACAATATTCTCTGGTTATTTATGTATAAGTACTAAGTAGACAAATTTTACTGAATGGATTAATCAGTTGAAAACCTGATAATTGTTCCTAATTCTTTTGCTTCTTAGGGATGACTGGAAGAATCTGGAGTTTAAAGAGTATAATTTTAAAGCTAAGGGTTTTCCCGTAGAGGGTGGTCATCTCCATCCACTGCTAAAGGCAAGAATCATAAATCTTCTTTATGTTCTCTTTTTAATTTTTTTAAGTTTCCTGTTTTAATGTCATAATAATAATAATTTTAAACTACACACCTGATATAAAAAATCAGATACGAGTTGTATGATGCATCAACATGTTGCATGTCACTAGTGTACTTGTTGATGCATTTTATGATGGATATTGCTTACTATCATGCTGTTGAATCTGCAACCGGTGTTATTTAAAATAATTTTTTTCTCATAGGTACGAAGACAAATGCAGATGATATTTCTCCAAATGGGGTATGTTCTGTTCCTTGTTATGTATACGATTGTCGAAGATTTTGAAGATTTAGTTATGTAGAAGTAATTCATCCTAAATCCAGGATAGATGTTTTTGTAACCTGTTTACACCTCTGCAGGTTTGAAGAAATGCCAACAAACAATTATGTTGAAAGCAGGTAGTTCTCCTTGCTTTTAATGCCGTTTGGAAAATGATGAAAATACTAGGGAGCTTTGTTTTTGTTTGCTACTGAAGGAAAAGCCCTAGATCTGCTAGGCAACGGACTCTTTCACATGTCATAACTGAATGAAATTAACTCTCAGTGTTTGTTTGCTTCTTTATCATATAATTCTTAAAGATATAGAAGGATAGCCATTGAGATGTAGTTTCAGCATGTTGACTGGTTGAATCATAAACATATACACAGTTTATTAACATTTTCACAAAGCTTATGTGGTGATGCTTTATTAATGAATATAGTCTTGTTCTTCTGTCAGAATCTCTTAATTTTCTCAACAATACCTGTTTCCAGCTATAGTAGCATATGGTCACTAGAGTATTCGCTTACGATTAGTTCTCTTCAAATATTGCAACACAATCAGATGTGCCCAGGACAAAAGCCTATAAAACTGCCATTTTACACCTCTCGAGTACGTTTTAAGTAGTGAAAATACAATGTTCTCCTGTCAGTTGTTAAATTATGGAGTTTTAAATCATATTAATATATTCATAATTTCTTTTTACCAGTGCCTAATTTGATATCCAACCGGAATAATGAAATAAGGGTACTGTAATTTTATTATAGAATAATTTCTTTCCAATTTACATGAATGATGGAAAAAATAACAATAAGCCTATAAGGTGCATGATGAATATGTTTGCAGATTTTAAAGGCTATAAATTAACTCTCAAGGAGTCGCTTAATTTTTTCTTCTCTAAATTGCTAATGTAAATTTTTTGTATTTCAAAAGCATATGCTAATACAATTCTGTTTGCCTGCAGCTTCTGGAATTTTGACGCGCTCTTTCAACCACAACAACATCCTGCTCGCGATTCACATGATACATTTTTTTTGAAAGGTCTGTTTCACTTGATTTTTCATCTATTTCCTTGGAGTTTGGTGTCCATCTGATCCTTAGATGTTTACTAAATTCATAGAACCTTCCACCACAAAGATACTCCCGGAGGATTACGTTGCGCGGGTAAAGCAAGTTCATGAATCTGGTGGCTATGGTTCTAGAGGGTAAGCTTATATGTAGGTACATATGATATGAAGTCTTGCGCTGTCTTTTACAGGCATCATTACATTTCTTCTTCTTATTATTATTACTTTTTTTACCCATGATATGATTTGCATGATTGCATCAGACATAATATGTTACCTCTGGTCACAAACAAATCACCCAGAAATGTGAATTTTGAAAATTACATATTTTCTTTTGAGGTACTAAATATTTATCTACTTACTTTCTGCTTATTTACATTTTTATACAAAGACATAGTTCTTTTTGGCGTTTTATGTTGGAATGTAACCTAACAACCTAACCCAGAAATGCCAAAAATAATGTAATATGCATTGTTCCCCAGTTTGAGCCATTACCATGCTGGAAGCTATGTATACCCAAAATTAAATTGCAGAATTGATCAGGATGTACGAACTAAATATACTTAAAGATTTAAAAATAAAATAAAATTTAATATAGTGATGATTGAATTATTTTGGCAAATCCTTACAATGTTTCACTTAATTCATTATAGTTCCAACATATTCACAGTGGTTTGATAAGGTTTTAGGATTATATGGAACTTTTCAAAACGAGTTCACAGTTTCTCACTCTTAAAAGGATAATATTATCAAAAAAAATTTAAGAGTAATATTGATATATACATTTTACATAAAGGAATGGGATGTGTAAATTTTTAAATATTAATATATATATATATATATTAAGTTATAATAAATTTGAAATACAAATTTAAAACAATATTTAATAATAAGAAGACTAGTTATACGTGCAAACTATAGGCTATAACCCAGGCTGTCTAGTAGACAATTAAAATATATTTTTTCTTAAAAAAGGTACCTGTACATTCCACGCTTTTCACAGCTTGGACTATGTAAATTTAGTAGCTGAATTCCTGCCTATGAAATATTATATGAAAGATTTGTGAAATATTACATAATCCCTACACATGTTATTGACCCAAATGCACAGCATATGATGTATAATATATGTTTTATAATTTAATACTCAGTTGGAAGAATAAAGTCAAATTTAATAAATATTATATTATACATGTTAAACATTTTTGCCCTTTATGTTTGTAGTAGCAAATATATCGGCCCTTTCGGGCAACTTTGGGAATAAAATGCCGAAAGGGTTGAAGTGTACATGTTGGCATACGTTAACACGTTAAGGCTATGGAGGTACAGTGGTTTTTTAAGGTTTTATGTGTACAAAAGCTAATACTTGAAGGGCTAAAATGTAAATAAGCCCTCAAAAGATGTGTATGGTTCATGTGGTTATACCAAAACTTAAGTTCATTTGGTATGTAGTTCCATATATTTTATTAAAACAAAAAAGTATGTCTCTTCGAATGTAACATGTTTAACCTGATGAAATAACTTACTTAAGATATGTCAAATCTTGGAATGTGGGATAAACTATAAATTCTGAGAGCTTTTCAACACATTTAAGCTTGAATTAGTAGTGATCACCATAACTGTAGCCCTTGTTTGTAGTTCTGTGTGTTCATGCTTTGAGTGCGCAAGGTCTTTCCTTTCAGGAAGGTTTTTTTTATATGCTGTTCTATAATGACAACACGACGTCTCCTTGTTGAGAGATGGTTGTGAGTGCACAGAAGGGATATTCTAATATATGTGTTGTCTTAATGTCTTCAATTGCTTTTTATAAATATTATAACTCATTATCTCCTGTATTAGATATGGGTATGAATGGAAAAGAGAGGAGGCAAATAAGAACCTTTTGCGAACTCATACAACTGCAGTTTCATCGAGGATGCTGTACTCACTTGCCCAGGTTTGGTTTTTGCTTCTAGTTTCAATAGACAGTAACATATTATTTCAAAGACTTTATCAAATCCACCATAAGTTCATTGTCTCGTTATTTACATATCTTCATAATGTAAAATGCTTCTAGTATATCAAATTGTAATTTTATTTGTGTTGTGTATGAATATTTTGGAGTTCTTTCCTATATATTTTGAGCAATTCAAGTTTAATTCGAATTTAACGTGATTTCAAACTGATTGAGCATATCTTGATCTTCTATATTATACCTGAATTAGTGAGGAAGGAGGCTTGGGTCATGCAACCCTAGTTAAAAACATTACTTCCTATTCCTATTCTGTTTTTTGTATATTGTGATAATTGCTACTGCATTCCCATAATTAATTTCTTTTTGCAAATTATTCCCATAATTAATTACCACGTACTGCTGTGGTTAGAAACCTTTTGCCGGCCAAAGATACTATTCAATCGATCGCGTTTTCCGAAATGAAGCTGTTGATCGTACACATCTTGCAGAGTTCCATCAGATAGAAGGTGTTTTACTCTTCACTTCATATCCTTTTTTAAACTTACTTTACAACAGGCCTCATGATATCAGAGCTACATGTTACAGATAGCCTTTTTTTCAATTTATTCTGTCTGGTAATATTCTCTTTAAAGAATGTCATACTATCTATTATTGATTTACCTGATTATCAAGGTGGGTATTAAATTTTTAAGAAGTTTTTAGTTGCTTAACACAATAAAAAAATCTTTTCATTTGCCATGCCAAAGTTGCACCATGCTATAGTAAAAGTCGAAGAAACTTTAGGTTACAGACTATTGAAAATAGTGATGTTGCAATGTGTTAACTTCTCAATATCTCTGATTCAGAAATCTTTACCCACAACCACTGACATATTCTTTGGAACAATTTTTATTACCAATGTATTGTATGCCGGGGAGGCGGGGAATACTATAAGTTCAATAGATAATGTTTTGCTTTAAAAATTTAATAAGAATGCTAAATTTAAACCTTTCTGCCCATATCTCATTCTCCCATCATAATTTTTTTTACTCATGCCCAATTCTGACACCTTGTCAAACTCACCAAAGGCACCTCATCAATGTTGGTCAAGTGATTCATGTTCTGTATGAAGTGAAATGCAAAACATTATAATAAATATCTAATGTAAAGCACTTGTCTATCAAGCAATTATAAGATTATAGTCGAGTAAACCAAAAATTTGAAGAGATTTTTTAGGATATGTTTACATGTAAAAAGGGTCTAACAAAGGTTTCATTATAGATTAACAAAGGTTTTTTCTTATTGAAGAAACAAAGAAAGTTTTTTGTTGAAGAGACTATACCCCAAACTGATCTTTTTTTAAGATGACCCTAATTAGCATTGATATAGCTATTTTATTTTATACACTGTTAGAACACCTCTTCAATTGAAAAATGTCTTCTGTGAGAACTATTTTTTAGTTGTTTCTTTACTGTGTCTCCCATTTGAACTGGTATAATTATCTGGTATCTTTAGTGATGTAGCTCGTAAGATTCGGTGCATAATATTGTTAAAATATTGCTTGCTTTATTTTATCTTGGAACATGGTATTAAATCGGTCTTATGCTGTATTGTACACAATGTGTAAGAAGATACCAACTGCATAGTCTCCTATGTATACCTGGTCTTTGACTGTTATCAATTTATATCTTATTTCAGGCCTAATATGTGACCATTTATCTGTTCTATTATTATCATAAATATATATCTATTTCAGGCCTAATATGTGATCGGGGCCTCACCCTTGGGGACCTACAAGGTGTTCTGCAAGACTTCTTCTCACGTCTAGGTATAATAATATATTTTCTAATGAATCTAATCTTTAACCTCATGTCCCTTTAGCTTCATCTAATTGCCAACTCATTTTTTCTTTCAAAAAATTAATAATATCGAGACACTACATTTTGTAAAATTGTTATTCTTGAAAGTATCCTCAACAAGTGGTTAGTCAATGTGTTTGTGTTTGCATTCCTTTTCCAGGAATGTCCAAGCTGCGCTTCAAGCCTGCTTACAATCCTTACACTGAACCAAGCATGGAAATTTTTGGGTAATAGATAATACCATACCTCATAAATGAATATTAAATAGGCTGTAAATTTCCTGCATTAAGCAAAGAAGGATATTGTGTTCATGCTAGCTACCACGAAGGATTTAAGAAATGGGTTGAAATTGGAAATTCCGGCATGTTTAGACCTGAAATGCTGCTCCCCATGGGACTCCCAGAAGATGTTCGTGTGATTGCCTGGGGCCTCTCCCTTGAAAGGTAAGCATGTGTATGGGTCATGTTCGACTACAAACTTCTTAAAGTACAACTCTGCAAACTTTCGTTATTCACCATATGAATGCACAAGATTGCGAAATATAGGGATTCACCAAAAAATCTGAATCTAAAATTTGTTTTGTAATATGGTAAACAGTTTTTTCTAAAATTTATATATAATTTGCTAAAGATACATATACTATTTGCCTGATTTGTAGTTTCCAGGCTAAAAGATCGTTTGTATTAGAACATGAGCCTGTTTATATAATTGTTTCAAAGTATTACATTGCTGGGAAGCTAAAAAATATTACTCTGTCTTTCTTCATAAGCTGTAACTTTGGTGATTCCTGTATATATAGTATTATATTCTGTGAACAAATATTTCATTTTAGAAGAAACCTTAGGAATGGGCACGGGTACGAAAATGTTTAGGCGGAGGAAAAATGAGAGGGAACAACCAAGATTAGAGTGGAATATATCTGTAATATGTGTATATCAAATGCCTTCAAAGTGCCTTCTGTTCCTGGCATTTCCTACCCTACAGCTACAGTTTAATTAAGATGCAGTGGTGTCTATCAAATGACTCCTGGCATTTTATACCCAACTATTTAGCAACTTCGAAATGGATGGGGCCCCATAATGATAATAACTTTAGTAGATTTTAAATGGATTCGTAACTTCTGGCATGGGTTGATCTCAGAAATTGTGTAATAGGGGAAGGAGCAAGACGTAAATTCCTGTATCTGGTCAAACAATGCGATAGCTAGACGCCTAGACCTAATGATTTGAAATAATATCATTCTTTGCATATATCTTATATTACAGACGTATAAGTACCCTTATTTTCAACTTGTCTTAAAGTAGTCTCATTTCTTCTGTTTGTAAGTTAATTCCATGTGAGTAAAGGATTAAACCACAGACACTTCTGTTGGATAAAATAACTGGGAAGGAATGAGGCATCATGTTCGTTCCAAGCCAAGTAAAATAGTAATCAGTGGCATATAAGCTGCAAAAGAAATAGGTGTTCATTATTCTTACACAATAATGGACTCAAAGCCAGATCAACCATTTATTTATTTTAGAGCTTGTATTATTGTATTAACAGCCTGCAGCCCTGCACGACTATTTATAGCTTTCTTATATTTATGCTTTGGGGATGCAAATCTCATAAATTAACTTCTGTTTGCTATCTCTTCTTGCAACAGGCCAACTATGATACTCTATGGAATTGATAACATTCGGGATCTCTTTGGGCACAAGGTATGGCTCTCTGACGAGTATTAATTGGACATTCATATTGACAATCATTGTGATTTTGTTTTTTCTTCTTCTTTTGGTTTTTGCTTATATGCAGGTGGATCTCGGTCTTATCAAGAGTAACCCTATATGTCGCATAGGTATTTAGTAGAATTTGCTCAAGAACCCAAAGTTGGCATACTTGTATTTTTTTGACACCCAAGGTTTGAGATTTAGTTTCCTAGACGGAAGATCTTCACATTGAATTATATATTTTGTTTATTGATATGGCAAGGTTTGATCAATGCCATAATCTAAAACTATTCTTTAGCTACGAAATTATGCACAATTTAATAAGTAGATCATATTTGATATCATGTTCAATATATTATTAGCAATATGAGTACGAGTTCTGAAACGTGCATGCACACTACAGTTCTATAATTTGGAAAAGCTGCAGGAAAGTAGAATATATGCAAACAATTCAGGTCAGTCATGCTCAACGTGACAATGAATGCTCTTGTTTTATAACTCTTTAAACACAAAATGGTCTTAAAACTAGTTACGAGATTAACCACCCAGGTGTATGATCCGGCAATAAAACCACCCAGGTGTATGATCCGGCAATAATACTGAGCAAGGCAATTAATCAAACACTTGGGTCAAATTCATTGTCTTGTTAACAGGTAAAATTGGGGCTTGTCTGAATAAGTGGGTTCATTTAAACAAAAAGAAAAAAGAATAAGAATAAGTGGGTTCAAAATAATTAGGTTAAGCCGAGTTTTTTAAAGCTTGACTCAATTTGATATTTTTTTTTACTTTCGAGTTTCGACAAATATTTATGTATTTGTGTATATTCAAAATTATATTTAAAATTATTAGTTAATATTTCTTAACATATTATTAATTATTATTGCCTTATTGGTTACTAGTTTTATATATTTGTTAAATTGTTAGATTGATATTTTTGAAAATTAAGTTAAATTCGATAACTTCGATAAGTTCTTAAACAAATTCGATAAATTTGAAAACTCGACAATTTTCAAAATTCATTAACTGTTTGAATTTTAACTTGTTTATCATATAGAGTTAAATTCAAACATGACATAATTTTTGAGTTTGATAATTTTTTAGGCATGATTCGATTTGATAAGGAAAAAAAATCGACTCGAATTACAATTGTAAGTAAACTTTTGAAATCGCAGTGAAACTTCGAGGTGCTTATCGATCAACAAGGAGGAATTAAGAACAAGGATAGCGTAAAAATTGTAAAAGAACACATATCTGAACTCTTAGTTAGCAAGTACTCCGTAATAATCATTATCTAATGTATATATCCGAGAGATGATAAAAAAACAAAAGATATACGAAAAAACAAAATTCTCGTCTCCAACATATTTCAATCAAACATTGTCCAGAAACTCATTAGTTAGCTGCTACGGAAGCCCTGCTTGTTTTTGTTCCACTTGCAACAACAATTTTTTCATTATTCTTGAGCAATAATTTGGATTCATCTTCGTCTTTGGTTATCAAAGATCGAAACGCATTACTGTAGAAAGCTGACTTCTCTTCCATCTGCTTCTCCATCAACTTGATCAAATTCTCCTTGGCTGTAAGTTGCAACTCCAGTATCTTTTTACTCTTTTCCAACTCCTCATTCTTATTCTCAAGCTCTTCCACTCTCTTCTTCAAACAATCTACAGAATTCTCCATTAATTTTTTCTCTGAATAACAATATGTATGTATGTTGCCTGCTTGTTCTGATGTTTTGCATGAGGCTAATGGTGGCCTTATTTATAGATTTTCTTATTGCAAGGTGGTAAAAACAAATTTCTAACGGGATTAGGAAATAATAAGAAAATAAATTTTACACAAGATCCTATGTCCAAGAGGATTTTGAAATTCCTTTTGTACCCGCCGACCTACTCATATTGCTAAGGCTTGGTATGGACCGGACCAATATGATATATCACTATCTGCGGTCTAAGTAATTTTTATTTGATTTTTTATACGTAATTTGAGGTTAAAAAACAGTGTGTTCAAATTTTTCTTGAGAAAACAATTTTTTTTAAAAATAGATACACATTTCTTATATCGAGATAGGAAATGCGGTCATGGCCAAATTTTCGTTAAATTTTTAATTTTTTTTGAAACGAACATCTTTGAAAACATCATGCGAACTGCACATACAAATAGGATGTATGTATACATGCATATACGTGCATGTAATCACTCTTTATTCCCATTTACTCGCCCACTCAAATCTCCATACTTTGTGGCGTTTCTGATCACCATTCAAAACTAACTCCCGTAACTTGGTAATTCTTTCTGTTACTTTTCTTACTCTACTGAACATGTATCAATATTCTATGTAAAATGTTTCCCTTTATTTAATTTTATGAAACAGTTCTACAACTTTAATCCTTTTAGAGGTGTCAATCTTGTTAAATTATTTTTTGATTTTTTCCTTCATCTGGGTGTTGAAGATCTTTGAGATATCTATCAAAATTTTGGTACTAATGGATTTATTTCATCACTTTATGAAATGGGTAGTGATTTGTTGGCTGGTTGTTCCATTTGTTGATGGCTTCTATCTCCCTGGTAGTTTTCCTCATAATTATAATGTAGGTGATCAGTTAGCTGTCAAAGTGAATTCTTTAACATCTATAGATACAGAGATTCCATATAAGTATTATAGTTTGCCATTTTGTAAGCCTTTAGAAGGTGTTAAGGACAGTGCTGAGAATCTTGGGGAGCTTCTTATGGGAGATCGAATCGAAAGTTCTCCGTATAGATTTCAGATGTACACGAATGCAACCGAGACCTTTTTGTGCAAAACTGGTCCATTGTCAGGGGATCAGTTTAGGATGTTGAAAGAAAGGATTGATGAAATGTATCAGGTTAATATGAATCTTGATAACCTTCCTGCAATTAGGTACATGAAGAAGGATAATTTTATTTTACGATGGACTGGTTATCCTGTTGGGATCAAGATTCAAGACACATATTATATGTTTAATCATTTGAAGTTCAAGATCTTAGTTCATAAGTATGAGCAGACTAAGGTGGCTGGTGTTATTGGGACAGGGGATGGGGCTGAGTTGATTACTACCAATGAAAAAAGTGGCGAAACACGCCCTCGTGGTTATATGGTTGTAGGGTTTGAAGTGATTCCATGCAGCTTTCAGCATGATTTTAAATTGATATATAAACTAAGTATGTATGACAAGTATTCTGCCCCTATAAAGTGTGACCCAAATACAGTATCAATGCCTTTAAGAGAAGGACAACCTGTTGCTTTCACTTATGAAGTCGAATTCGAGGAGAGTGATATTAAGTGGCCTTCAAGATGGGATGCATATTTGAAAATGGAAGGTGCAAAGGTACATTGGTTTTCAATACTCAATTCACTGATGGTGATCACTTTTCTTGCTGGAATAGTTCTTGTGATATTTTTGAGGACCATTCGTAGAGATTTGGCTAGGTACGAGGAGTTAGACAAGGAGGCTCAAGCACAGATGAATGAGGAATTGTCCGGGTGGAAGCTTGTGGTTGGAGATGTTTTCCGTGCTCCAGATAATGCAGAATTTCTCTGTGTAATGGTTGCAGATGGGTTCCGGATTCTGGGAATGGCGGTAGCCACAATCTTCTTTGCTGCTCTTGGTTTTATGTCTCCAGCTTCTCGTGGCGCCCTGGTTACAGGAATGCTCATGTTCTACATGTTTTTAGGCATTATTGCTGGTTATGTTGCTGTTTGGCTGTCGAGGACAATTACATGTGACAGTTGTGGATGGTTCTCTGTTTCGTGGAAAGTAGCTTGCTTCTTTCCAGGGGTTGCTTTTCTTATACTGACCACACTGAATTCGCTTTTGTGGGGAAGTCACAGCACCGGGGCTATACCATTTACTACTTTCTTAATTCTACTTTTACTATGGTTTTGCATTTCAGTGCCCCTTACCCTTTTAGGGGGGCTGCTTGGGACTAGGGCTACTCGTCTTGAATACCCAGTCCGCACGAATCAAATTCCACGTGAAATTCCAGCTCAAAGATTTCCTTCATGGGCTTTGGTTCTAGGAGCCGGGACACTCCCTTTTGGAACACTCTTCATTGAGCTCTTCTTTATCATGTCTAGCATTTGGCTTGGCCGCGTTTATTATGTTTTTGGGTTTCTCTTTGTAGTTGTAATTCTTTTGGTGGTGGTGTGTGCTGAAGTGTCTCTAGTCCTTACTTATATGAATCTTTGTGTGGAAGATTGGAGATGGTGGTGGAAATCATTCTTTGCATCTGGTTCTGTTGCCCTTTACATATTCCTGTACTCCATTAATTATCTGGTTTTTGATCTCAAGAGCCTTAGTGGACCAGTCTCGGCTACTCTCTACATGGGTTATTCACTCTTTATGGTCATTGCAGTTATGCTCGCAACAGGCGCCATTGGATTCTTAACTTCGTTCCTGTTTGTGCATCGCCTCTTTTCTTCAGTAAAGATAGATTAAATACTTTTCATTTGCTTTCACACGTAGTATTATCAGTAAGAAGTGTGGTCCTGATTTACCTTTCATTTTTTGCTAATACATCTAATATATGTGGGTGCTATTTGGGAACCTATGAATTAAATAATGAAAAGTTATGTTTAAATGTTTATGGATGAAGGCTGCTGCACTAGTATTACGATCTTACACTCTTTAAATTTCGCAAAGATTGAAACTCAATTTTTTACAGATATCCAAAGTGAATATGCATAATTTATATTGGACCGAATGAAATGGAATATATGGCTTAGATTACAACATTGTTTAGATATAAATTCGTTCCTTTCCCCCTGTTTCATTTTGCCCGTGTCATACAATTGAACACATTAGTTCCACAACCCAATGCATGCAGTTTTCTGCATACAGACATACAGTATCCCTTCAACTAGTTCCTTGCCAAGGTAAGTTTGATTATTTGAAGTATGTACATGACGAGGATAGCTAGATTAAGTGAAAAAGAAGCAAAAATGAAAAAATAGATAGAAACTTTATGATTGCAAATAAAAAAAACAATTTGAATTGTAACTGCTAACTTCTTGCAATAATCCTGTTCAGATAATATCAGGATATAAATCCTGGAGTAGTTCTACTGCACTGCAGAACTTATCATTGTCTATCCATACGATGGTGGTAATGTAGCCCCATTTATGGTATATTGGTATGAAGTTCATTGAATCTTATTAGTCTTGTTGTACTATTGTATGCGATTAATGAATTTATTTGCAACACACACAAACTACAGATCTTCTTTTACAGCATCCTTTTCCCTTCCAGCTAGATAATATACATGCACACCAAATGTAATAGCCATTAATATAGCGATAACTATGCTTATTACTTTCTTCTGGATATTCATATGTGTAGAGAAGTTCCCGGATTTTAGTTAACCATTTTCTTTGTTGTTTCCAGTTTCTGCTGCATTTTTTGGTTTCTCTATGTCAGGGATATTATCCGAGACAGTCTTACCATCATTACTATCCTCAACAACATTCTTAAAAATATTCCCCTCTACTCCAAGCTTTTCAACATTTTCTTCTGCTGTTTCTTTCCTTTCCACATCTGTATTGTCAGCTTGTTTGTGATCTGATACTTTCTTGACTTTGTTTGGATCTTCATTCTCATCTACATGCTTATAAGTTTCCGGAGTTTTTTCTACTGAATGGATTTTCTTGATCTTGTCTCTCTGCAGAAGCTATTAGTTTTGGCTGTGTGATGTAGAGTATTCGATCTTCAAACTTGGCAGTAATTTTGCTACTGTCACAATTTACAGGAATCGGGATAGTCTTCCGAAAGCGCTGCCAAATGTTTTCCCCAATGGGGTGTTCTCCGCTGATCACCAGGTTTCTGGCTTTAGTCAGCTGGACTTTAAGTTGCTCCTTTTTATAACCTATACAAATTACCAAATGTCTTAAACTAAGAACATAAACCCTGTATTTGCATGAAGATTAGAATAAACATTCTGCAGGCCAGATAATTAGTTAAAAGCCTTGTAAACGATTTGAGTTCTAAGCTCTGTAATTCCATGAAACGCAACAATAATATATATGACAAATATAAAAAGTATATAGCCTTTGTTGGATATAATCGGAGAAGGTAGCTCACCGGGTAGATAGACTAGGAGGGTGTTGCATTGTGGCTCCTCTACAATCTCTGTCGATGGAACAAAATTCTGGTAAACTTTAGTTGCTTCTGATCTCTGCATTGCTTCCATTCCGATTAGCGTTTTTAATTTCTCTGAAAAGCTGTTAATCAAGGATCAAATAACCTTTTGCAAAATATAGAATAGTTACTTTGGTGGTTATGGTCTTTATATAGAGAATGAGAGACATTGGTGAAATTGCTTGGCACATGGGGTGTGATTCATTTGGATACCAAAGTCATGTTCTTCTCCATTATGCTTTCTTTGTTATTACTTATTACATGTTTCTTTTCAGGTTAGTTCTTTGCTCTTAACAAAATTGGGTCCCTTATCTTCATAATGGGGGTGTTTGGGGTTCCTTAAACTTAAAATAAGTAGCTTATTTTTTATTTTTTTTAACATATTTTCATATTTTTTTTAAAGATAAATATTTGTTTTAGAATTTTAAAACCAAATATGAACTTAATTATTTCCGGAAATAAGGGCTTATTTCTGAAAAGTACATAAATCCCTATTTTTTTCCGGAAATAAGCCCTTATTTCCATAAGTTGCGGGTAGCCAAACAGGCTCAATATAATTATGTAATTAAGCTGTGATAGTCATATATACTTTTTGTACAGGCAAATTAAATTTTTCTTTGTTTTCATCCTACTCATTCTTTCAAGAACAACATTTTTTCCTAATTCTTCACATATGCTTGCCTTTCTCATCTTCTCACGGTGGTCAGTCGGTATGGCACTCGGTTCAACTATAAAAAAATATTAATCGTCCAATTTTAGGTAAATCATAGAAACAATCTTAATCATTGAATTTTAATAAAATCTAATTTTAAAAAGAATATAATCATACATACAACTGATAATCCTTCTTTTATACGACTACTCACGGATAATATTATATTATATTTAAATTATATTCTATATTTTCTATTTTAAAAATTATACTTATCCTATAATTTTATTTAATATATCACTAAAGTTTATGAATATCAATATATAACTGGACCGGGCCTAACAAGATACATCTTTATATTATATATAATTTTACTTATTATGCCAGATGCTCCAAATATATATATATATATATATATATATATATATATATATATACACACACACACACACACTCAATAGAGATCATGTTATGTTTTCTTAAACATTTATTTTAAAATTTATTCAATATCAAATTATTTTAATATTTATCTATTTGTTATTATATATATATAATTTAAATGTTTGAAATATGTAATGATTGTGATTTGATTTAAACAAAAAAGATAAATAATATAATATATGTTTTACAATCGTATATTTTATAAAAAAAATTATTTTTGTACTTAATCTTTAGATCTGGATTTTGGGTATTGAATTTCAAGTTTTATCTCTTAATTTTCGGATTTTAGACAAATTCAAATCCGATCCAAAATTCGTTAGATTTGATTCATGTTTTAAATTTTGGCTTTTTTCACAATTGAATCAGATTCGGATAAACTTTCGGGTTTGAATTTATATTTTACCAAATCCGATCCGATCCATTTGGCTTCCATAACTTGTACAAACAAATACAAAACTAAGACATTGTCTTTTGTTTGTTTTCTAATTTAATTACTCTTATTTTTGCTAAAACAATAGTGTCATAATTACATATTATAAAATTTAAATTTAAAAGTAAAATTTATACTAAATTATAGGATGATATTATGTAATTATTAAAAAATGTCTCTAGATTTTAATATTAATTATAACTTATAAATAATATTCTAATATATAATATTATGTAATTGTTAGAAGTCGATCTCTAAACTTTTAATATTACTGGAATAAAAAAAATTATGTTTATTATATATAGGATATAATTAGTATAATATTAATTTTAACTTATAAATAATTATATAATATTATATAATTATTATAAATTGATCGTAAGTTTTGTATTAATTATAATTTATATATAAGGATCGTACCTCTGTATTCTTGATTTCTATCAAGACAGGGAAGTCTGGTAGATGAATCATGACTGCATGACCAGAGCGTGATTAATCCTTCAAGCAGTAGAGGATCGTTCTCAGCTAGAGTCCTGGCTGGGGTGACCTTGCAGTTGTCTGACAAAAAAAATTATATAAGAATTTTTAGTTGAGATCAATCTCTAAACTTTTGTGAGTAGTTGAATAAGATTATATTTTACGCTTTTTAATATAAAATAATAGTGATATTTCTATAAATGTATGTAATTTTCAGTAATTATAGTAACACTCCAGCCTTATGTATTCATATGATAAATTTTTATAATCTCAATTAAGTTATGTGGGATAAATTAAAAAAAATAATCTCTTATATAATTTGTTATAATTTGTGCATATCTCAATTTTGTTACTATTTTTTTATATTAATATATTTGTGTAATCTTATTTTCTAGATTGAATTTATTTCTTTATTTAACTTTTTATAATTTTAATTAGTATATAATTTTTGACTTATATATTTATAACTTATTTTGAATAACTAATAATATCTTCTTTCAGGAAAAAAAAGAAATAATAATAATATTATAGTTTATAGTTATAATAATTTAACAGAAGACCGTGATTATATAAGAATATATTTTAATTAAATTTATAATATTTATGATCAAGTGTTATAGGAGAGAATGACACTGCATTATATAAACGCGTATTTAGTTTTATATTTTAAATATGTTATTAACGGGTATCGAACTCTCGTGGTAGTATTCGAATAAAATCACTCTTAATCATATTATATATAGAGTATAATAGTATAAATATGTATTTAATAATATATTTTATTTTATATTATATATACAATTTCGGATCAATATTATATAACCTAAAATCAACCTTAAAATGACTTTATTTTTTTCAGAATAGCTTTAAAACAATTTAAAATTGATTCAAATTTTAAAAAAAGTAATGCTACGTCCACAAAATGGATACTCAAAATAGTTAGCTGACGTGATATTAATATTTTGTCTGCCATTCAATTCGTTTGTTATTAATTGTTATCTAACTTCTTTTACTCTCATTTTCATTAAATTAATATTTTTGTGTTAACAAAAATATAAATACGTTGTTTTTAAAATTATTAACATATACAAATTTAAATTTGATACCTATTATAATTTAACAATAATAAAAAGATATAATTTTTTGCATTATATATTAAAAGTTACAAATTTAATATAATAATATTTTTATTCACATGAAAATCTATCATAATATATTTTCTTGTTTTGATTTTAATAATTATAAATTTAATAAAGACCATATTATAACTTATATTATGAGTATGTTAAAAGTAAACTAAATTTAACTATATATATATGGAATACGGTCATGTTTATAAAAATATAGACATTTTTGTAACAATTAATGAATCATCCATTTATTCATATATTTTGAATAAAAATATTTATCTAAATAAAATAATATAAATAAATTAACTAGTAGGTTAAAAAAATAATTTTTGCTGAATCAATTAAAATTAAAACAACTAATAAACTAAATAGTTTGTAAGTATTGAATTCATCCTTCTCGTCGGTTTTTTTTATTTGAACTATAATAATATTATTTATTGTGACATGTATTCTTGTGTTAAAATTAAAATTATACGAGTATAATTGTAATAACATAGAAATTTATTATATTAGCTTGCTTCAATTCTAATAGGTTCATTTATAATTTTTTTTTTTCTAACCTTCTAGTTAATTTATATTATTTTGCTTAAGTAAATAGATATTTTTATTTAAAATAACAATTATATATGAATACACGTATTATTCATTTATTGTTATAAAAATTTCTTCGAATTTATAAACTTAAGAGTACTCTAGATTATATATATAATTTAGTCTCATTTACCTTTAATAATATAAGTTATAAGAGGGTATTTATTAAATTTATAATCATTAATATCAAATCAAAAGAATATAAGAGGATAGGTTTTCACGTGAATAAAAATATTATTATATTAAATTTGTAACTTTAAATATTTAAGGTAAAAAAAGTTGTATTTTGTTATTATGGTTAATAGGTATTAAATTTAAATTTATGTATATTAATAATTTTAAAAATAACATATTTTTATTAATATAAAAACATTAAATGAAGTAAGAGTAAAAGAACTAACATAACCATCAATAAAAAGAAAATTACACAAAACATGAATGAGTGACATATAAGGTATTAATTTTACGTCCACTTGGTTGTGTCAGCTCATTCTATAACTATTTTCTGTATCCATTTCTGTAGACGTATCACTACTCTTTAATAAAACTTGACCCGAATATTCTGGTTTGAGAATCGATACTTTGATAGCATCTTTTAAAAGCATCATCTTGAATATATTATTAGTGTTGTTGGCTTGAGTAAAAAATAAGGGGTATTCAATCGTGATTTATAGGTAGTGATAATAATTATTGATTTTTATTAATTATATTTGATTTAAGATTCCACAGATTATACACATAATTTATAGAGTCCGCGCAGTCATGAATCAAGTAGAATCTCTTGTATTAAGGTGAGATTTTAAAACATCTAAAATATATACGAAAATCTAACATAATCTATGAATTTTTAAAATCTATTAGTGTTAATAAGTTTTTGAACACCCCTGAATTTTAATTGATTAATAATAATCAAAATTAAATACCCCTACTAGATTGAATACCCCTAGATTTTAAAACATTATTTAAAATTCTAATTGAATACCCCTATATTTTAATTGATATTTTTCAATCCTAGTTGAATACCCCAAGATTTTTAGAATCCAAAAAATATTCCGCAATCCCAAATACACCCTAACTAAAGAAGACCGCAAATTAACGATCTAACGATAAAATCGATTTATTGGTACTCTATTTGTTTGGTAATATTTGACGTTTGACTTTTTGGCACACATCTTTATGAGATTTGACTACATAGTTAAATTTATTATTTTTAAATATTTATTTTTTTGAATGAAAATATTAAACTAAAACTTTTATTTCACAAAAAGAAAATTTTAAAAATAATAATTTGAACTATGTAGTCAAATCTTTTAAAATAGTATGTCAAAAAGTCAAATGTCAAATATTACCAAATAAAGTAATACTTATCCAATAAGTCTATTCGATCCACAATTTACTCATTAAAAATATTTAGCCTATACATATATCATATGTATCTATTTATCCATCTGCACCACTTCACTCTACTCTTGATTATTTTATAGTTAAGATATGTGTTAAATAAAATTTTAAATAATTTAATAAAAAAGTACATCGGTATTAAAATTATTTATAATTATATTTAATTAAAAATTATTTATATAAATTTTTTAAACCACCAAAAGGAGTTAAAATAACATGATATCTTAATATCATTATTGTTTTGATAAAAATATATATTTTTAAAATATATTTGTTATATTTGAATAATATATATTTCATTAATACTTATGTTTAATATTTTAATTTATTGTATAACATAAAAGTTATTAACTCAAACATATGTTATATCATATGATTTTTTTATAATAATGTTTTGAAAAAGTTTAACACTACCAACCAAGTTCTTTTTAATATATATATATATATACACACACACACACACACAAACATTCCATTAAAAATCTTTAAAATAATAGTATTAAATTACATGATCATTCAAATAAACAAAATCAAAATATATGATTTACGGTATGTGTTCCTCAAATAGGCTATCTTCTCTCTAGTCTCTCATCCTCCACTTAAATATCCAAATCAATCACTTTCTCCTCCATTAACTTGATCTCGATCTTTGATTTTTTCAACTCCTCCCTTAGTGTTTTATTTGATTTTTTTGAATCCTCGGGCTTCTTGTTTGAATCTATAACTACAAAAAAAAAAATATCACCCCATATGCCAAAAACAATAGAAAATATAAACTAAATATATATATGTGAAACCCTTTAGGTTTTGATGATCACACTGTTAGCAAGCTGAAAGCTTGTATATGATATAAAATAGCAAGCTGGTATACATGTACTAACATGGTTTTGCAGGTTGTTTTATCAGTATAATATGTTTAAGTACATTGACAGCAGGAAAATAGAGTGTTTCAGCAAGCTGACAGAATGTAAACAGGTTGTATCAGCAAGCTTGCACTGAGAACGCAGAACTGTTTGGATATGCAAGGAAGTCCGAATTTAATGGAGATTTTGTAGGATCTTATATATGGTTATATATTATATTAGAGCTCAGTTTTGTATTATCCAAATATATTTTATTATTCAAATTAGTTTTCCTATTTAATAGGAGTTGGGTTTTGACTAAACTTTATCTTCTAAAACCAACTCTTATATATATATATATATATTTAAACTTATATTGAGGCTGATTTCAAACTATATTTTATCTTCTACAACCTCAATATTCGTAGTTTAAATATCATAGTTTGAATTACCTTAACTAATTCGAATGTTGTGGTTTAAACGTTCAATTAGGTTTGTTAATTCGAATAATGTATTCATATAAATACATGTGTGTGTATTGCTTATTCTATTAACTAAGTCAAGACATACTGATTTCCAAAACATATACACACATCTTCTCAAACTCAAATCTTTCTTAGATAACATCTTTGAGGTCTAGTATTATATATTTATATATATACGTGAGAAGCTTATAGTTTGAGTTGTAACTTTTATTCACTTGTAATCGTTTGGTTGTAATCAAGTTGTAGCTGGATTGCTAGGCTTGTGAAACAGGGTTCAAGGGAACTAGAGGCTGGAAAAGGCTGTACTAGGGTAGTATAGTGCTTAGAGAGCAGATTAGTTCAGTGGAACAGGGGTTTCAGCAAGCTAGAATCAGTTGCAAGGGATGAAGGGTGGAATATTATTGTAATCTGTAATCGTGGTTTGATTTGATTAATAATATTCTCTTACCAGTTGGTAGGGGATCAGGACGTAGACCATAGGAGATTAGGGGTCGAACCTGGCTAAAAGATCTTGTATTATTTACTTTTTCTGTACTGCATTGCATATAGCAGCTAGCTGACAGTGTCTGTTAATCAATCTTAACTAGCTGACAGGTTAATCAACTCGGTAAAATTAAAATCGGTCATTGTTAGTCATAACACATATTCACCCCCCTCTAGGTGTGCATTTTCAATATACATTACTAAATTATAAAGAGAAAGTAAAATATGAAGAGAAAGAAGTTATGAAAAATATACACTATATATGCATTATATATAGGCGTAATTAGTAATGCATAGTCTCATCCCTTCATTTCCCATAACCGCACAGATTACCAGATGCATTGAACACCAATTTTTTTCCCAAGCAAAATCGACTGTCTTTTTGAACATACGGTCATTTTTAGCAATCGTTTGCACACAGTCAAACCTCATGAATGTACAACACAGAAAACCATAAGTCATAGATTTTCAAGGTTAAACCGACCGACCCTGCAGTCGATTTTGCGAGTCGGGTTTATATGATGTGTCACTAAGTCCACGGTCAAATGGTCTATGGTCAACTGTGATCGGTTTTATTCGGTCGGGTTTAACATAAATCCAACCAATGTTTGACACAGTTGAGTTTATTAATTGGTCGGGTTTGTGTAAATTGATTTTGGAGCTACGTGTTAGGTCAATGGGGTGCACACGTAATATTGATTGGTTATAAAGGTCGATTTTAATATAAAGCTGACCGAAGTAAATTGTGATCAGGTTTACCTCTGGATTCATAACGGTCGGTTTTGTGACGGTCAGAATTGACTCTGTTTCTTGTAGTGTAAGTCGGGAACAGCCTGGGCTATTATTCATTTGATACCAAAGTCATGTTCTTCTCTATTATATTTTCTTTGTTATTACTTATTACATGTTTTTTTTCATGTTAGTTTCTTTGCTCACAAAATTGCGTCCCTTATCTTTATAATATAATTCGGTAATTAAGCTGTGATAGTCACATGTACTTTTTGTACAGACAAAGTAATTGTTCTTTGTTTTCATCCTACTCATTTTTTTTGGTTGCTAAATGTCATCCTACTCATTCTTTCAAGAACAACATTTTTTCCTAATTCTTCGGATATACTTGCCTTTCTCATCTTCTCAGTGCACCAGAAAAAATGTATAATACTAATACTAATACTAATATAAAAGCATCTTAACAAAATATTTATATTCGTTTAAAAAAGAACAAAATATTTATATTATCAATTTTACCCATATCAAATTATACAATTACGTATCAAGCAACTAAAATATTTACCTAATTTGAACATCTCAATTAATTATATTTATCTACGTTTGTAATTTCAAATGTTGGGTTGATAATTCAAATTTGACCCGGATATTTATGATTAATTCGAATCCGATCCAAAATAATAATTTATTAATAAATGTATATTATTATAATAAGAAGTTAATATTTTAATCATATATATTAATTTAAAAATAATTAAATAAAAAATATATTAATTCATGTAATAAATAATACACACATAAATATACACATATATATATATGTATGTATTTTTATAATATATTTTATTTTATATTATATATATAATTTCAGATCAATTTTAAATAACCTAAAATCAACCTTAAAATGATTTAATTTTTTTTTTCAAATTTGCTTTGAATCAATTTAAAATTAATTCAAATTAAAAAAAATTCCGACCCGAATTTATATTGTACACGTGAATATTCTAGTTTAAGAATCGATACTAGATAAAATCTCTTAAAAACATCATCTAAATATATTATTAGTGTTGTTGACTTTAGTAAAAAATAACTAAAAAAGAATGCAATTTAACAATCTAACCATAAAATCGATTTACTAGCTAATACTAAGTTTTAAAATGAGAAAGAATAGTAGTACGTTCTTATCCAATAAGTTTGTTGGATCCGCAATTTCTTCCTTATATGCATCTACTTAACCCTCTACACCACTTCACTCTACTCACTACTCTGAAAAATTATATATACAGTAAACATACCACTAGCTTCTCTCTGTCTACAGCTTGGTAATTATATAGTTTGATGTGCATGCATGAATGTCAATATATCTACTAATTTATTTGTGTTCTTTACTTCTTTTGCGGGGTTATATAGTTTTTGTCATTCATTTCATAGATTATGAATCATAGATGCTCATCATTGTCAAATATATACATGCATTCTCTGTTAATTGTATGTCTATGTACTACAAATTAAATTTTACCTTCCACTTTATATTATGAGTCTTATATGTATTTATTTATTTAGTAACTAGATTTTGTAGGTTATGTAATGAATGTGGCTGTTTATATCAAGAGTAGTTCGATAAATACAACTATACTTAGTATTTTTTTTCTTGGATTTACTAATTATGTAATTGATATGTTTTTGGAAACAGATAAGAAGAAATTATTAGGGCAATATGAGCTCAAGTAAATTAATCACCACAGTGGGATTGCTGCTGCTCTTGATATTATGTGTGTCAACATGTATGGGAGAATCTCAAGAATACATGGCGTACAAGGATCCGAATAAGCCGGTACATGTTCGAGTTAAGGATCTTGTTAACAGAATGACAGTAGAAGAGAAGATTGGTCAGATGACTCAGCTGGATCGCAGAAATTTAACGGTTGAGATGATGAGAAATTTCTCCAGTTTCTCCCTTGGCAGTATACTCAGCGGTGGAGGAAGCGTTCCGCGTATGCAGGCATCTGCAGAGGAATGGATTAATATGGTAAACAAGTATCAGAAAGCTTGTCTAGAAACCAGACTTGGGATTCCAATGTTTTATGGGATTGATGCTGTTCATGGCAACAACAATGTTTATAAGGCCACCATTTTCCCTCATAATGTAGGCCTTGGCTCAACCAGGCAAGCATTAATGCCTTATTATTCTCACTAGATATTATGTGTCAATTTATGTAACAAGACAAATGCAATGCTGCATGTACATCTTTATGCAAATGCAATGCAATGCTGTTCTTGTTTAGAGGAATGAGTTTATGTATGAAGGCATTTTATATGTATGTTGTGTTTATGCAGAGATCCGGATCTTGTAAGGAGAATTGGTATTGCAACTGCTCTTGAAATGAGAGCTACTGGCATTCAGTATGCTTTTGCTCCATGTATTGCGGTATGTATTCATGTTACATGTATATAGTATATTTATATATAATGCGGAAATAATCTGATCTCGGGTAGCTTAAAGTCTAGATTTGAGATGTATTTTTATTTTTGTTGTCAAATGATCACGCTACTATATATAGAATCCATTACATTAATTTTTCAACTAGAACATGTTCATTTAGATATCTTTAAAAATATGTGAAGGTATGCAGAGATCCGAGATGGGGTAGGTGTTATGAGAGCTACAGCGAGCAGCCAGAAATTGTACAAGAAATGACTGAAATCATCCGTGGTTTACAAGGCCAAATCCCTGCAAATCACGAACTTGGTGTACCTTTTGTTGCTGGAAAGTAAGTAATAAAGAAGTAAAGAACTACAAATCATTCTTATAGTAAATATTTCTAAGTGCAATTCCTAAGTTAATCTAATTGCATTCTTAACTTGTTTTTGTTATAATTTAAAAAAAATAGCGATAAGGTTATGGCTTGTGCAAAACACTTCGTTGGAGATGGAGGCACACAGAAAGGAATCAATGAGAACAACACAATAGTAAATTGGCATGACCTGCTCACAATTCACATGCCTGGCTACTACTCTGCAGTCATAAAAGGTGTCTCGACAGTCATGGCTTCTTATTCCAGCTTAAATGGAATTAAGATGCATGCTAACCGTGATCTACTCACTACATTTCTCAAGGGCACCCTCAGATTCAGAGTAAGTATATCTTTACAGAAGTTCCATATAAGAGTATTACATAACTAGTGCTAATTTTTGAATAACTGGTGCAGGGTTTTGTTATATCGGACTGGAAGGGTGTTGACAAGATTGATTACCCACCCCACAAAAACTACACTGATGAGCTTCGACAATCAATTCTGGCCGGAGTTGACATGGTTAGTCAGTAGCTCTGTTAAACTACACCATTACTGTTTGCTACTAGTGACAGGTCCTCCTAGAGTTAGGCATTTCATATTATTTCGTGTATATAGATTTTTGTATCTAACTAGAAAAGTTTATTTAGGTCATGGTTCCCATAAACTATACAGAATTCTTCAATGATATGACCTATTTGGTAAAGAATAATCTCATTACTATGGATCGTATTGATGACGCTGTCAAAAGAATTCTGAGGGTCAAGTTTACCATGGGTCTTTTCGAAAATCCAATAGCAGATCTAACTTATGTCAAGTATCTTGGTTGCAAGGTTGGTTGGCCCCTCAAATCTTTCAGTTTCAGAATTGACTATGAAAGATTATTTTAGTTAATTTAATTTATTTGGCCAACTATAGGCGCACAGAGAATTGGCAAGAGAAGCTGTGAGGAAATCACTTGTGCTATTGAAGAATGGAAAAACGGCTGATACACCTTTACTTCCACTGCCCAAAAAATCCAACAGAATTCTGGTTGCCGGTAGTCATGCTAACAATTTAGGTTACCAATGCGGTGGCTGGACTATTGCATGGCAAGGAGTTAGCGGAAACAATGCGACCGATGGTATTACCATTTTCATTCTCTTTTTAGTCAAAATATTGTTTATGTTCTTTAACGTCACAAGTGCAATGTTATTTGATGCACAGGAATGACAATACTAAATGCTGTAATGGCCACAATCGATCCAACTACAGAAGTGGATTATATTGAGGACCCTGATCCTGAATACGTTAAATTGAACAATTATTCATATGCTATTGTTGCTGTTGGAGAACTGCCATATGCAGAAGGTGTTGGAGATAATCTAAATTTAACCATTCCTGAAGAGGGTACAAGAGCAATCAGTAGTGTGTGCACCAATGTTAAATGTGTGGTTGTGTTGATATCAGGCAGACCTCTAGTAATCGAGCCTTACCTTTCACAAATGGACGCGCTCGTCGCAGCATGGCTACCGGGGTCTGAAGGGCAAGGTGTGGCAGATGTTTTGTATGGTGATTACGCATTCAGTGCCAAGACTTCTCGTACTTGGTTTAGGACAGTTGATCAGCTTCCAATGAATGTTGGGGATTCACATTATGATCCGGTCTTTCCCTTTGGTTATGGACTCACTACTTGAGTTTTTTAAGATAAGCCTCCTCCTCTGTCCTTTGTTTTCCTAATATTTTTGTGATGGAATAAATTCTGTTACTTCAAGAGTCAAAACTGTTTGTATTAGGTACCCCATTTTTTCCTTTCCCAATTTCCTAGTTCAGTTTAGTTTTCATTAATGGATTTAAAAGTTAGCTTACAACCTAAACGATAATGAAGAATTATAGTTGCATTAGCCTGTTATTCTTTACAACTCTTGAGTAGATGAATCTGAATCTTGGTGCACATCCAGAATTATAATCATAATATTACAGTGGATTTACATTGTCTCTTATATACAGAGATAAATAAAACAACTCAAGAATTTTTAGACAGTTGGACATATGATCACATATCATAAACTCGATGTCCACTATCTTGGAATTTAGACATTTAACACAAGTAGAGTAAGAATTATTAAACTAGCTAAACATAACTTTGTAGTGCGTATATAAGTTTGGGGTTAAATCTCAAATTACTCACTGAAGTGAAGGGCATGTATCAAATATGTGACTCTAGTTATCGGGGTCTCGTTTGTACCACTATAGTCGAGAGTAATGACAGTGCCGTTAGTCAACTTGTTTATTTAACGGAAAATGAACGTGGATGTCAACTTGTACAGGTGGCCAGCACGTGAATTGCAAACGTATAGATAACGATAACAATTATTTGTATATATATATACATGTTATAACGCATATTTTATTTAAAATCAAAAATAATATTTGTTTATATATTTTAATCTTGCTCTTTTAATGTATAGAAAAAATTCAAATTTTGTTATAAAATTAAAATTTAAGTTTTTCATTTTAAAATCCGAATATATTTGTTTTTGAATTATACATGAAAAATTATATTTTAAAAAATAAAAATAAAAATTTTTTAAATCTCAATTTTTCTTTTTAAGTTTATGTAAGAATCAAGATTTTTCAATTAGCAAAAAAATAAATATATATATTTTTAAAAAATCAAAATTTTAAATCTTTTTTTATAACTTTTGGACCTTTAAATCGAAAATAATAATAAAAGAACCATACATTTTTAACTTTTTTTATTTCACAAGTCCCACAACTATTTAAAAAAATAAAAGTTATATTATTTAAAAAGTATTATTAATAGTTATATATTATGAGTTTAATATTTACCTAATTATTTATATTTTATAATTTATTAGTTGTTATCATAATTTTATTTAGCAATAAAAAACTAATTTATAAATTTAAAACAAAATGATCAGGTACTCTAACCATTTCAACAATGTACTCTAACCGAGCCATTTTAATCATTTTGTTTTAAATTTATAAATGAAAAAAAATATCTTTTTATCTTTTAAATAAAAAAAATCATGTATAATTCAAAAAATATATATTAAGATTTTAAAATGAAAAAAATTAAATTCTAATTTTATAACAAAATTTTAATTTTTTCTATAAATTAAAAAAGAAAGATTAAGATTTTAAAAGAGAGAAACACATTTTGTTTTAATTTACAAGTAATTATTGTTTTATAATTCGAAATATAATAGGAGTATGTACAAGTTAACGGAGCAAAGTTTATTTTTCGTTAAGTCAACAAGTTGACTAACGACAATGTCATTATTCTCGACTATAGTGGTACAAATGAGACCCCGATAACTAGATATTTGATACATGCCCTTCACTTCAGTGAACACTTTGAGATTTAACTCTTAAGTTTGTTACAAATGATCCTGGCTCCTGAAGAATGAAGATGCATTCTTCATGATGATATAAAGAAATTGTCTCACCTGTTATTTATTTCGAATCAGAAATTTTGTGAGATGGAAAGAATATAATATGCAAATAAATTTGGATTTAACTTTTCAATGTCCTCTTCTGTGCGCACAACTTAAAAGTTAGAACATGGTACCTGGCGCGCACACCCACCAACCCATATCTCTTGGATTGTTTCTTCCAAGAATATCAAAATATGATGAAATATAACGTCATTGAAATTGGAAGAAACCACAAATTTAAGTTTGTTCTCTCTGCAAAGACATTTTTTATACTCAACCCTCAATTTACCTATTACCACTATACAATTATGGTAACTGAAGTGAACTTCTCGTCTACAACCACCATACCAGAAGTAATGTGATATGAAGTCTTTAAATGTAATCATCATATACGTTTACATGAATCTTATTGCAATCTTACCATAGCACTCGATATATCATATTACATATATGGAGTTCAGGTACAAATTCAGAGAAAAAATTTTAGGTCTCGACTATATTCGACTAAATTTGAAATATACATAGTTATACTCGAACATATATATGCCTGCTATATTGTTACTATTTACCAACAGTTAGGTAAATTAAATAATACTGTACTAAGTTGTTAATGCTACAGTTACTGTGTCCCTTGATCATCAAGTTGGGGGTGGGGGTAAAACTTTTAAGTAGAATCATACAGAAAAATCAAGAAAACGGAACCAAGAATCCATGATGGCCTTCAAAATATAAATATGAATGAGGGAAACCAGTTCCAAACATAATGATCATCATGTTTCTGTATATAGAAGTTGGACTTGCTAAGAGGAGTAATTGAGGACGATTTAATATAAACTTTAAAATAAGGATCTTGCATAATCTCAACCAAATTTGTGTGTTTGATATTCCATATACAAAAATTTTCTTGGTTGTTTGATCAAGCTATGTTTTGAAACTTCATTCAAATATCAAAATGCTAGTACCTAACACTAAAGTGAGGGATTTAACAAAAGAAAACTAAAGTAGGGGTGCAGTCCCCTGCTATATATATCCCTACGTATTCGGCTAATCAGTGATATATAGCTTGACAAAAAAAAAAATTTGCTGCTACCGATCTTCTAGGGAAACGTTGCAACTCTTGTTTAATTTGCAACTGTTCATTGGGATCAATAGCTTCACTTGAGCAGAATAATGACAACACTCTAAGCGATGGGGAAGATGCAAGCAAAACCTTTATAAAATGGATGACATAGTTAGAATCCAGCAGACCATGTATATTTATTGTATGAAGTTGGCCTAGTGACATGTCCTTCCAATCTTCTGATTGCAAATTGCTTAACTCAACGGGATTTAAACCCTTCACTTCATCCTACAAACAGAATAAATTTAATTTATAACTTTTTTAGATGCAAAATAAATTTTGTTTAGTGATTAATATTTAATAATACACATACAACTCAAGCGTACAAGAACATACTATATTTACAAGAAAATCCTCACCAGTAAAATGTCCAGTTTTTTTAAGTCGGGGAAACATCTGATCCAGCAAAGAGAATACGAGATCTGGCGCAAATTACATGATCCAACCTGGCTGAACATCAAAGATTCCAAGTTCTCAACTTTTGTCGCAATCTCCTTCATTCAGAAAGATCTGGTCCCAAAACCTATATTCATAAATTACTATACGGTAAGACATAAGCCACAGACCATGCATTACAATGTGTTGTATAGTGCTAAAATAATGTATCAACTAATATACTTTCATTGACATTTTACCTCGAGAGTGAAAGTACTTATATATAGACCATAGAGACTAGGTATATCTCTTAGAAGCTTGATCAAATTGATGGATTTATTCATGTTGAAATTGATCAATTCCAGACCAAAATATTTCAGTTTAGTTGTGCATTTTAACCATTGCCAATCAATTTGTTCACTCGCAGTGAGGCGCAACATTGTGAGACTGTTACCATTTGTAAATTGGCTGCGCAGATGTTGAATCCCAGTACAGTAACATAAGCTCAAATACTGTAGTTGAGTCCCAAATGAAATGTCAGCATTAAAGGAGGTATAATTGAGTTTAACCCATGTCAAATTAGTGACATGTGTAAATTTATAGGGTGGATTAAATATCCACGTATCGAGCTTCAAATGAGTCAATTTCACACAATTAAACAAACAAGAAGGAATCTCATACGCAGTTTTCTCCAAATTAGTGAGTTCTATATCCCTAACTCCCTTTTTCAAGAGGTGCTCAATCCACCGAAAGACAGGACAGTGATTAAGTTTGGGAGGAATGTAGAGACGAAAGCTCAATATGGGGCCGATATGAACCAACATAATCATTTCAACAGCTCTTACAAAGGCATCTTGATGTTTCTCTTTGTCTTTATCAAAAGTCAGTTGCGAGAAGAATGACTCATCAAGATGTAGCCGGGTGTTGATTCTCCATACATACCTCCATTCTTTCGACAAAAATACTTGTTCTTGCTGCATCATGAATCGACAACCGTTTACGATCCAATGTCTTAAGTGTTCGGGCAAGTTGCTAATCCTATCTCTATTATCAATATGCAATGATTCAGAATCACCAACTACTGACCTTGTTCTACTGCCAAGTCTCCTCCTTTTCGGACCAACATCTACCATATCACAAACACTACAGTACTTAGCATTCGATGTCTTGGCTTTTCTAGCATAATATTGCCTTTTGGAGACATCAGCACCAGTCATCCCTATATTCTGTATCTGAAACATCATAAAAACATGTAAAGATCTAAAACAACATTACATACGAGATTAATCTATATAGCACAACCCCAAGAAATTTAACATGCAAAGATCAAAATTTTTGGCTTACAATTAAAGTATGCAATCTCAGATATTAGAATATGCGATCGATGACAGGGATACTAGCCAATATATATTACAATATATTTATGGGTACTAGTTTATGCCCGTTTGTACCATCTCTTCTCCAGATTTTACGCATGCAAATGACATTTTTCTAGTTTCTAGGACTTATCTAAAAGTTACGTTTTGTGAAATACCAAACTCTTAATAAAGATCAATAGATCATGCAGTTAAATTAAGTCAGAGAATATTAATTAATATAAAAAAAGGTTATCAACATTTCAATTGAAAATTAACTTTATATATGAAAAGTGAAAAGCCATACTCATTCATCGATATTGAAACCGGGCTTGATCTTTTGGTTAACATAAAGTGTTGGATATCTTCTTGGTTAATCCTTTTTTTTTAAAACTATTTTTCTTAATTACTATTATATTCTAAAATACAAAATTCTATTACAATCTAATACATAATATATTTTATCTTACATCTTGTGGGAATTTTTCTTAATATTTTATTATTTTATTATATGATTAGAATTCTTTATTTCAACTAATATGACCATATATATAACCCACATAAGAGCATCTCCAAGGGTGATATCTAAAGTTGTTAGCTAAAATGGCTAGTTATAATATTTATGTAAAATTTTAACTAAGAGGAAGTGTATTTATTCCAATTGAGTTATCTATAATTGCAGTTATGTAAAATTATATGTTTATATGTTCAACAAATATAGAAGATGAAATATGATTATTTATATTTTTTGCTAAGGAAAAAAAAGGTTGAAATGCCTCAATTTTTAAATATTTTCTAAATGATGTCAACTAGATGCCACATTGCCACCTAGGTTCCACATAGATAATTTAGTTAAAGGTCCTACCTTGGAGATAATCTAATTCTGCCAATACACGACAGTTTCTCATCAACCACCACCAGAGACACATTTCCAGTATTTCCCAGGATTCCAATGCTTCCACAAGGCTGCCTCCATCTGGGAAGCTCGTATGGTCAAGTAAATTACTAATTAGATGTGTTTCAAACTTCATGGACACTTCAGAGTAGAGCAACAATGTTTTTGACATGCATGAGGTGTTCTCGTCACATAAGTGAGAGTAATATAAAGAACACAAGTCAACAGAGCAGAAATGCTAATGCTAATTGGCTCGACCACAAAGTCAATTTTTCTAATAATTAGTTTATCAATACCAAGCTTGTGGTAAAAAATCCTAAAGCATCAGCAATAGGAACATAATCTAAAACAACAGAACTAATAGGCAATGATCACTGGATACAGTACCCCATTTTTTACTTAACAGAACATTCATTCAACAAAGTAAGCTGATTATTCCTTTTTTTCCGAATATGGCAAGGAAGACTGAAGACTGATGCTCATTTTTAGTGACAGACGGGAAGCACAGCTATCTCTCAGTTCTGCTCCTTGCCATCTGCAGCAAATTCTTGTCCTCCACCTCGGCGGCCATCAATTCTTCGAACTACTCCATCCTAACTGGCAATATTTGGATCTACAAAAAGAGAATAGCTTTATCTTCCACACACATAATCAGAGAATGTTTGTCGAGGTATTGGTAAAAGAAAACAGAGTTTGGACTTTGGATAAAGAAAATCTAGAGAAGGTGCAGTGGGTATGAGATGAAATCCATGGAACATAAACCTGACACTTGTCTTGCGAACTAAAAAAATAATATAGCTTAAATTTGATGAAAATGAGGACAACAGATATCTGGAAAGCAGTTATTCTTAAATAGCCGTCTATTTGAACTTTAAGCTTTATATAGCACTCAATTCTTCTTGTCTTCCTTTTGCTTAGTTTTCTTATTCACAAATAAGTGATAAGGCCTGATAAAGCAGAATCTCGCAAGTCATCAGAAATTTAAAGTTGCACCAATGTGGTACCTCAAGCAATCATATAAACAATACACTTTCAGTAATATGTCAACTCAAGCATAAACCACCATTAAAAACTGCAGTACCTAGAACCACGTGGACTCTTGGAGTATCTAGATGCATGAGGGATCATGTGTAATCATCAACATTCATAATGGATGCATTTGCATGTTACCTCTGCTTTAGGAATCAGCCTTGCTCCTGGTTCATCCCTCATGTCAACGGTCATTGTCCTGATCTCTGTATGCGAGCAACAGATATGAAAGATCTCAAATTCTTATGTCTGCTTTGTCCTATTTCTCACTATCAGCCATGAGCTCGTAATAAATCATGACAACTTTTTAGTATAGACAACATATGAGGTTCAGTGGTTACCTTAACAAAACACAACATGGACATATATTTGAACAGGGGTTTGACAGTGATATACAGAGCTACACATATTTAGAATTGTTTTTTCTTTTTGTATTCACAAAATATATAGAGAACTGTGTAATTTCGAGCAAAATCTTACTCTTCTCAAAGAAAAATCCATTGTTCTTTATAGATTCAGCGGCAGTGACTTTTGTAGCAATAGCTGTAAATGGCACAAGATGTAAATTTGATAGGAAACAGTACAAAAGCAAAAATATTCCAGTATACAACACATGAGATCAAATAAATTGAGCACACAATTTAGTTAATTAGCATATCATCAGAACAACTGAAGAACCCTGCACTTTCGGTCATCTTATCACAAAGACAACAAAAGACAGAATAGAAGCAAAATCTATAATCATAGTAACGTCTGGCTTCTAATGCAAGTTATTGTCTTCTCAATTTCTTTTAGAATCTCACCAATATCACAGGGAAGTACCATAAAAATACAACATTATCATATTACACATCAGCATGTACGGTTCAAAAGTGATGGGTGAAATCAGAGAAGTTTCGTGTCTTTAAGCATTTTTTGGGTTTTTACATTATCTAGCTTGTATCCAGATATCACTCGTGCAAATTCAGACTTTGTAATGATACATGTCTGAAGCCACCATTTCACACAACTTTCTCCTCCCATCTGGGTATAAGCTATCTACAAGGTTCTTATTTGAGCATTGTTGACGTTGGCAATTTAAAGAAACAGTTACAGTAAAAAAAAAAAAAATTGTGAAAACCTTTAGGACTAATAAAAATATGAGAAAAAAGCCCTTACATTTTGTATGTACATGTCAATTAAAAAACTTCAAGATGTGGTTTGAGGTGAAACATACCATTAATCACCAGTAATCTTTACAACATAATCCATCTCTAAAATGGTGAAAGCGGTTTCGATCCCTTATGATTATATCCCGTTCAAATATCCGTGACATTAGCTTTATAGCAGAATGACAATCGTTACATGTTCGAAGGTTTTTCACCACTCGTATAGCTTTTCCTGGAGGTGTGCTCATTAGTCCAAAAGCAACAGCAATTCTCTCACTATGATATCTAACTGCTCTTTCCTTCTCCTCGTCCTCAATGTCATGGAACACAGAATTCATATCTGGCTCATGCCCATGTTTTTCTAATTCTTTTGCAATTTTGTCAAAATACAAAAATTTGTTCAAACTGCGGATGTGAAGTATCTCCCACCACAAACTCATGCACTATATTGTCCACCTCAATTGAACTGCATCCAGGTGTTTTACGAACACCTCTCTCCAGCATCAACTTACGGCATGTGTTGACGTCCTTCCAACGATTTAATGATGCAAATAGATTGGACAGAAACACATAATTTCCTCCATCATCTGGGTCCAACTCCAGCAGATGCTGTGTGACTTGCTCACCGAAATTGGTATCCTTATGAATCTGACATGCTCGGAGTAAGCTTCCCCACACAACAGCATTTGGCTTCATGGGCATGGTACTTATTAGTTTTAGTGCTTCTTCAAGAAATCCTGCTCGACCAAGCAGATCCACCATGCAACCATAATGCTCATCCCAGGTTCAACACCATATTTACTACGCATTATAGAAAAATATCTTCTACCTTCAAAAATCTTGCCTGAATGGCTACAGGCACACAGGAGGCCAACAAAGCTGACTCCGTCTGCCCGAATCCCCTCCTTCTCCATGGAATCAAAAACAGATATAGCTTCCTCGCCGTAACCATGCATTCCTAATCCAACAACAATAGAATTCCAACAAAAGATATTCTTCACCTCAAGGTTATGGAATACATTTAAAGCAGCTTCTATTCGCCCACACTTACAGTACATATCTACAAGAGCATTCCCCAGAACAACATCAATTCTAAAACTTTTTCGTCTTACGTAATTATGAATCCATTCACCCATATCTAGAGCTCCAAGATGAGCACATGCAGATAACAAACTAACCATTGTTACTTCCGTAGCCCTCACACCATCAGCTTGCATTTGCTGAAACATACGAATCGCACTATTAAAATCCCTGTGCTGAACAAATCCAGCAATCATAGTATTCCAAGTAACAGAATTCTTAACTCCCCCCATCCGGAAAAACAAATCCTCAGCATCCCTAATAAACCCCATTTTACAATACCCATCAATCGTCGCATTCCACGACACAACATCCTTAACCGGACTCTCATCAAACAACAACCGACCTGACCTAACATTCCCCGCTTTACAATAACACGTAATCATCGAATTCCAAGAACACGAATTCCTCTCACCCATTCTCTCAAAAACCTCACCAGCCTCCTCCACACACCCAAACTTCCCCAAAACAGAAATCATCGCATTATTCGCCACAACATCTCTCTCAGACATTTCATCAAACACCTTCCGTGCACTCCTCAAATCCCCAACTCTCCCATAAAAATCAAGCAACCCAGTTTGCTGAACAACATCATTCACAAAACCCCACTTCACAACTGACAATGACACAAAATCCCCATCTGGGTCTTCCCCAAACCACCAAAACACCTCAAAATCAACGATAAATTATTCAAACTAGGCACCACATTACTCAATCTCATCTCATTATACACCCTAATAACATGCCCATAATCACGTGATTTCAGTGCCAGCCCAATAAATGAATTCCATAAAGAAGGTATAGAATCTGAACATGGAAAATGTTTCAAGAAATGTAAAGCATAATGTAAGTTATGTGATATATATGCAGATGAAATAAAGTGAGTTAAAATAGCAGTTGAAGAAAGAAGACCAAGAGTGTGAAGTTGAGTACTGATTTGTTGTAATTGGTTGAAATTTAAAAGAGTGGTTTCTCGCAAAATTGATGTAATTGTGTTGTAGGATACAGATTGTGGGGGTTTGACCATACAAGAATTCATAGATAAATAAAGATATTTATACGGGAATATTTGTGTATAGACTCTGAGTGTCTGAGGTTTAAAGTTTAAAAATGTCTCTATTTATACATAAATAAATGGTGCACAAGGGATACAAGAAGTCCAAGCCCAACTTTAATTATTTATCTTTTTCAAGTTAGTTTAATGTAAAAGTTTAAATTTAAATTTTAAGATTTTTTAAAATAAATTCACTATACATGAAATTTATGAGTTATTGTTAAAAAAAATATTATGAAATTCCTCTTGTTGAGAAGCTCGAGTATAGTCATGATAATACAACATTTCCGCTAAAACATTTCCAATTAGGACAGTAATCGGTCGGCTTTTGGTAAAATTTTAATTTAAATATTTTTAAATTTTATAAGTAAATTTAAATCCAAATTCGTAGCATTTTGGGACAGAAAGACAAATCTCTACATGGTGGTTGCTCGTTCATGCTCGGTGAACTAGACATTCAACTCGGTGGGTCACTCAGTTTCTTTGACAAGTCATAATTTTTCTGTCTATCGAAGTCAATTCTCATGCTTGTATGCTGTTTTACAATGACGCAGAGGTAAGAACCGTGTGAATTGACCTCATGGCGAGGTAAGTTTTTACTTGTAAAATTCGAATTTTTAACTTGTTCGAATCGTTTAAACGGTGAATTATTGAGTTTATACATGTGCTTGATGATGGAGATTTTGTTATATAGTTTTATGAATGTTTTACCTTGAAAAAATGGAATATATTTTGAGTGTATTGATGATACTCTGTCTTGTCTCGGTTATGGTCATTTTTGTTGTTGAGAGACTAATTTTGTTGTTGATGGATTGATTCAACTCTTATTTGATAAGATCTAAATTTGTTTCAAGTCATTGTTTTTATAGGTTTTTATTATGCTTTTTGTGGTTGATGAGTCAACTAGGTTGAGTTATTTTTGCGAGTCTGATTCTGAGTTTTTCCAGTTTTTACTATTCACACGAATGCAACACAAATATTTTTTAGTTATTAATAATCTATAGATAATTGATTTAGTATTAATTTTGTAACAGTAGGTTTTTATGTGCATTAAAAGGTGTCCTAAATAGGTTGAGTTTAATTAGACTATTATTTAAGAATTTAAGTTAATGTGCATTATTTTAGGTAATTTTTAATTATAGAATTTATTAAGCATATTATGATTATTAGTTGGACAATAATCTAGGAGTTTGAATTAATTAGGAGAATATTTGTGATTTTATACCATTTATGGGTGGTCAAATTTGATGGCGTATATTTTGGGCTTTTAAGAGGCAACCAAGTGCCATTTTGATGGCTTGTTTATTTTTTTTTTTATAGAATTTTCAAATTCAAAATTTTCATTAAATTTATATTAATTTTGATTCACCTAGTTATGTGTTTTTGATGTGTCTAGTGAAAAAAACCCCTTCGATTGGATTTTAATGCTTTATTCACTTTAATTTATATTAGTTTTATTTTTAAAAAATTTATAATTTATTTATTATTTATTGAATTTTATTGTAAAATTTTGTACTTTCTTACATAAATGGTTTTAAATTTAGAGAAAAGACCCAAAATGACACTCATAGACGCGACATAGTGTCACGTTTTATTTTTTTTAATCCCACACGCTACTTCGTGTAGCGTCTTGCTTTATTTTTTTCCCTGCACACTACTTCGTTTTTAAAGATTTAAAATAAAACTAACACTCGACACAGACACACACAACCACTACACACAAAATACAGACACACACAACCACTACACACAAAAACTCACTGCACACAAACTCATAAGCTCTCTACAAACCCTCCACACAACAATTCATTGATCTTAAAGCTATATTTTATTCGTGGTGTTGATTAATTACGTTGTTCCCACTCTCGGAATCATGAATTTAGAGGTAAATTCTAGTGTTTAAATTCATATATGCATACTTTGAGTTCATATAAACTATGATATAGCTTGAGTTCATAGTTTCTATTATGAATTTTTATTTTTAATTCGATTTTGAGGATTATGATAGTTGTAATTATAGCTTTAAGAGCTTATATATATATGTATTTGTGTAATTGAACCACATACATTAGTATTTCAGAAGGAAAAATGTTCGATTATGCCATCTTATACGATTACGTATTTATACCTTTCTATTTGTGTTGTTCTAATTTACTGCCAGCATGTTAATTGTGTTTAAGACCAATCACCCATTTTTCGCAGACACGACTAGCCCTGCATTATCTATTTGATGCACTGTTTAAGTTAACTGCAAAACATATCGTATGTAGTATGTACATATATGTTTTATTTACATTTCATCGAATCTATAGTAATTTTACTGTATATGTTAAAATCAAACTTAGTATGCTGTTTGTATGTGAAGTTGTTGTGGAACCAAGAAATATGTATTTGTTTTTTAGTCTGCTTTTATGATAAAGTTTCAATCTTTTGTTGGTTTGCTCTCTGGGTTTGGTTAGAGGGTTATTTTTAAAGACGGTTGAATATTTTGATCAAAGGCGGGTTGAAATTGCATCACAAACTCTTAAAGGCCAAATGTTCACTAGTTATGTCAATGCGAAATTGAGTCGAGCGATCATACGGGCTAGTGAACATAGTGTGAAAGTATTTGACAGATGTACTTATTTATTTCAAGTAGTTACAAGGAAAGTTGGACTAAAGGGAGGTAATAGTCATACCGTTCGGATTCAAGAGTCTATGTGTTCATGTGGGAAATGGCAAAATTACCGCATCCCGTGTTCTCATTTGATAACTTGTTGTGTCTACTTGAATTTGAGTCATGTGATGTTTGTCGGCGAGTGGTATAAGTTGGAGAATGTGTTGAAGGTTTATAATAGTATATTTTAACCGATACCAAATAAAAGGGGACTCGCGTTGGCCAATGAATATTGAATTTCCAAAAATGCTCCACGACAAAGACATTGAAAAGAAGAAAGGAAGAAGGAAATCCACGAGATTCAAGAACGCAATGGATTTTCAAGCACCGCGTGAGTGCGAAGAAATAAGCTCCTTTTAATTTATATTTGCAATGCATTTGAAGACCATTTATTGAGACAATTTTATTTTTCTATGCATTTTAATGTTAAATTTGGAGACTTGTAATATTTATTTTTATTCATTTGTGTGTTACTACTTTTATTGTTAAATTGTTTGTATGGTTTATAAAATGATTTTTTAGTGTAAGTTTGAAAAAAAATGTTATAGTTGAGTTTTCAAAAAAATGGCAGTAGGGCAGAGCAAATGTGCTCTGTTTAAATGACTACCACGCGACATAGTCTAGCGTTTAGGGTGCCTAAACGTAAGATAGTCTCGCGTTTAGGTTCTTAAATGCCAGACGATCTCACGTTTGGGCATTTTGATTGAATTTTTTTAAAAATAATTAAGCCCAGACGTTACATAGTACAACGTGTAGCTTGCCTAGACGTGACATAGTGTCACGTTTTGGTTGCTTAGACGTGCCATAGTGTAGCGTTTAGC